>VWYI01025698.1:148533-176766 GCA_013399455.1 Anthoscopus minutus | reverse complement strand
CGCCCGGGCAGCGCCCCCTGCCGGGCGCCGGAGGCATAATGTCACTAAAGGTCATTTAATGTGGGAAGCGGCGATCGCCTTTCCTCACAACACCCCGGGGAGCGGCGAGCGCCTTCCTGCGCGCCTTGGGCAGCCTGGACATTTGGAAGAATTTTGGGCATTCGGAGGAATTTCTTCTCAGAAAGCGTGATTAGGCACTGAAATGGGCTGCCCGGGGGGCAGCTGGAGTCACCGTCCCTGGAGGTGTTTAGGGAAAAACTGGACGTAGCACTCAGTGCCGTGGTCCAGCTGACGTGGTGGTGTGGGGTCATGGGCTGGGCTTGATGATATCAGAAGTCTTTACCAACCTCATTGATTCTGTGACTCAGATTTGAGTGTTTAATGTGCTGCTACGCGAGAGCTGCTCCGTGTGAGCGCATTCCCTGGTTTTTAAATACATAAAATAAGTGTTGAAACTATTTCTTTTTAACGCCACAGGCATCCAACCCTTGGGAAATATACAGCAAAGTTAAGATTTAACTTAATGTTGCAGAGTCATCTCCCCATATCACACCCGTGATCTCTCCAGCCAGCCTCCCTTCTCCTGCCGCCGGCTCCAGGGCGCGCCGCGGGCGGAGCCCGGGTTCTGCGCAGCGCCTGATCCGGGTGAGCCGCCCGTGCGCTGTCCTGGCTCCGCTCCCGGCCCTGCTCTGCTCCCCTGCGCTGCGCTGACATTGGCATAACCCTGCGGATGGACACGGAAGAGATACAGCTGATGGGTTGTGCACTTCTCCCCTGTTCCTCGCCAAAAAAAACCCAGAAAGTAAATCCTGTTCACCTGTTGGCTTCACAAGTGCTTGTGTCTGCTGAGTCCTGCGGGTTGCACAAAGCTCAAGTACAGCACAAGTGATTAATGTTTAAGGCGTAATTTCTAGTGAAAATGTGCCTCTCAAACTACACCCTTAGCTCCATCAGAGAGGATTGAAAGTGGGATCTGTTTCCAAAATACAGCCTCATCTGGATCCCCACTCTACTGTTCACATTCTTCCTTGGCTTCCCCCCGTTCCATTAATAAGGACACTCGTGGCTAATGTGATCTCTTCTTCACCTTGTCTGTAACACAGAGTAGGAAGAGAGGTAGCCATCTCTAATCTCAAAAAGATGTAGTGAAGAAGCCTAACGTTTTATGTAATTGGTTAGTTTGTGCTCAGAAAAACAAATCCAGGCTTGATATCAGCTTGCTGGAGAACTGAAAATGAACCAAACTTTCTTCAGCTTCAAGTGCTGGTGACAGAGCAGGGCACTGGCAGTGCTCAACATCTTACCTTTGTGCTGCTGCCCTGCAGGTTCCTTGGCATGTGCTTTGCCTTTGATAGGCTGGGATGTATAAAAGAATTGAAATAATGCTGCTGATCTTCAGATGTAAGAAGAAAGTCTGAAAATATTACCACTTTTTCAATCATGAAATCCATCTGAGATGTCTAGTGCTGTTTCCAGTGTCCTGAGGGATAAAGCAGCTAACACGCCAGTAAAGTCTCTACAGGAGGCTCTTGTGGAATCTTTCTTGGCATGTAATTTGCTGGAAATTTGAATTTTGCAAGTCAGTTCTACACTGCTAAGCAGATTAGGGCTTCCTTCATGAGGCAACAACAGCAACAACAGCAGCAACAGCAGGAAACCTCCAGGAAAATAAAGGGCAAAGTGAAAATATTGATCAGTTGTCTCAAAAGGCATTTTTCCTAGGGTGTCTTTACTGTGTAGCACTTCACTGCTTCAAAAGCAAATACTTGGCAATCTCCAGAAGACTTGCTTGAGATGTTGTTCTGCAGCAGGGAGTGGCTTTGCAGCTGAAGAAAATATCCTGAAGGACTGTGTGTGATTTTCCCCAAGGCTTCCAAGGTGCTGCAACACTGTCAGAGGTCCCAGGACACTTCTGAATTGTATAGCCATCTGTCTGGAAGCTTGCAACCTGCATTTTTATCAGTCAGTCTGCTCATTCCTGGAGAGATTGCTGATGGATTCATGCACATCAATAGTGTTCATGCACACACCAGTTACATTTGTGAGGCTCATGAAGCATACATAGGACTGTCTTCCTGCTCAACTCAGGTTTATAGCAAGGCAAAGTGGCACCTGGGCTGGGATGACTTGCTCATGGGAGGATGCTAAGGCTGTCAAAATTTTCTGCAGTGCATGGTAAAACAAGGATTTCAATACTTTTCACGTTCTCCATATGAGGTTCATCACAAGAATGAAGTGTAATACTGGCATCTGTATGTAAGACAGGAAGCTTCTAGTAAACTCACTTGCCAACTTCACCAAGCAACACTATGAAATAAAGGTTTCAAGAGATCACTGAACAATTGTTAACTGGACAATTGCTCCTGCTCAAATTAAATTATTATTATTATTATTATTATTATTACTATTATTATTATTATTACAAGAATTGCAAGATAATTTCAAATTCAGTGTTACCAGTTCTTTCTCCTAATGAAAAAAGAAATAAAAAGAGCAATTTTTATAGTTATGCAATTATAGACAGATGTTATCAACATTTCTAATAGTCATTTGAAATAGTTATTTAGATAGGAAATGGTCCATTTTTGTCCTCTCTGGAAATACAGTAAATCACTGAGTTTTATCGCCTCTGCCATTTCTTTTCTTTTCATGGTATTTCATTAATATTCATATTTTTTCTTTATTAAAAGCTCTTAAAACATCCTGAAATTATTAAATTCTCCTGCAGAAAACTGATGCAGAAAGCTAATTAATGAATGAGGTAAACAACAAAGAGGAAAACATAATAAAATCATAAGCAGAGAATGACGTTAGGAAATAATTTAATAAAAGATGATTATGTAAGATTTCATAATGGAGTACCTTGCCATGTGTGACTTTAGTATTACATCAAGGGTGTGTTGCATGGTAGTTGGCCAAAACTCATTGTGTTCTATTGTTCTGGGTGTGATCCTAAAACATTATTTTTCGGGTTGCAGCTGCTGTTACAAATGTCTTTCATTGGGTTGAAAGCAGAGGGGAGCATCCAGGACTCCCTCCAGCTTGCTGTCTGCATCCAGGGCAAAGCAATGCCCACCTCATTCCAGGAGCCAGAAGTTTGCTGCATTGATTTTTTTTCCTCCTGTGCCACCATAGCTCTAACTCAGCAGCAGCCAGGGTGGCTGCCAAGGAACAGCTTGTGGCCACATTGCTTCAAGCCTCATTTCCCCCGTGGGAGGATCCGTGCTGTGACACGCTTCCCCAGGTCTCCTGGCTGGCACCATATGGTGGCCCCTTAAATGATAATCTCTTTTCTTCATGTTCATTTGATTCAAAATGCTTGAGGTAAACTGAGGCCATGTAGAAGCTCTTCTGAGTGGCATTTAAGTGGCAGTGCAGGGGGACTCTGCTGCGTGCTCAGCAGCGTGAGAATCTCTGTGGTGGATGGTGAGCTGGCTCTGTTCATTTTGGAGGACAGGCTGCAAGGATGGTGGCACAGTCTTATCTGTGCTGGTCACACAGCAGCCTCCAGGTCCCTGCCCTGACTTCTTCCTGCTGGGAAGCAGTCAATTAGCTCTGAGTTAACACAAGTGGATGAACATATTCAAATGTGAGTGGCAAGAGACCAGATTCTGGGACTGGGCTGAAGAATTAAATTATCAAACAGAAGATATGTAGTCTTAGTTCCTTTTCCATATTTAAAACCTAAATCACCAGCTTCACTCCAGATGCATCCTCCCATTCTAAATATAAATACACTATACTCTGTTTTAAACTGCTTAGCAGGAACAATCTTTTCTCTCATTATTCTTTGTTTTGAGTTTTCATTTGTTTATCTTCTTCCATTTTTCTTCCTGTCCTCCCCACTCTCATTTTTCTTATCCAAACATTTATTTTATCAGTATTCCTCTCTTCCTTTTCTAAGGTCCACAGTGCTTCTTTGCATTTCTCACTGAAAATGTCTCAATTGTGATCTATGTCTCCCACCCCTTCTAATTCCCACTCAGTCCTACATGTTGTAGTAGATCTGGCTTTAGACAGCAACATAGATGGGGGAATTAAAACACTTATTTGTACTGTCAAAATCCTTCAGATGATTTGTTTCCTTTGGAGACACTGGAGTTTGGAAGAGAAGCAGTTTTCTAGGATCTTCCAGATGTTTTGCTTCTAGTAGGGATAGAAAAATGGATTAAGAAAGTATAACTTCTGTTCCTCATTCTGATTGTTTTTCTGCATTGTTATTTGGGAAACATCAACTTCTTGAAGGAGAAAGGTGATAATGAAATTATAATGTCATTTTTCATGCTTGAATTTTTTTATCCTTTTATGCCTTCTTGTTAACTTTCTTGGGTTTTTAGTCCCAGGAACACTTGGTATTACAATATATAGAGCAGCAGCACTGTAGAAAAGGTTCTACCCATTTGTGTACTTAAGTCCATGGGAAAAGAGATGTTACTTTACTCTTCTGTGTAAGCCCAGCTACTGTAGAGTTATTTGAATGTAGCATTGATTGGCTTGAAAACTGTGAGTAGAAGAAACCAGACGTATTTTCTGTTGTTGCTGGATCTCACCAGAACATTATGATCAGTCCTTCTGCATTTTGGTATTTTCATGTATGTATTTTTTAATAAAAATGTATATTTTTATTCCAAATTGAGATCTTAGGCTTTGTGTCTAGAAGGCTTGGGCAAATTTAAACAAACATTTGTGAAACCCGAATTCATGGAAAGCTTTGTAAAGAAACCAACAGTTTCTACTTAATGTTTTTTACATAGGCATCCTTCTTCTGCTGTGTTGTATTTCCCAGCACCTTAGACATAACATTTCTGTTGATAAAACTCTATTTAACACCTTTCTTTTTCACAGTGCCAGAATATTTTTGAACACTCATTTGTAAGCCTGTGAGAAAAAATTCTTTCCTGTAGGATTTTTTCCAGCTCCATGGCTCGCTGCCTGCCTTTTCTATGCTGGGTTCTGCTCTCTTCTATTAGCTGTAAACCACTGATTTACTTCCTGTCTTTCAGACTTCTCTTCCAATTTTACAGATAACTGAGTTCTGATCCTCTGCCCCTCTCAGATTTGTGTCTCTCCCGAAATAAATGGAAAATTCTGTGCTTCCTTATATGTCCTAATAATACAATTGAATAGAACAGGCACAATTTGTCAGAACTGTGTTACCAGCAGAGTCGTAGATAACTGGTTTTGCTGGTGAGCTTTTCGGCGTTTCAGAGGGCAGGGCGGGCACTAAGTGCCGTGAGGCGGCAGTGTAGCCCAGGGATGGAAGTGCATCCTCGCTCTTCTCCTGACGTGGAAGTGCCTCGGCACTTTCCCCGGCAGTCAGTAGAGAGCCATGGCAGCAGTGGGACTCTGGAGGTTGCCTCGTTACTTAGGAAAGTCATGTTAGGATTACATTAATTAAGGGGACAAACTGAAAATAAACTAGTTACGCTAGAGTGGGTGTGACCGCTTGGTATTGCTTTCCCAGTTGTGTCCGTGGTGTTTCCTTTCCCTGAGCGCAAGGAAGGGGGTATCTCAGTTCCTGATCTGTTGCTATTGCCCCCAGTAGCTTTCCTCCCTCAGGGGAAGGAATGCCTAGTTTAGATTTGTCCTTTAATAATTTCGATGTTTATGTGGTTTGAATGAAGCTCATACTTCTGAGTGGAATTAAATTTATACCACCCTCCTCCCAGCACCAGAGAAACACAGCAGCACTGGTTGCACAGCTCTTTTAACCTCTGCAAAATCCAAGCCCATGCTATGGTGTACAGAAAGGGTCATGTACCACAAAGCTCCCACCCTGAGGGATGTGTCATGACCATTCTATATCAAACTCTTGTGATATAAAGCCATTTTGCACAAAGCCACACTGATCCTGACAGCCCTCAGCAGACTGTGATTCATCCCTTCCTTCCTCTAGTTTGGAATGATATGATGCCACTTGCTTTAGCATGTGTGCATCTGGATCCAAGTGCAGAAACCCTGCAAATAATTATAGGAAAGAACACTTATGAAAGCAGATCAATCAAATTACAGAATTGAGAACATTCTTCAGTTTGACTTCCTGAGCTTTGATACTAAAATATCTTCTTACCCCTTTGTGGAGGACTGTGGAATAAGACTTATCTCTCTAATCTCACACTTTCAGAAATTCTTTTGTTGCATGAGATTAAGGACATTCAAAATTGTCTTCAATTATGCAACTAAGACTGCTCTAAATGCATTTAAATAGAATGGGGAATAGAATTTAAAAACAACAACAAACCAAACTTCAGAGAGGTGAAGAGTAGTCCCCTTAGCCTGACAACCTTCCAGCCAGGTTTTTTCTTTTCTTGAGGAAGGCTTAAAAATATTTAAATGTAAAATTTGTTTAGGAAACGTGGCTAGCTTTCACCAGACTGCTGAGTCTTTTTTTGTAATCTGCACGAGTAGAATGAACCCTGTATTATTATCTTTTCCTTAAGTGTTAAAATTAACAGCTTTGTTAGAGCTCAATTCAGTGTCACCTAGTCCTGAGCATTACAGGGCAATGGCTGCTGGCTACACAATTTTTTTCTAAATGTTAGTCTCTTGATATTAAATAGGCTCTTCCATGCAATTTTGTCCTAAAACCTTGGAATATTTCTTGCTTTGCTGTCAGTCAGGCAAGTCCTGAAGAGGCCAAAGGTAGAGCTGGCCCAAAACTTCTTAGTAGTTTTGGGGAGGCTGAGCTGGCTAAGCAAAATTTGGAGCTGTGTCCTCGGCCAGGAAGGAGTGGGGACAGCTGTAAAACTGCGAGGAGAGCTGTGTGGAGCTGGGTTTGTGGTTCCTGAGGTCTGGGTGGAGGTGGGGAGCACAGACACCATGACTGCCTGAGCAGTGCCCCAAGGACCTCTCTGGCAGCAGCAGCAACCAGCAGGACTTTCCAGGCGAAGTCAGCAGTAGGGGCATCAAAATTTTGTTGCCTCTGTCTGTTAGCTGTCCTAGGCAAATCCCAGTTCTTCCCATGGTTCTAGCTCACTCTGCCCAGAGATTATTTTATTCCAGCTATTTCCTTGATGTGTTTATCTTGCCTGCAAAACCTGGGGGGCCAAGGTGTGCTGCAAACATAGACTTGCTTGCAAAAATACTTGCAGAAGAGTAATTCACTCTAAAGCAACAGGAGAGGGTGAAAGAAGGGAATGTGTCTCCAGACAGCAGCTGGTGGAGGCTAGGAAGGATTGTCTGTGTATCTACCATCTTGATGAGAACAAGTTTTCATACTGGTTTTCAGATCACTGGTCTTCTCTAGACTCAATCAAAATCAATGAAAAGCTTTCTATTATTTCTGTATGTTTACAGTCAACCCCACTGTGTATTAGCTTTCAAAAATATCAATATGTGCATATTTGCAGTCAAAAATACAAGCCTATAATACTTTGAAAGAAAACAGAAAAAGCATTAAAATATTTGAAGACTGCGTTCAAAGTTTGGAAACATGATTAACTTCAGCTGCACTTAATGGGCAAACATGAGTAAGACTTCATGTTTGGAACTATTTTCAGTGTTCATAAATTTTACAGTCTCTGCCAAATAAGGCAGAATTTATTTACTTTTGCCTGACTTACTTCTACTGCTTTAGAGTCCCATAAACTTCATACAACAATTATGTCTTGGATCTTTTTCCTGTGTGCTATGACCTCCCTTAGCTCTCTTTTAATCATCTGTCTCCTGTTTCATATGACAAGCAGTGTTCTCCCAGATGCCTCACCAGCTAGAATTCAGTATTCTCTAGCTGATGCCATATAATGCAATTGACAGCAAATTTTCTTTTCCATGAGAAGTCTCAAAAGTCTAAACTCAAATTATGTTTCCTGGGATATTTCCTATTGTTTTTGAAGGTGGCTATTTATTTTAATCTTCAAAGAAAGCTGATACATCAAGTGAGTCAACTATTTCAATGTATATAATAGTCAATTAAAACAAACTGGTAAAATTCTGCTAGCCCATTTCCCTGAAGCCAAGTACATTCTGCTGAGGAAGGTGTAAGTTGGATGGAATGGGTATAGATAAGGAAATTCATGTGTTACATTTTTATACCACCAGTAATTTTAAGCAAGATTCATAACTATTTGTTTTAATTTCCCGTGAAATGGGTTCTTTTTTTGCATTAATTTTTTAGTTTTTCAGTACACACAGACTATCTGGTTTCCACAAAGGCTGAATACACATTTTTAAGGTTGCAGGGTGGCTGGATAGATACATCTTGGTTGTTTTTTGTATATACTTTATATGTTTTTTGCTTCTTCAGAGTTTAACTCCTAAAAGGTTTTAAGCCATTCTAATTGCAACCTATAGTGAGCTACTTAGATATTCAGCTTGATCAATGCTTTAAAGAATCTGAAGATCTATGTTGGAAAAAAGAATTAGGTAAGCCCATTTTAGAACCATTATGACTGCACATCGATTTCTGGTACTACTATTTATCCAGAGAGAGTTTTAAGACAGAAAACTCAGTGATGGTAGTTGTGTGTACTTGTGAGGAGCAGGCAGTCATGAAACCAAGAGATGCACAATATTAGAATATTATTTTTACCTTTTTCCACTTAGACAGCAAAAGACAAGACCTGGAAAGATGGACAAACAATTTGTGAGAGAACATTTCTCAATGGCTGGAAAAGTGTTTGAGACAAGTGACCCAGCTGGCTGACCCAAAGTGGTGTGAATGTTGTAGATTTCCAGAGTGGATTTTTTTATAGCTCTTCTAGGAGAAGTTTAGTTGAAGGAACAGATCAGAAAATAGAAGCAAATGAAACTTGAGCCAGTGTGAGTTTTCTTGTTATTTTTCCAAACTTTTTTGAACACGTACACTCAGTCAGCTAAAGAGCTCCCTCATTTGTCCTGCATACTTCTTTCCACTTGTCCAGCAGAGGAAAGGCCAGAATTTGAAATATAAAATGGTGGTGTTTAGGCAGCTGTATTCAACTGATTTTCTTTCTGGTTTGCCTTGATATGGTACTAATTTCAGTAATTATGCACTTGGCCTACCTATAACTGAAATATTCAAAAAGGCTTATGTAGTCTAAAGCTTTTTGTTAGCTATATGTTAAAGAATGTTCAAGAGCATAAATGGAAGGAAATGGAATAAAATACTTAATAAATTGCTACTGGATTTACTTTTCCTGGACAGAAGATAGGAATAACTTCTTCATTTCTCCCAATGCATGTAGTTTTGACTCAGTCATGCCTCTGTTGCAGGTTGCCCATGCCAGCAAATGATGTATCACTAGGAAGCCCAAAACATTTTGCAGGGAACAGTATGCCTTGGGTCAAATGAAATGTTTGACATTAAAGGTACCATCTTTCCCTCATAAGTATAATTAATTTTCTTGTTAATATATTAGAATTAATGTAAGTCCCAAAATGACACTGAAATAAGAACTTGAGCTATTTTTACTGAGCACTTGAGCTATTGTAGCATTTTATATTTAAGATCTGATTTTATTTTTTAAAAAAATTAAGTACTGGCCTCATGAAAACCAGAATGAGGCAATGTCACCTTCTGAGGCTCACTGACACTTAGATCAGGGCTTCTTAACAGTACAATGGGACAGATGCCAGTTTTAGGCACATCTGTGTCCATTTGTGCTGCTCTCTCAATTTGGATTGAATTATTGCAGATCAAGGAAAGGTCCCAAGCATTTGCAACCACAGTAGAAGAGGCCTGAACCATCAGAGACTGAGAAAATCATCCCACAGCCTGCCAGCTGCCTTTTCTGATCTAGGCTGTTACTCTGGTACTATTTCTTACCAGATCTCATTTCTGCAAGGATGTTGTTCTTTCTATAGCTGGAAAACTGTTGTACTGAGTGGAAGAAGAAAGATTCCTGTTAACCAGACTATCATTCAGCATTAGGGAAGTTGCAGTTAATTGTAACCTTTTTTAGTACCAGATCACCAATCTTAGAATTTAATGAATCTCAGGCACCTGAAAATGAGAGTTTCTGACAATACTTCTATGCAGGCCATTGTTACAAGGACATTAATTCTGAAAACAAAAGCTTGCATCCTCTTTTTGCATGCACAAAGCTGCACTGTTTTCAGTGGGATGTTTATATGCAAAAAAAGCTGTGGACCTGTCAGCCTGCCCTGAAGCCTTCTTGAAAAATATCTAGGCAGACAGTTGATTAGGTTCTTAATGAATTTGAACATTTAATGTTGTCAAATTGAAATTTGACATAATTAAAAGCAATTGTAAAAGTGATCATGCATGTTTTGGAAAGCCATAATCATGTAGTGATATTGGTGCAAACATCTCCATTGCAACTATGGCCATAATGGTGTTAATTTGACTTGTTCCAGGAGAAATGAGCATCTGAGAAAGTCAAAGCAGCATAGCTGAATCCACATCTTTCAGAGAGTAGGGAGAAACTCAGATCTTAATGAAAATTGATTTTGAGATTATTGCTTTTTTTTAGATATTCTTTCTTTTGGTGGTTTCACATTTGTCAAATTTCATTCAGGGGAATGCTTTTGGACTTTTGCTAGTGGGAATAGGCATTTTTAAATTTTATGCAGGTAATGCTGGCACGTCTTGATTTATATTGTTCCTTCAAATGGAGATCCATTAAGAATAATTTAGAAAATCCATATTTTGAATAGATTTTTTTAAAAGATCTTCTGTCATGGAAAACTAGCATCATGTAGAGATACTGAGCTACAGTTATATCAAATTATCTGCACGCCAGAAGAAATTCAGATATGGTAAAATGGTTCTCTTGTCTTGCTTGTTTAAGATTTGGGCATTTTTGCATAGCAGCTGTGCTTTGTCTGTGTGTACAAGTGTGTGTACATAATATGGTTCATAAACTGTATAAAGCCTTCTAACAAAGTAGGCTTAAAAGTGTCATTATGTTATGAATTAAATAATTATGACTTTCCAACTTTTGTAAACAAAGATTCTCAAAGAGCTATCCAACACAGCCAAAAATAGAAGGAGGCAAGAACAGGGTCCTAACCAGATGGAGCATAAAATCAGAGCAAAAGCACAAGGAGAACAGGTTTCTATTACCTGTCAGCCCTGCAAAACAGAATGGATGTCAGTATTTGAAACATCTACAAAATGTGCCTCAAGAGAAACATGCACATGAGATGCTGCACTGCCAGACAGCAGCATCCAGGGTGTATAGTGCATGAAACTAGAGAACACCTCCAAGGACAAAAGGTTAACAGTGATGATATGTTCTTTTCTTGGGGGTCATTCTGTGACCACAGCCATCCACTGTGGACAGTAGAAACCTGTGGTTTCATGCAAAAGCTTATCCTAGAACCAAGATTAAATAGGAACGCAATATAAAATAAATACAAAATTACTAAATTTAAGAATAGGAACAAAAGGCATGCAAATGAGAAATCAGAATAATAAGGTCAAATGGAATGATTCAGAGGTTTACCTGAAAAATGGTGGAGTCACCTGTCATAGTTTCATTTATAGGAGGGGAGACATAGAAGTGAGTCATGCTATCTGAGCTCATTGTTTATACTTCACGGCCACTGAAGAGAGGTAAAAAATCCTACAGAATTGTAACCAGTAAAATAAATGGACCTATAGAAAAGACTGTCTTTGAATATGTACTTAATCTGAAACAGCCACATGTAGAAGAATCACATGTGACAATAAACATGACAGAAAATGTTAAATGTTAGTTTGTACTAAGTAGAATAAACCAGCAAATATTAGAGGCACCTTCTCAACCATGGAAATAAATATCTTCAAAGCAATGTATGCCTACTATGCATCTAGGATTAGATGCAAGTTCAGAGCAAAGAAAAGTTAGTTGAGGGAATTGCGGAATCATAGAATGGTTTGGGCTTAAAGGGGCCGTAAGGATCATGTAATTCCAAACCCTTGCCATGGGCAGGGAGCCTTCCTGTAGACCAGGTTGCCCAAAGTCCATCTAACCTGGCCTTGAACACTTTCATGGATGTGGCATTCACAATTTCTTCGGTCAACTAGTCCCAGTGCTTCCTCAGTTCATTGGTGCATTCGAACACACTAGAGTATCAAAGTATATTACACTTTTTGCTGTCAATTTCTTTTTCATTTAAGGGGAAATAGAAGCAGAAAATGAATCCAGAAATGTGGTAATACCAATCTTTTACCTCTTCTAACAGCTCCTGAAATATAATTTTCATTTCCTTTTCCATAGCTCCTATTAAACAAGCAAAGCCCACAATAACTTTTTAACTGCACTCCAAATCGATTTCAGAGATTATTTTTCTTTGGTGTGGCCGGTGCTGAAATAATGCAGATACCTCTAGTGGATTTTTTAACACATACTAAAAAGGAGGGGCATTTTGCCATCTCTTTCTGCTCTGACCCTGCCAAATGCTACACAAGCTGAAATTTGCACAGGAGTTTGGTTTAGTTTTTATTTTTTATTATAATTAAAAATATTACTGCAATTAGCCTCCCACATCCAACCCATAATGGAAAATAGATTGATGGAAGGCTAACCAAAGGTAATCTTGGTTCCCTGGACTTATGTGCACTGCTTTTGAAACATTCTATTTTTCATGTAGCCCAGGGCAAGAGTCTACATCTGTCTCTGACTTGTTGCTTTTGTTTTGCGCTTTGCATTAGAGATATTCCTGCAGTATGTTTCACAATGTGTAGATTTCCTTCTCCAAAATAAATACATTGGATCACTGTTATTCTGGTAACTTTCCTGTTTGTAATCTGGACCTGGCTCCTTACGCTTGTACTCTGTGAAATAAAGTCATTCCAGTCACAGAGGGCCAGTAAGCAAGAGATCAGTGTATGTCTGGTTCATGCCTTTCCAATTTGATGAAGCTATGCTACCAGCATTTTTTAACTGATGATTACACCCTTTAATAAAATCTTTACGTTTCCAGCCTCCTCTTGAAAAGGGAACATACTGCCTTTATGTAAGAGAAAATTCAGAAACTGGTACAGAACAGACTCGAGCAACATCTTGGATGACTGAACAGAACTGTGGGAATATCTATTTTTTTGTAGCTTGTCAAAGTATAAAGGAAATCAGAGCTAGGTTTTCTCCTTGCCAGACAAACTGGCCTCAATCCTGCAAATACTTTTGCAGCAGTTAAGCTTTATATACAGCAAAGCAGACCCCATTACAAGCTTGGTCATTTTAGTAAAACCAAGTGTATGTTTGGCGAGTACACGGTTGCAGGAAAGGAGAGAGGCAGAATCAAAGGAAATCCTAAATTGATTCAGTCTCCAGCACTGTGTAATTTACAAATTGGGTTGGAGGGAGCTTTTCATGTGTCATATGGTCTAATTAGCATCAGGATGAATTTCATCAACACTTTCAAGGACTCCTGTTTGGTCTACATGTGTGGATTGGCACAAGGTTAGATTTTCTAAGGAACTCCTGACATTTGGTGTTCTTACCTGAAAAAAGCAGTTGTGTACAATTGGAGAGGTCCCATCTTATTATGATTTAGTGTTCACTTCCTGATACACAGAAGTGCCAGCTGTCCTTTTGAAAAGAGAACATACTGCCTTTTTGTAAGAGAAAATTCAGAAACTGGTACAGAACAGACTCGAGCAACATCTTGGATGACTGAGCAGAACTGTGGGAATATCTAGTTTTTTGTTGCTCGTCAGAGCTTTGAGTCTAAATTTTTAAACCACTTCCTAAAAACAAAAATTGTGCAAAACCAGCATCAAGACTTGGAACTACTCTTAATGTAGTGTTAGAAAATTGTTACTCTTGCAAATTTTGTACTTTGAGGCAGTGACCTCAGAGTCTTGAGTGAGGTTTTATTCATCAAAGTGGAAATACAGGTAAGTATTACGAAATACTTATGATAATCCATGCTTGTATAAAATGGGAAGTAGTGTGAAGAATCAGGAAAACTATTTTGTTTATAGTGTAGATACTGTAATACTGTGTACTGTTCTGAAAACCTTTTGTAGAAAGTGGAAGTATCTCAAAATGGTTATAATACAGTCATAAATTTAAAGAGTACAATGTTTTGATATACACAAAATAAGCTTTTCATACATAAAATATCATCCTTGATACTTTCACTCCAGGAAATCTCATAGAGAAAAACATATCAGGAACAATGGCCAGAAAATTTGAGCTACTAGGAAAATAGCACATATGCTTAATAGTGGTGATAACAATACCCAAAATTACCAAGAGGAGTAGGGGTCTCTCCATCTTTAACCTGAAATTGTCTGAAGTGATTCTAAATCTGAGCACAAGTTGCTGTACTCAATACATGAATTGCTGGATGCCAATCTCCATGTGACAATATGCAGGAAATAGGCTGGTGGAAACAGGCTACGAGATTTTATTGGCTTAACTCTGAGGCTCCTGTGTACCTCCTTGCACATTTCAATACAATCATTAATATTTATCAAAGTGACAGGAATAAATCAGAAATTATTTTCTACTCTTTAGCACTATGTACTGTCTATTGTAAGAGAGAAGGCAAAGTGATCACTGCATTTCATGTTCTGAGCAACTGTTCTACCTGTGAGTGTTAATGAATCGCAGTTTGTTAGGGTGTCCCCTGTAAGTCTTCTTGAAAATATTCATGAGGTTTCTGTGGTTGCAATTTGCCCATTAGTGGTAGGATAAAAATAAACTTCAAGGCTGTCAAGATTTATAGCTGTATGTGAAAATATATCTGGGAAGAAGAGAAGGCATCAGAAAATGAGATCAAGCAGTTACTTTAAACAGAAAAAAAATATATCCTG
Organism: Anthoscopus minutus; assembly: GCA_013399455.1. Lineage (NCBI taxonomy): Eukaryota > Metazoa > Chordata > Aves > Passeriformes > Paridae > Anthoscopus > Anthoscopus minutus. The sequence continues at coordinate 162,077 of VWYI01025698.1, read as the reverse complement.
ACCAATTTATTTCTAACTCTGATACCTCACATAAACCTTTAATAAGCTTCACTGTTAAGGGAACAAATGTATTTTGTCATTTGGATTTATTATAAGGAAGTTACAGCTTAATTTTAAGACATCGATAGTAAATGTTTTTAAAGAAACATTAAAAGGATGTAACATAAAATCATATTACAGAACAGAATTCCAAGAAGAATTATTAAATTGCTGATAATTAGAGTGTTGTATCAGAACAAATGTGACAGGTTACATTTGGGGTTACCAGCCTGTGTTTGACATTCTAGAAAAATGTTTTTTAAAGCAAATGACATAATAGCTATGATGCAAAGTGAGCTTTCATTCTGTTCTCAGAAAAAAATGTCCAAAGCAGCTTTCACTGCACAGAGAATTACACTGGTGAAAAAATAATCCACTCTTAGGTTTTCTCTGGTTGCTAATTTATGAGCTTGGACAACACAATATTGCCTTAAAACAAAAATCTAAAATTCATGCAACTCCCTTCACAGACTGGCAAGCTCAAATGCATCTTATTGAATGCGCTGGGTTAATAATTTACTTAATTTTAATCATTACTGTTTGGAATATAATTTGCTGTTTGGAATATAATTTGAATTTACTTTTCATCAAATTTGCCTTTAATAATATGATGCATAGCTTGCCTCTAAAAATCACATGACAAAATATATTTGATTCTTTATTTATCAATGTCTACTGTTTTTCATACATCATGAAAAGAAGCAGCTTATCCAGTGAAAAGTTTTTGCCTTCTGCATCTGCAGCAGTATAATTCTCAGTGCAATCAGAATTTCTCTGGTTTTGTACTGGCTGAAGGAGACTGTCTTCACACAGTAGGTGTTATTTCATTACACATATCAGTCAATTCCAATGTTTCAGGAGTTGTTAAGCTTCTATAGTTTTCCAAGGGAAAGACATGCTGGGATAGTATATTTAAATTAAAATGCCAGTACCCTTGTGTTTTATAGTCCCATTTGAAAGACCTTTCAGAAGCAGCCATCAAATCCCCAGGGCTCTGTGGGACACAGTGTGGAAATCACAGCACCAAAGGAAATATTTGCCAGCCTCCCCTGTGAGTGATAGAGATCTGTGTGTGTGTCCTGCAGGGCACCAAACAGCCTCAGCTTCAGCCCCCTTCTCCCATTGCTGTAGTCACACTGAGAGACCAGGATTCCCAATCCACCACAAAGCAGAACTAAAGTACTTATAATTAAAATAATACATGGAAGAGGTAGAAATCTGATTTAGGACAGTGTCTGATTTCCAGTCTGGCCACAACACACCATTTTGGAGCCTATTTCCGAGGCAGTGTACTTTCTCTCCAGTGCAGGCGTTGACTCATGCTAAGGAATGTATTCCATTACAGCTTTGCTGGCTTGCACTGGAACTGCATGTAGAACCAGTTAGTTGCTATGGTGACAGCAACCAACAAACAGAAAAAAATCATGAACTCTTTCAGGACTGGTCAGAGCAGCTTAATGACAGCATCCATGCTTAAAAGTGTAAATCTTGTTTTTCTCTCATTTAAAAGGAGATTTAAGGCATAGTATCATCCTAAGGCCATTTATGTTTCCTCCTGTGGTATAAATTTTTGAAGCTGTAGAGACTGTAATCTATAGCCATTCTTTCAAGAAAACCTGATTTAATAACAAGCTGATCCACAGTTAAACTTGGTGAAATCCCACTGTCTTTTGGAAAGGTATGTGAAGACAGAATCTGAGCTTTTTGATGTAGATAGTATTCATCTAGTGCTGAAATCTGTACAATACTTTTATAACCTGAAATTTACTATAACATTCAGTGGGGGCATTTGAAAAATAATGTAGGATAAATATAGTATTGAAATATATTCAGAGAGGTATAAACTCACTGAAAATTCACAAAAAATAAAAGTAATTTTAAAATTTCAGAAAAAAAAGAAACTATCTTCATTATTGCTCTAATATTCAATCTTATGAACAATTTCAAGAAAGGCATAGTGTGGGATGCTGTCTATGAAAAATGGAGAGTTCTTATTTTAAAGAGGAAAAAATATTTTACAAGTCCATTAATCAGTTTTGACCTTGGTAATGTTTAGATCTGCAGATGCCATCCAGTGACAATGAGATGGGTATAAAGTTACTGCAAGGATGCCGAGTTGTTACGTGCTCTGTGTCAAAGGAGATGGAGCTTAGGGGAAAAGGTTATTTAGGGCTCTTATGGAAAAGGACGAGTTTGTCTATCAGGAGGAGATTATTGTGTTCTCCTCCCTCAGATTACTTTATTTCGTTTGAGGAATAAGGAACCAAGGGAAAGATCTCCCTACAGGTGAGTCTGGCCTTTTTGTTCAATCCACTCACCAGCTACAGGGACTGCTAAAATCTGGGAATATGGTTTTGTCCATTGCACTGTGACAGAACAGAGCTTCCCTTAATGCATTTTGGTTTAGAAGAGAGTTGTAGTTAAAGCTGTTAATCAAATGCTCTTTCTGACTGTGGGACTCCCAGATCTCCTGCAAGTGTCAGGAGAACTCCAGCAGATTTCCAGCCAAATTACAGAATGGCAGCACAGGACAGGCTAAAAAGGATCTTGAAAGATCATCTGACCCAATCTTTCATGGGCAAAGGAGCCCAGATGAGATTATCTAGCACCCTGTCCAACTGCATGTTAAAACCCTCCATTTATGGGTACTTCATCCTGTCCCTGGAGAGGCTGTTCCAGTGATTGATAATTCTTACTATAAAAAGTTGGTTTTTTCCTAATTGAGGATGGAACCTCTCCTGGAACAACTTGGGTGTCCCACCCCTTCCCCTCACTCCCATCTTTTCCATGTATCTCCTTGTGAAGTGAGAGCCACTGTCCTGTTTCCAACAAGAAAATGTTCAGCCTAAAATGGTACAATTCCCTTGTTTCATCAACCCAGGTGATGCCTTCAGAGGGGCTCTTTGGTTCCTGCCTGCTTGCAGGAGCACCTGTGGAGGGGGCTTTAGGTAACCCCACCAGAGCAGCCAGCAACATGTGGTCACAAAATGCTCAGGAGCTCATCTGAATGTCCCACCGGGTCCCTGCCAGCCCCAAGAGATGGCAGAGAGCTCTCCTGTGCTGCTCTGCTCCAGCTGCAAGGAGGACATCTGGGATTAGCAGGCCACCTGAGCTCAGACAGAAGTGGGACAGAATGCAAAAATAGGAATATGGGGTACCTTCATGCAGGTAGTTACTGAGAATTAGGGGATGCCTGGGCTCATTCACCTCAGAGGAGAGTGGCTATTGGAGCATGTGGACTCTTTAATGGTTGTGCATAGATCTGGCACTATACATCCATGTAGTTAGTCTCATTCATTGCCATTTTAATGGCCTAACTGTCCATCAGATCCATCTGCCATGAAAAACTGTGCATGCAAAAATCAATGTGGAAAAAACTGGCTTGCTATGGTATGAGCTGGGGAATTTGGCTTAGAAGTGACACGTGTGCATGTATGTGCCTGCAAGGACGTACATTTGTATGCATGTGTGTGTCTGTGTATGTCATTAATAGATGCTGTGTTATTGCTTTAGTTAGGTAATTCTCAGCCCATTACTTTTATTGCTAAATTTGCTAATTTGCCCTGTATCCTCAAGGGACTATATTGACATTGGCAGGATAAGCATAACGGCTGTTGTGATGTCTAGACAAAAGGAATTAAAGGCAGCAGAAATACTTACTCAATATTTTCCTTCTGTGAGAAGTTTCTGTCTCACTCTTAGAAGCCTTTTAATGTAACTTTATTATTGGTTTAATATAATAACAAATGTGTGCTGTAATGGAATAAGGGTAAGCATTTTACATGAATTTACAGTTGGCTGGGCAGACTCTCCCTGCTTAACACCAAAGCCAATTTAATATTGTAGATTTAAAATTAAACTAGGAATTTAAGTCTCTAGGAATTTTCACTGCAAATGAAAAAAAAGTCTCATCAGTTAGACTGGTACTATGGAAATCCTACACTATTGTGAAAGGGAGAGAAGCTGAATTCACTCTTTGAACAGCAGAAAAAGAACAAAGCAAAAACCTGGATTATCTCTGTGTGCGTGATATAATCCAGGGGAGATCCAGGGATGCATAAATTCTAGGTCAGAGAACAACCATTACAGTAAAGGTTTTGTCTGGGTTCCTACCAAACCACCAGACAAAGTATCCTGCTGCATCACTCCCCTCATTACAACTGCAACAAGAGAATTAATGGGAAGAGTGCTGACAGCTCTCTTTTCAGATTTGTGTCTTGATCTTTCTTCTCCCACATCTTTAAAGTGGTTTACATCAAGGTGTCTTCTGTGAAGAGGATTTGGGATTTGTGAAGGAAGTTTGGTTAAGTCAAAAGATTTTAATGGGAAAATGTCAGGAGAAAAGAAGAATAGAAGATTAAAGGCCTGTTCAAAGAGAAGAGAAAGCATATATTAGTGAAGAAGTCCAGGAGAGAGTGATGTAGAAAAGTTATATATGGATATATATCAGTAGATAAGGAGGTTTTGAAAAGTTTCCATGCTTATGAAGATTGAGCTGAATAAACTCATCTGAGTCACCAACAAATAACTTTGTCAAGATATTCAGTGTTGGTCCATACTAACTACTCTGTTCTCTCTGGGACTGTGAAGGAGGTGTTTCAATAGAACAGCTTAATTAAAATTAAAGATAATTTTAATTTTAATTAAAAGTAGAGAGAAAACCCAAGAAAACCCTCATGCATTTCCAAAAAGACCTGTTCCCTGTTATTGCCATGCTATCCCTTCTTTCTGGAGTGAAGACACCTGCTTCATTTCTCTCCTTTCACTGTCAATCCCAGTTTAGTAGATCTCACATTGCATTGTGGGAAGCTTCCTGTGCTGTGTAACAGCATGGCTCTTTCTCTACATTTGACAGATTTTTGGCAAAATCTTGGTGTTTCCACTCCATACCTCCCTCTAGTACCACATGGGCAGCTGAGCCTCGCCTGTTACTCTAACTGCTACACTTTCCTTCATGATTGATTACATATCTTAAAATGTGAGGACAATGAAGACAAAATAAATGTTGCTTGGCTTTGGAAATCTGCTCATCTTTATCTTTTCTAGCAGAGAAAAGAATGTAGTCCCAACCAGAAAGAGGAAGAATTTAGAAGACTAAATACCAAAGTTTTATTGCCCAGATCTTTTCTCATATAGAAAACATAAATTACTGAAGTGATATATATAAGTAATGAAAAGAAACATAGAAGAAAGAATGAAACAGAAGAGAGCTTGGAGAAAGATCTCTCAGTTACATATGCTGTATTGTTAGAAAGTTTAAAGATGCATTTTGTTCTGGGAGCCAGGAATACTTTTGTCAAGAGCATAAAACTCCATCACAAGCCAGATTATGAAAAGGCTTTTCCCTGGCCTTACTAGAAAGGAGAGTCTATGGCGGTTTGGAGGCTGTTTGACAGCCTGGAGCATGGGGCTTAAAATGATCTATTTTTTTTGGACTTGGTTTGTGAAGTTAGAGAATACACTGTCAGTGAGCAAACCGCAGAGCACATGTAAACCAAAACAAAGCTGCTAACCAATTTGCAAATGCAACTAAATACAGGCTTGTTCACAGTGCCTGTCCATACTGGGGTAAAATGTATCCAAAAGCTATCAGAGACACTGAATCCTCTGAGTTCCTTTACCTCATTCCTTACTTTTTTTACCATGACAGAAGCTGTTCACAGTGCTTTTATGAAGCCTAGCACCCATGTGGATAGATGTTTATATAGGTACACATGGCCACTCTTAGCTATGATTTTTTTTTCTAAAATATGGTTGTGGATGTTTTTATATTGCAGCAATGAGTCATCACCACCATGGTGCTTTTAACTGGGATTCCAGCTGGGACTGACTGTTCCTGCTCTGTCTGACAGGGGTCTGTGAAGGCACTGTGTGAGCTCCTTGTTCTGCCAGTGTTTGCTCCATCCCTTGCTACTGTGTCTCATCCTTCGCAGTAGCTCTGGCACTCACAGTTTGCATTTTCTCAGGCTTTTATTCACTGCTGGCTTTTTAGAACTGATTACCAGGTCACCATAATTACCATATTATAGTCAAAATATGCTTTGTTCTCTGTATCAGTGCCTGAAACTTGTCTCTATACACTCCAGCTTTTAAACACCAATACTGTGCTCAGTTTATGGACATTTGTAGTTGAAAAAAAATGAATATGTTGCTAGGTGATATAGAGACAGTGTTTATTTTTGGGGTGAGAAAGGTGTATAAGGCAGAGGTATTCAACTCTGTGGCATGCATTTTATGAGTGTGACACCCTCTAACTCTCCATAAGTAATATATCAAGTATTTTATATGCATGAATCATGTTTCAGTTCTGTGTTTTTGTATAACCACTGGAATTAATTATAACAGTTTCTCTCATATAATGTATCAACTTCTCAGTCAAGCCCTCCATTTTTTTAAAACACATTTATCTTATATTTATCCTATATTTGGTAGTAATTGTTGCATACTAGTACTTCAAAATGCTTGTTCAGGTAGTTTAACAAGGCAAATATTTCCCTATAAACAGCAAATTCCATTACAAAGGATCATCTATTTTTCTTCTCCTCAAACTAATAAGGAAAGTTCAGCTAGAAGGATGCCAAGAGTTGGGGATTTCAGATATTAAATAATTGTGACAGTTGGCAATACTCAGGAGTTTGCAGTACATCACGCTTCTGTATTCCCTAACCTGTGATTTCAGATGTTCTTGTTTCAGTCTTTACCAAATCCTTAATTCTGTAGGGAAGTGAAATATCCCTGAGAAATTTTGTTTTTCTGAAAGCAAACTGTTGCTATAACAAAATATGATGTCTCAAATTTTACTACAATGAAGGTTAAAGGAGAGCAAGATATTTTAAAACATAAATCATCCCTGCAAAATCACTGAAAATGCTGTTTAATAAACAAAAGAGGGTGGAATTAGATTTAACTGGAAACTTTCCTATTAATAAAAAGCCTCTTTATTTAGTAGAATCCACCAGCTCATGTTTTCAATTTAAAATTATTTGCATTTTTTTGTTCTAGGTACAAAGTATGTATATTTTCTTTAACTGTGTTCTTATATCCATGTAACTTAGCAGATGAGGTTGGCCTTGGAGTATAGTAAGCCACAGGCCTGGGTTTGTCTTCTTCTGGATACTCAGGACAACTTCCCCACTCAGGAGGAATAATGACAGGAAAATAAATGTCTGAAGGTGGTACTCAGGTCCCACCTGGGGGCTGGGCCCTGCTGCTCAGACAGCAGCTCCCATTGTCCCCTAACCCCTGGTGTCAGTGCAGTGCTGGCTTAGAGAGAGATATTGGCCAGGGCACTTGAGTTGTTTCACTCTCCACAAAAAACATTTGACAGGTGAAAATAAATTGCTTTGCAGGAAAAAAACCACAATGATTTCTATAGTGACTGGATATAGCATTGCAAATATTTGCCTTCATCTGAAATCCCAGCCTACAGCTGCCTCTGGCCTGATGGGAGCCTCTCAGCTCCATCTCCCAACTGACCAGATAAACCACACTGGCACTGGGTTTAGATATTCACAATTTTAAATTGTGATATGGACCACATCCAGGTCCATATCAGCTCTATGATGGCTGTTGGGCATCCTCAGGCCAGCAGCAGCCCAGCTGGCTTTGGGACCAAAGGATTGTGCCCATGTGAGCTCAGCTCAGGTTAATTAGTTGTGCTAAGTAGGGCTAATTTAGCTCAGGGGCAGTGTTGCAAGCTACAGAGCCTTATGGAGCCTGTGATGCTGCATCCCTGTGTCAGAAACACTGGGAGCTAGTTTAGAGGATTTTGCTTCATGCCGTATGGCACAGCACAGACATTGCCCTTCAGTCCCAAAGAGTGCACAGAGATGTGCAGTGATACCTTGAGGTATTCAAAAGGCCAATTCATTTGTACACCTTCACCTCCTTCAATCTCAGAACTGGATTTTGTAAGGATTATATTAAATATTGCTCCACATAAAATTCGTTTCTTGTGCCAGGGCAAGGTGTTATTCAGCATTGTGGCAGCCTGCAGTCAAAGGTAAAATGCTGTTTTCTTCTCTTTTTGTTGCCATCAAAGATGTCAAGTAAAGTGTAAGTGTCTTCCAGAACTCTATTTTCAGGTTTTCATAGTCCTAACATTCATGTAGAGAACAACAGTAATTAAAATATTTTTCTTCAGCTGGTAGACTCATTTGAGTACAGACACCATAAAAAAGTGACTACTTCCCACATTTTTATAGCACAGAAAATAATTGAAGCTGATATAAAGGTGCCTCAAAGACGTATGAGATTGATACTGGGAGGTAAATCTTTAATTACAAAAACTCCAAATATATATCCAACTATAAAAGACAAAGTAATGAACATTTTGACTATTTTGAAACTAACTGTCTTTTTCTCTTGAAACACAGTGCTGCAAATATGACTTCTTTTTCAACAGATGTACCTTTGAATTTTATGCTATGAATTAATTTTTTTTTGATATGATGTTATTTCTTATATGTTTTTTCTTCTAAAACGATTCTAAGGAGTACAATCAGACACTAGAAACAGCACAGTACAATGCAAATGGCCTTGTTATAACACTGTAAGTGATTCAAAATGAAGAAAAACAGCTTACAAAAAGCATTGAGTCTCAAGGTCGGTGTGCTCAGACTCCAGGGCAGCCTTGCTGTTGTGCAAGGGGACCAGGAGGAGTCCACAAGGAATCCTTTCTGACAATGGAGTCCAAATACAATATCTATCTGGTGGTGCTGAGATTTTATTCCCTGGCCTTGATTAGTTCCTCATCAGTGCCTTGAAGCTGGTGTTGTGTGTCTAAGCAGTGTCACCACTCATGGGCAAGGCCACCCCAGGGATGTAGGGCTGGGGCTGAGATACAGCAGCATGAGAAGGGAGTGAATGGAGATCTTGTCCTGCTCCCCAAGAGCCACAGGGGGAATCTGGGGTGTCACAACCACTGGTAGGCTCCCTGGCTTGTCCTCAGGGAGCTGCTGATCAAGGCAGGACCTGGTGTGGCAGGAGGATGTGTCAGGCTGATATGGCCACACTGGGTGATGCCTCGCTAGGTCTGTGCCTCAGTACTGGCTGGGAAACTGCCTTCTCCCTCTGCAGTGCTCTCTGGGTGCTCAGGAGCAAGACTTCATACTTTTGTGCCACCAGGCATGGGTTGATCCCTTCTTCCTTTGTGAGAATATTGGAAAAGGACATCTGGATAAAGGAGGTGCTGCTGTTGGCTGCCGCCAGACCTCAGGGTTTTGTGTATGATTGCTCAAAGGGAAACTTCATTTTCTTTTGCAGCTGCAGGGAGAGCAGCAGTTCAGTGCCACGTTGGATCCTCTTTGCTCCAGCTCTGGCTTACCCTTTAATGTGTTTCTGAGTATTCACAGTGCTTTCAGCTACTCCATGCTAAACTTTTTCATTCCCACTGCCAACTGAAGGTGGCTTCTCAGGGGAGTACTTCGTGCTTGCTGCTTATCCCAAGACCCAACCTTTGTACCGATTAGAGGTAAGGCAGATTACTTCTCCCCTGTCCTTCTGCATTGCCTTTATCTGGCCAGCAGGAGGTAGGTGCCAGCCAGAGGCACAGCTGCAGGATGGATGCTGTGCTGGCTGGCTGCCTGGCATCCATGCCTGGGCTCTGCCCCTGCAGTGTCTCCAGCAGCCATTCCCTGCTGGGGTGGCAGGTGTGACACCCACCGCTGTCCCAGCCACTGCGCCACTCGCTTGCCGGGCTCCTCTGTGTCCGAGTGTAAAATTAACCACTGTCTCTATGTGCCCAGGGCCAGCTTCAAAAGCCCTTTGAAATTGTGGGGATTTTTCTACCCACTTCAAAGGGCCCTGGATCATGAGCGTGCAGCACAGGGTGCACCAGTTAATTTTTAAACTCCCATTACCTGAAAACTTCTTGTAAAGTGTACTGAAGCATAAGGCTGGGGACGAGCTTGCTGGACAACTTGTCAAGGCACAGATGAACACCTAGGATTAAAAATTTCTTTCTTTGTTATTTATCTTTTTATGCCACTCACATGCCTTTTAATCATTCCTTGTAATCATTTACCTGTGCTTCCTGCTGTCCTGCACATTTAGTACTTGGTCGTTCCCCGTGTGACACCTTGCCCAGCAATCCACAGGACCCAAGAAGGTTGGCAGGGCTTTCCTGAGCTGATCTTATGTTTCTGAGCAGCCTAAATGTTTAGAAACCCTTGGCATACTTGGGTCAGAACCACATCACCACGTGCACAGCTCTGCAGGAAGCTGCTGCTGCCGAGGACAGTCCGTGGGCAGTGTGCTCACCTGTCAGGGTGCTGGGCAGCCATCCCTCCCTGCCTTACTGCCTCCTCGTCTCCTGCATGGCTCCCAAAATATCTCCCTCACTGCTGCTTGGGATGCTTACTGCCACAGGCATGGTTGCTGGAGAAGTTACTCAACAATGTGCAAAGGCTGCTGTTTTATTTGGCTATGGTGAGATGTAAACATCTCTGTGAGATGTTTGTGAGGTGTGTAAAGATACAATGCAAGATTAAACAAACAAGCAAACCCAAAGAAAATACCTTCCTCTTATTTGCTTTTCCAGGAGAACTTAATGTCTTTGTTTCATCCAAAGTCCTCTGCATAGCCCATTTTATATCTCAGTTCCAATAGTACTAAAATGAAGTTAAAAGAAAAAAAGAATTTGAAAAGAAATTTTTGAGGTAGGCAGATAGGCAAAGAACATTTTATTTATAGAGCAAGGAATAAATAAACATACCTATGAATTGAACTGAAGAGTAGTCTCCCAAAGGAAATAGTAGATATCCAATTGCTTGAATAATTTAAAACCAGGCTGGACAAACACTTCATAATATATGGCAGAAAAGAAGCCCGCCTTGGCAGGAGATGGAGTGAATGACTTAATCCGTCTTTTCCCTCTCTAGGCTGTATTATTTTATGGCTTTTTACTGTAAATGAATCAATGTTAACAATGCTTATTTTCTTACAACTGCTAGCTAGAGGCTAGTGTATGTCCATGTTCTTATTCTTTATTAAATATCAGAAAAACACTGGAGTGCTAAGTAGTTTTTAGGAATATTGTGTGAGCAAAGCCATCTGTCAGCTCCATCCTACAAAAGGAACCATATATGTCACATATCACTATCATGCTTTTCCTATCATCACAAATTACAGCAAAATTCTTTGTGGAGTCTTTTTGAAAGCATTGTAACTGGGTTCACTAAAGGTAAAACTCACTTTTCTTTAAGGAACACAATAGCAGAGCTCTGTGAGAGAGGGAAACCTACAATCTGAATTGCCTCTGAAGTGAGCCTTAAATAAAATACTGCATACACTTTGGAAGTGTTTATAAATGACATTAAAAGTGACTGGCACCTGTTGTTCTATCTTGTTTGCCCTTAAGAGAACTTCACATCTCCTTGTGCAAAACACACTGAGAAGCATGTGGGCAGAGGCATTGCACTACAGATTTAGGAAGTGTTTGTTGGATATTGGGCAAGTCAGAATGTAAATTACTAGGGAAAGAACAGACATAAACCAAAACTATACAACTATTACTTCACTTGAAATGAAATCTGTAGTATTAAGCAAACAGACAAACGCTGATCAGATGAACGCAAACAACAAATATAGGAGAGCCTTTCTTGGTTTGGCAGCTGTATGAGATGAACTGTAGCAGACTTACAGGAGAGAAAAAGACTCAGAGAGAAGGAGATGAGATACACAGTATAAAAAATACATAAATATAAAAAAGAAAAATTCAATAGAATCTATGGCATGTTTACACATTCTTCTATGTAAGAGCAATGGTCTTTCAGAGAGGGAAGTGTAAGCTAGAGACAGAATCTTTCTAATAAAACACTGAAGAACTGGAATATTTTGCTTGGATAGTATAAAAATCTACAGCAGATGTCAGACAAATATCCATTTAGAATGATTTAGGTGTATTTGATATTACTTTGGGCCAAAGTTCACCAGATTATTTCTTCAAAGCCATTACATCCCTGTTGTTTATGAATTTGTGAATTAATGGAGAAGGCAAGTGTGGAAAGAAAAATCCTGGGAGGTTACTTACAACAGGGCTTATGAGACTGGCATGGAAAAGGCTTCCATGCAATTATTTATAGTAATGCCTGATTTGTCATGTTACTAAAAGAAGATAGAAGTTGGCATTTTGGACACATTACAGAATTTTTTCTGTTGTCATGTCTGGCAGTGTAATCCAGAGCACAGACAAGACATGAGTGACAGGAAGGTACATTTACAGAGATATTGAGAAGTCTGTGGTGATCCTTATCTGAGGATCCAAAGGCTCCTAGAGTGTGTAATTTGATTTACATGAAAGGGTTACAGACAGGTTATCAGAGGAAGGAAGATGACTGCAAAGAAGGGGTATTGTTACCTAGCCAGTACTGTGTCTATTGAAACTACTGTCCCAATAATTCTCAAATAATTCCTTTCTTTGCAACACAAGCAAAAGTTCTGTCAGTGCTTTTTCATCATGTTTATGCATATTGGCTTGTTGCAGAGGGCACATTCCATGTATAAATAGTCTAAATCATTCAATTTTAATATCTGAGTTACCACGGAGAAAAGTCCTCTTAGCTTCTTGTTTGTTTCTGCTCCATAAACCTTCAAGTCTATCAAGGTTTCATATCTACAAATGCCTGGAAAAGGCTGGAAACAATCAGTACCAGATATGTTGTGGATCTCCATTTCCTTCATGCATATTTTCAGAGGATCAAAATGCAAATGTAGTAGCACCTATGACAGAGAAACAAAATATTAGCTATATCTAAAGATAACTTACCTGATTTTGCCATTACTAAAAGCTGTTTGCAGAGGTTTTTTTTAAAGTTTATATCACATCTGTGCTGGTGAGAATATGGGCATTTTTTGCTACTTCCTTAAGCACTGAAATATTTATGGATTTTTTTCCCCCCTTACATGATTTATGTCTTCCCTTGCTTTATTGCTCTCTTTTTAGTTCACTGTGTTCTCTCACTGGAAGGTGCAGCCTAAATAACCAAATACAAACTATTCCCTTATCAGAGCTACCAACCTTTACCAATATCAACAAGCATAACTACCATAGTGATGAACTCCATAAAGTGAAGCAGAAAACACCTCCCAGAATGTTATCCCTTCTCTGCTGTGCCAAAAAGCTCTGGTTCATTGTTCCCCACAGTTCTGATAGTATTTTTTCAACAGCTACTTCTACTAGCCAAGGCTGAGATATTTGGAGAGTTCCCTGGGTAAAATAAAACAGTTGGTGGAACAAACAACTTGGAACAGTGTCACTCTTATTTTCCATATCACTTATATTTCCCTCTATACCCACTAAAGCCGTTGCAATATTAACCTCTTATTAAAGATACACTTTACAAAATGATTTGCCTGTTGGTGTTCCAGTCCCATAGGGTTCGAAGCCCATTAATAGCAAATTTAACTGAATTTTTCAGAAGCTACATGTTCACATCCACTCTTCTGTGTCCCTTCCCTTCCCTTCCCTTCCCTTCCCTTCCCTTCCCTTCCCTTCCCTTCCCTTC
>VWYI01025698.1:115392-148521 GCA_013399455.1 Anthoscopus minutus | reverse complement strand
CCTTCCCTGTAAGAAAATAAACTGTATGAAATTTCTGGGAATGTGCAAAGACTCCCAGAGAACATCAAGGTCCTCCTCTGATGTTTCTGAGGAGAGTAGGTGCTGGAGGAGGTGAAATTCATCAAAAGCAACTGTTCTTCTTAGCTGTGCATCAGAAATCCTCCCAGGAGAAGAACTCCATGTACTGCAGACACTCGAGGGGCAAGGAGGCTTTGCTCATGAGTCAGGAGCAGAAGCTGCCTCTGGCTCCCAGGAGTGGCAGTGACCCAGTGTGGGTGAGTGCAATCAGTGGGTGCTGGGGCAGCACATCACAGGAGCATGGATGGAAGCCCCAGGAAAACACCCCACAGCCTCTGATGGTTTCTCTGGAGATGGGGATTTAGAAAACTTAGGGATGTGCATGTCAGCTGCTTGTTACAGGCTGGTGACATCAGGTTTACACTGTAACAAGCCTCTAATCTCCTCCATTAGATAAAAGTAACCGGCCACCAAAAATTGTCTGTGCTGTACTTTTTCCATTTACAAGTTTGAACAAGCCCTTTTGGCTGCTCTGGTTTGATGAAAATGAGGAACAGCCAAACATAGCCTCTTCAAACCAAACCAAACCAAACTACAACACAACAATAAAAAACAATTCATGCTTCCAAACAAAACAACAGTAACAAAATCTGTCTTGCATTTGGAAATATCTGTGAAAGAGAGGTACCAGGGCAAAAATCTCATTATAATGAAGTAGTTCTCTAAATGTTATATAATGATCAAGCTTGCCAGGAATATAAGGTGAATCAATATTCATTTTACATCATTACCACATAACTGCAGCTTCCAAAAGATGCATAATTAATATAGAAAAAAGGAATTCTTTCCCAACTTTTTATTTCCTATATATGAAATATTTCATCACAATTAATTTTGGAATATAATTCCAATTATTGCTTGTTAACTAGAAGACACCAGTAGTGACATTTGATCAGATACAATATGCTAATTCAGATAAAACACTTTACTTGGGTTTAAGTAAATTAATTAAGTACAAGAAAGACTGAGACTGTTACAGAAAAACTAATATTAATACTTCTAGGTCCAACATTGTTTTAAGTACTGTACCACTGAGTACTGTGGTAGCTTTCTCTGATGTCTGTGGGACCATTCCAGACTCAATTTTGTGCAATGTTCATCCATAAACTGCAAAAACAATTGCCCACTCTACAGGAAGAAACTTATTTTTCTCAAATATAGAACAAGAACTTTTAAGCCACTGAAAGATAAAATGGTTATCGAGCACTCAGCACTTCCAAGTCCACCACTAAACCATGTCTCCAAGTGCTGCATCTACTGATGCCCTGGGCCTTTGGGTTTTCTATTCTGCATTCGTGTGTGGCTTTTGTTCTGGGTTATTGAGATCCTTACACAGGGTGATGAAGACACAACAATGCTACTCCATCTGGGGACTCAAGAACATTTTTTCCAAACTTCAGGCTCAAAGTATAAACAATGTTGAAGGAAGAGGGCGGGCAAGTGGGACTCCTGTTTGCACATGGACCCAAACATATAAAATGTGTGGTCTCAGGACTGGGCCCTCCCTTTTTTGCCTCCATTTTGGAGCCGTCTAAGCAGAGCCCCAATTGTAGCCCCCACTGGTGCTGTCTGGGTGTGGCCTNCAGAGCCCCAATTGTAGCACTGGTGCTGTCTGGGTGTGGCCTTTGAAAGCCTCAATAAATATCCTTTATTCTTCTTAATTCTGTGTAGCCTCTGTTCCAGTTCTTCCAGGCATCACTACACATCCTTTAAATACCTCCAGGGATGGTGACTCAACCACTTCCCTGCACAACCTGGTCCAATGCTTGACAACCCTTTCCAAACAGAACTTTTTCCTAATATCCAAACTAAAACTCCCATGGCACATCTCAAGGCCATTTCTCCTTTCTCTATGGCATGTTACTTGTCAGAAGAGGCTGACCTCCACTTTGCTAGAATCTCCTTTCAGGCAGTTCAGATAATGTTTTGTCCCAGCCCTCTTCTCCAGGCTAAACAGCCCCAGCTTCCTCACCTGTTCCTCACAGGACTTGTACTCCAGACTCTTCCCCAGCTCTGTTGCCCTTCTCTGAACTCGCTCCAGTCCCTCAATGTCTTTTTTGAAATGAGAGGCCCAGAACTGGACACAGCTCTCAAGGTTTGGCCTCATCAGTGCCAAGTAGAGAGGGACAATCCCTGACCTGGTCTTGCTGGCCACACTATTGCCATTGGCCTTCCTGAACACCTGGGCACAGCTGGCTCATATTCAGCATCCCTAGGCCCTTTCCCCAGGGCAGATTTCCAGCCACTCTTGTCTCCCTGTAGCACTGCTTGGGGTTGTTGTGACCCAAGTGCAGGACTCAGCACTTGGCCTTGTTGCACCCCACACAACTGGCCTCATCCCATCAATCCAGCATGTCCAGATCCCTCTGCAGAGCCTTTCTACCCTCCAGCAGATCAACACACATGACCATCTTGGTGTCACATACAAACTGACTGATGATGCCCTTGATCCTCTCATCCAGATCATCAACCAAGATATTAAACAGGACAGGCCCCAGTACTCAGCCCTGGGGAACACCACTAGTGCCCAGCTACTTGGATTTTATTCCATTCACCACCAATCTGGGCCCCAACATCCAGCCAGTTTTTTACCCAGCCAAGACCACATCCAGGCCATAAGCAGTCAGTTTCTTCTGGAAAATGCTGTGGGAAATGGTGTCAAAGGCTTTACTAAACACTCAGCCTCTCCCTTCTCTGAGCAGTGGGTCACCTTGTGAGAGAAGGAGATCAGGTCAGTCAAGCAGGACCATTGTCCAGAAATTTTCAGTGAATAAACATAAAAATATTAACAACGTTCTCCCTCTTTAGCAAACATTTCCTAATGGATTTCACAATAACAATACATGTTTTCAGAATAACATCACCTGAAAACTAAATATGTTATATTCTGTGTGGGAACACTAACAGTTTTCCATCTTCATTAAAGATGGGTTGGACACAAACTTTTTTGCTATAGTTATTAAATCATATTGCATGTTTCCTTGTTGACAGGTCTGGACTTCTTTCAGAATGCTATTGATACAGAAAGCTTCATAATTTCCTACCCTAATTTTCAAACAGTGCTGTTTATCATTTTTTTGGACACACAACTGTGTGACTGATGGCTTTATTTTATCAACAGGATATATTAATTTTACTAGTTTGCATGTGCAATGTGGAAGAGTGTCAAAATGACTACCCAGATAATCATGAAAACTGAGTTGTTTGATTAGACCAAACTCTTGGAATTCTTTAAAAAGTATTTCTCCTGGCTTGTCCCTCCCTGATTCCAATCACTGCCTTCTTTCTTTTAGTATGGACAGCAACAGTTTTCCAGGCAGGAGTTATAACATGGCCCAAGAGCCTTTTTAGCTAATTAACATGCAGCCAAATGAGGTCTCAGGAGCGAATGAGGAGTTTTCTTTCTAGTACTTTGGATAAAACTGCAATTTAAAATAATAACAATTTTACACTATCTGGTTTTGCTTTTTTTTTTTTTGAGGAAAAGAATTTCCAGATAAAACTACTTCTTAAATTTTGGGATAAATTTCTGGTCAATGCCATGCATGAAGCAAGACTCATTACAATGTTGCTCATTGTTGAGTTTTGATTAATGTTCCCTCTCAATTGCTGACTCACTCTCTTTCCAGCATGTGCAAATATTTGGTTTCTTTCTTTTTCTGGAGCATGTTTTGTAGAGCCCACTGCTGTAGTATCCAAGCAAATTTTCAGCATCAACAAAAATATTACCAATGCAGTAGAACTTTGGTGACATCCCTCTTTTAAGGGTCTGAGACTGCTTAACTCAACCATCTCAGCATTCACACTGAACAATTAAGTGCTAATCTGTTGTTTTTCACAGAAAAGAGAACAGTGGCATATAGCACTGAGGAATCCCTTAGTTCAGGTCTGTGGCTGCAGAGTAAGCCAGAAGTGATGTAAAACCTCCAGGCATACCAAAAGCAGAGCTGAGGTCTACAGTCCTTAGAGATAGTTTTACAAAACTTATTTATAGTCAAATATTTGATGCTAATAAAAGCGAACAAGTTGGGATAAATTTGTTAACATCTGTGGTTAATCTAATGCAAGTTTTCCAGCAGTTCAACCACATCCATGAATAAATCAGTTTTCCTTTCCTTGCAAGTCATTTATTTCTTTTTTTTTCCCTATAAATCTTCCTTAGTCTGGCTATAATCTGAAGCTCATTCTTGATGAGAGTGTTGAAAATAGAGCATCATTCTCCAGCAGCTTGATAGTAAAGCAGACATCTGGTGCTCTTTTGCTACTTTATGCTTTTCAATAAACTGTCAAAGACTGCACGAGATTCCTTAACAAAAACAGCCCTTTTGGAAAGTCTAGAGGCAGAATCTTCTAAAGCCAAATGACCCCGTGGGTCCCTGGGTCACTAAATTCTCATATTGTGGCCATGAAGTCCCTCTTCTGTCTGCTTTTTCCTTTTTTCTACCTTCCTTTCTTCTGCATCTTTTCCAATTGTCGCAGCAAAGAGCAGTTTTACTTATACTTCAAGAGCATCCCTGATTTTCCCAGAACAGAGCTAATCTTCTGGGAATAACCTGTGTGATCCTCTGAGTGCTGAATGGACACAGTATTGTATTACTTGAGTCTCTCTCTGGAAAATCTAAACACCCATGCATACATTGAACTTCAAATTAAAAAAAAAACAGGTAAAAAGTCCTTCACCAGAGAAAGGTGTTTTATTTTTATTTCCCTACAAACATTGCTTTCTACACCAATCTTTTTCTGAATCAGCATGAAATTACAGTCCAGCCTCCAAAGACACTCTTGCTTGAAATGTCCTGTCCCTCATTCTGCAATTTGTAATACTCAAATTATAAAAAACAACCAACAAAATAAAAAAACAGTCCTCACTCCTGTCCTCCATGAAATAAAGTGTCTTTATAACAATGAAACTTTTGCTGCTGTTGCCAAGGACAAATACAGATTTCTGCTAATTAAAAGCCATTATGAATCCTGTCTCAGAAGCACTTCTGGAAGAGGTGGCTTGATTGCTTTCTGGAATCAGCCATGGCTTCCAGTGTCTTGGGCCTGGCAGAGTGCCTTCCCTGTTACTCAATAATCACCAAGCATTTCTTCATGCCCTGGCTCCTATGAAGAACACACTGTTACTCTCTGATGCACAGGAGGTGCATATTCCAGCACTGTTAAGGTGCTGTGGTTTATATTTTCACTGAGTATTTGGGTGGAGAATGCTTTGTTGTTATTCAGTCATCTTGAAATCACTCTTAATGCATGTCAAGTTAACCAAAGATGCAAATAAAAGCATTCATTCATTAAAACCAAACAGACCATGCAGCCTAAAAAGCTTACAAAAGACAGAGGTGAAAAAAAGAGAGGAAGAGTGCACTTAATCTGTTTGAAGTTTGGGACAGCTGAGGGAGAGCATTGCGTAGGCAGTGTGACCCCACTCAGTGGGAACATTTCTGGATTGCCACTAGTTTCATTACTAAGGTACAGACCAGGTACTGCTCATCTATATTTTAGCTGCAAAAGGTCCAGGAGGCTTCTCTGTTGACTTTTTCTTCAGGATGTCCTCAGTCTGACACACAGCAGACCACAGACAACCCTGTCTCCCCATCTTGTGTCCAGGCACTTCTCTTGCTCTGTAACCCTTGAATCTCTTGGGCTACAATAGCTGCAGCTGGTCAGCTGCTGCCCGGAGCCTTCCACCCATTTCTCAACAGAAGTGAAAGAGATGAACTCTGATGTGAGGAAGATTATGCTTTGAGGCAGGGAGTTGCAGAAGAAAATACTTTGAATGTATTGCTATGTGGCAGCTTCCATAAGAAATACTGATTCAATCCATAGGCACTGTGGCTCAGTTTTCTCTCTCTCAAGACTGAAGTAGATCCCTTTGAAAAGTGAGTTAAAGCAAACGCCCTTTTCTCTCCTGCAGCAGTGCTCTCACAGCCATCATTTGCATCTCAACTGCTTTCTTGAGCTTTGAAATCACTTGAAATCAAGTGGTTTGCTTTGTGGCTTATTTAGAAATTCCCGGGATGTCCTTTCCAGGTACTTGGGTCTGTCTCTCCTGAATCTACATAAACTTCATGCAAAGAGCACCTACATGTCCCTCTGCTTTGTTCAGTGTCTTGCTAAAGCACTGCATAACATTCAGAAGATTGCCAAGTGTGCCTCCAGCCAAGTCTGCTTTGAAAGACCCCTCTGGAATTCATTTGCACAGGTGCAGTCCCTACATGGAGGAAGATCAACAGCACGTGTACCTTGAGCTCTCAGCCGAGCTTGCGTAGCAGCTGAGAATTCCAGTGAGAGACACACTAAAAACTGCAGGACAGGAGAAATTACAGAAGGAGAGGCCATGCACATATTACACATATATTATACACGTACATAGGACACTGATTGTAGTTGGTGGAAAGACTTAAAGGACTTCAGCAAGCTTTGGATCAGATCATATTCTTTTTTTTTAAACTTTGGGTACAAAGCTTTTGCTAGTACAGGGTAAACTGGTTTAAGTATTTCCTGTGACTCATTGAAAGGTAAATGAGCTATTTAATGCAACTGCTATGTTCATTTCAATGGATATAATCTAACGCCAGCCCAACTACACAGGTAGAGTTATGTAAGTCACTGCTGAGCTAGTAGCAACTGATAAGATAATTGCTAAAACACCATTTAAAGGAAAGTAGTCTGTGTGAAAAAGCAGTGTTGGATTGATGCTTATTTAATTGTTGTGTGACTTCAGTTCTGATTCCCTGTTTATTAACCTTATCTGTCTAATTTAAATATTGGGATGCTGTGTGCTTTTCTCTGTCACTGAGAATATTACCATGTTCTGGTCTCAATATAGAAGGAAATGCTTGAGATGTAAATCAGTTACTGTGCAGTAACTGCTCCTAAAAATTAGAATTTTTCAGCTAAAAGGATGTTTCACTTTTAATGAAACACAGGAAAGCTAATAGTTGAATTTCTATACTTTCTACTACAGCTACAGAATAAACGTGAAATAAGAAAATGTTCCAAATATCCTTTGAAAAAACCTGCAAACCCAAATTGGGGACCCAAAGTGACAATGGCTTCTCTGGATTATTATAATGGAAGACTAAAATTCTTTTTTGGCAATCTGCAATCAAATAATGTATATGTAAGGTATGTATAAGAAGTCAGTTTGATATATCCTGGATACTATATAAAATGAAAACAGAAATGTCAAAAGCATTTTAATTTAAGCCTTGTCTCTCAAATAAAAATTATAGAATTGCTTACAAGTGGAATAACAAATGTAAGCAGAGTTCTTTAAATGTAGGTGAGTTGTAAATAAACGAAAAACTCTTCTCATGATTGCTAATCAATCAAGAATTGCTTAAGTGAAACCTGAGCCACTAAAAACTTAGAAAAATGTCAAGGTCATTGCTAACAGCTTTGATTAGCAATGAAAAAGGGACACAAGAACAGACTAATTGTAGGAAGACATAAAATATTAAAAAGGAGCTATTGATTTAAATGTGCTATTGCTAAAATAAGTAGCAGTAGCTATTGACCAAATAGAGGCCTGTATGTTTCTGACAATGTATCCACCAAACTATTAGTAGTTATCTAATTTTCCCCAGTTGTCTTGTAAATGCTACTTATTCTTTATTATTCGGATTTTTTTCTTTTTTCTTTAATCTCGGTTTTAAAAATAGAATAAAGTATGAGAATGAACACACCATGTCTGCAAATCATTACACAGTAATAGATATTCCTGGGTTCAGGAACATGTAGAAAAGGAAGAAAATAATATGCAGAAGGGACATCTTTTTTTATATTCCAGTTCCCAAGGAAAGGCATCCATGTGTAAATATATCCTAGGAGCAAGGTTCTGCATCTGTGAGCTGAGAGGATATGTACCTTTGCCAGACACTGGAGATTTCTCCAGCAAGACAAGCAACAGGAAATGGAAGTCCTTCCAGGAAGATGAGATATCCTTTTGATTGTTCACAGGGTTTGGATTGCAGGAAGGGGGACTAAGTAAAGAGAAGTAACCCTGAACTTACCTCCTGACTGCTGTTACTCTGCTTCATTCCAAACTTGGATGTTTTCAGCAGAAATGCACACCTGCAAGACTTCATTGCTAGCTTCTCCAACAGATACCCATGCCAGGGACACTTGAACATCATAAGAATGTGGCAAAATATTTCCAAGCACAAGATTTAGCTGGAGAGGAGGTCATTCAAGGGTGCAGTTATTTCCCAGATAAGCACACGGCATGTTTGTCCTTCAGCCTCGTGCCCCTTCTGTGGGTAGTTACAAAACGAATGATGAAGTGAAAGTCACCTTTCTGATAGACTGAATATCTTGACCATTACAGGACAAAATTAATTACTTCAGTGACTTCTGTGGGGTTTCATTCTTTGCAGAAATATGGAAGAATTAAGGACTATCTAATTTTATTCTTGAGCAAAACACCAGTGGAAATTATAGACAAACTGAACTCCAGAAAATAGCAAGACCATTTTTCATTGACTAAATGTGGTGTATTGTACATCAGCTTCAAATAAGTTGTGTAATTATATTAAGTGATGCAGAAAATCAGCTCAGATGTTTAATTAGTCACTGAGGTTATGAACCTAATGTTTTTATTAAAATAGAAAAAATACAGATTTAATGTGAATTAAGATTAAAAATGTATTCTTTAAAAACTGTGATGATTTCTAATTAGAATAGCACAATGAGCGCATAACACACCTTGGTGAGGGCTGAAACTGTCAATAGAAACCTTTAGGAGCTATTCTGCAAAACACTGTTAAAATTCAAGATTTTCCAAGTGGAAAACACAACACACATATTTTCCTACAATAGTTTGACTCCCTGGAATCTTGCTAATGAGTTGTGATTGCAACCTGAGTCATCTTTAGGGCCTAACATTTTAGTTTGTGTCAAGTAATTTATAAATTGGCTTTGAAATCATCCAATGCAAAAATTAGAAAAAACAAATAGACTCCATATCCTCATTATTATTGGTAACTAAACTGGAAATGTCATGGAAGAAAACTACTGATAAGAGAATTTCATTTGTTAGAATTAGAGCAGTTTAATAATCTGAAGATGCAGATAATTTCACAGGGGAGTGTAGGTACTGATTGCCAGAAGGAGGATGCCTTGTGTAATTTCAGAATAAAAGAAAATCTTTTAGACACCAACACCTTCTGGAACCAAGATGAGAATTCTCATTATACTGAGGGGGACTTAATGCATTAATAAGTATGTGACTCAGTGAATGTCTAAAATAATTATCTACAATTCTACATGGCATTTTGAAGCTTTACTTTGTAACCTCTAAACCTGAGACTCTGAGGAATTTTTTGCATGCTTAGTCTGTACCATAATGATGATAGGGGTCTTTGTGGTGTGCTGAAATGCAAAAATCAATGTACTTAAAGAAAATAAGTATAAATAGAAAATACAAATATAGGAGTGGAATTAAGCACTGGAGAAAGTAGTATAAAAATAGTTTCACACTAGCAGTGATGCAGATGTGATGAGCTATCCTCTAAGTCCATTAACTCTGTGACTAAGTGAATCAGATAAATATCTAGAACTCTACTTAACAGTCAGTGACTTCTTGCTTTCTTCCTGTAGCCTCTAAAATATTATTTTTAACTCCTGGTATTTTTAGCATCCTTTCTTTCCCAACAGTGATATGACAAGTATAGAATGTAGAAATCAATGAGGAAGTAAAATAGTCCTTTCAGATTCACCTTTGCCATCACTAGCTGATTTGCAGTTGTGGCACGGGGACTTCTGTGATGAGAGTAGACATGGAACAATCTCTTCAGGAAAGATCAGAGGTGCTTTAGTGTGGTATATTAAAATGTGGGTGCATGTACAGAAGTAGATGAAAGCGGTTTCATTTTCTTTAAAAAAAAGTCTGCAACTATGTTCCTGCATTTTGCATTGACTTTTAAGTAATGGAAAAATTAAGAAATGAAGAGATTAGTTGGGTTTCAGAAGAAATGTTCTGTGATGTTCGTGGTGCAGTACAGTCACATATAAAGAGTTACATGGGCATTAGTGAGTGAGGCATGCAGGCATGAAGCAAATAAAAGTTTCAGCTTTCCCATGGATCACTCCCTGAAAAAGATGATGATGATTTACTCCCAGATGCATTGAGGGAAAGTGGTCCACAGACCATGACACTGTGCTCAGGTAGCTGAGAGAGTCACAGTGATAAGTTTTTAGCCTGTATATCCTTAACAAATGAAATCCCAGACAGACCTACTCAGGAAAACATGGCCAAAGTTCTCAACAAGCTTGGCAGAGCTGACATTTTTTGATGAGACTAAATTTGTATATTCAGACACATGGTGTCATTTCTGGTAGTGTCCTGTGCAGAGCCAGGAGCAGGACTTGATGGACCTTATGTGTCCCTTCAAGCTCAGGATACTCTGACTTTATGACTCTATTCTATTCCTTTCTGTCTCAGCAGAGACCTTTTCCCTGCCTGATGATGCAGAGCACATTCATCTTTTTGCCTCAGGTGGAGGGGCATGGTGAAGCCAGCTAGAATGCATAGAATGCAAAGGACAAAATTCTGTCTCTGCTCTGGGCAACACAGTCACTTGCCTGTGCTGGACTCTCATTCCTTTCCAAATTTTCTTAAGACATGTTTCTGTCCTCTTCCCTTTGCTCTCACCACCATCATGCCTCCCAGAGGTGCAGTTAGTGGCAGAAGTGTCCTTGCATACAGAAATTCAGTCGACGTGATCACTGCCTGGCACACAGGACTCCCTGCAATGTGAGTCATGCTGCAGTCACACCTTTTCCTTTATCAGCTCTTCCCACCCTCTAGGGCATGAAATATGAGTTAAAACTGTTGTGTGTTTGTTTTCCATACAAAAAAGTACGGATGAGCAAAGTATTTTGCGGGAAATACTTGCTCAAGAAAATCAGATATTTTTCAGGATACTGCAAGGCTAAACAATTGTTCTGACTGAAAATTTTGGTGGATAATGAAAAGGTATTTCTACTTTTTAAATGGTTTTCTGAATATTTTTGATATTCTGACACACGAACTACCAAGTTTCTTTCCCAATATCTACCAAATAATACAGAACAGAAAAAAAATTAGATAAAACCCCATTAATTTGGACACAAATGAATTCACCTAAAAAAGAGGACAATCTTTGTGTGTGTATCCACCTTAATAAACAGTAGCCATTTTGCAGAAATCTCTATGGGATTGTCCAGGGAAGTTGTTGTAACCTGTGGTTAATCATTGATCATCTTCCTATGCAAAACTGCAAGATGCATGACTTGGTGAATTGCATATAGGAGAAGAATGTAATAAGTAAATATTTAGCCACTAGCTTATTATTTCCATTCATATCATGTAGAGCAAACAGACTGTGTACCAACTGCCACTTCTTTAATAAGGAAAAAAGCTAATAATGCCAATAAAAGGTGATTTTTATTACAGAATAGGTTGCATATTTTTCATGCTTTAACTTCACTTATTATATAAGGACTCTTCTACTACTGCATAGTTTAGGCATTGCTTTTGTTTGCAGTATGGTTTGTATACTTTTCTGAAGTGTGGGAAAAAATCTGTGAAGGACTTGCCTTAAAAAGGAAGTGAGGACGTTAGAACTATCTCCAAGTATATAAAAATAAGTGCCTGAGAAATGTTCTGAGCACTTCACCTTTGGATGTTTCCTGTTAAATGTTGTTTCCAGTATACAATCAGTGTGCTTTAAAATGTTACATGCTGTTATTATGAAAACAAAGAGGTCTACAATGATCTCATTGCATGATTTATAATTATAAATGTAACCACAGATGCTTCATTTTCTGAAGATCCTCCTGAGAATCAAAACACAAGAAGTTGACCTTAGCACCTGCACCCAAACACAGGCTTGGAAATATGTGTCATTATATAATCAACATGAGCAAGCCATTTAGTCAAAATTGGGAACACCCAAAGAGGCTGTGAACACTCAGATGGAAAGACAAAGAGCACGGGTATTGGTCTGTTATAAAACATACACAATCCAATTTTTACACAGAGGAAAATGCTGAAAATACTCCTTTAAGTAACTTCAGCTGTAACCTAAACTTCTTTTACATTAAAATGTAATTGTAGATATATTCTGATTCACAGTGTTCTGTTTTACAGAATACCTCCTCTAATATAGTCTAACAGTAACAAGAAACTTAAGAATGCACTTTTCTTGATTAATCAATGTTTAATCATCCTTCATTTTTTTTCTGCTTTAAGGCAGACATCTGGGCAGTCAGCTGGAAAAAGTTATTAGACATATGTGCATATGTGACTAATCATTAATCACCATTAATAGTGAAGAGCCAATAGTCAAACGAGGCACACTTTAAAAAAAACCAAAAAACCCCCAAACCAAACCACCCAACAAAAAACCAAACAAAAAACCCAACCAGAAAAAAACCAACAACAACAAAAAACCTCTGATATATTTATAATAATAAAATTCATTTCCTGTGCTCTTTGGCACAAGATTAAGGACAGCAAAATGTTTACAGTGATCATGGTGAACCTGTGAATTATTCACAGGTACCTTCCTACCTGTGTGAATTATTCACAGGTAGGAAGAAGATTTTTTTGGCCATAAATGTGGCCTCATAAGTCTTACAAGAGTGAGAACCTCCCAGGCAGACCCAACAGTCAGAGCAGTATCCTGTGTGCTCAGCACTTATCTCAATCCACTTGGCTTAGCTCAGGGGGAGTGTGAGCCATCCCAGCTGGGGAAGGAGCTGCATCTTGATCTGACCAGGAGTGCAGCTGACCTGCTGGGCTAAACATCATTGCCAAGTTCAAGCATCTGCTAATGACCACCCACCTTTGATTTTAACTGGTGCTTAACCAGAGATACTGCCTGGTGAATGAGAACAGTGCCAGGGAAACATTTGAGCTGTGACTTAGATAAGAAAGCATGAAAGGCAAGCACAACTGGCAAAGAAAGACCAGAAAGATATAGGTCAAGGTCACATGATAAGACCAGAGATAGCACAAAGCCAGTTACTGGGTGGCCTGCTCAAGGTGAAAAGATTTCCCACCACCTTTCCAGAGAGAATTTTAAAATAAATCTGCCAGTATTAAGCTGGAATAGTGTTTGGGTTTTCTTGGAACCAGACTGGTATTTAATTTCCCATATCCCCAACTGCATCACACGGTGTTAGCTTTTCATTTCCTTGTGCTGGCCTAAAAACACAGAGTTGATTCATTTTTTGCAAATTGTTAGCTGAAGGTATGTCTTAAAGGAATAAAAGTGTTGTAGACTTGGGATACTTCAAGCTGAAATATTAGGTTTCTTACAATATTTCTTCCTGAAATGTCACATTTATGTATGTTCTTGAAGAAACACTGGAAGAATTTGCTTATGCAACATTTTTGAGGGCCATCCTCTTCCATTTTTGGCCAGTTAGGTAAAGAGAAACAAAAGGTCTGTAGAAAGAACCATTCCTCAGATCTTGGCACAAATTGTTTACTTTTGAAAAGTTTTCTCAACACTCAGTTTCTGATCTATTATGGATTTGAAACATCTTGGATAGTGGTGAGTTTGGGCTTTGACTTCTTTATTGCAAATAATTTTTCACTGCAGTAATCTATTGTTGCTGTTTACTTAGCCACAGGAATATCTTATTGTTTATATGTTTATGCCAAGCTGATAACAATGCTGTGCCACATAATAAGTAAGCATAACAATTTAAAATGTTTAAAAGCAAAAAAATCTAGTCTTTGGATTTCTTCAGCCAAACAATTACCATTGATGATTATTGCATTCTCATTTCTGTGGACTTTTTTCTGCAATTAATGCAGGCAAAAGTACACTGAGTTTTTTTCCTGAGGCTGTCAGGAAAGGTGGGATGAGAAGCCCCCCAGGCTGTTTCCCACTCATCCAGCTGACTTGTGGCCATGCTATGGCTGATGGGGATGGTGCCTTCCTTCCCCTTTGCCCTGGTTATGGTTTCCTACCATCATGCCAGTGTGGGCAGCAGCAACCATGCAGTACATGGTCAACTGGCTTCAAACTCCTGAGTGCCACTCTACAGCTGTGTAGTGTTTTAAGAGCCCATTTTCAGCTTTATTCATGAGCTGGTCAATCTCTCCCTATGTCTGGACACTGGCTGGTGCATCTGTGTGACCTGTCCTGGAGCACAAGTGAGGCCCAGACCCAGCAATGTGTGGGATTCTGGCTACGAGGCCACCAGGGAGAACTCTGGCTGATGCTAAGTAGGTGTTGAAAAGGCCTCATTTGTTTGGGGGAGCACGTGGGCTGGCTGCAGTTTCCAAGGTCTGGGACACCACACCCTCAGGCTGCTTTTGCGAAGGCAGCAGCTGCGCCCGCCAAGGCAAACGGAATAAGATGCAGCTGCTGTGTCCAGTGGCAAGCTCTGCTCTGCCACTCCTTAATGTATCCCAGAGACTGCTGCAGCTCCCCAGGCTCTGGAAAACATGTTCCTAGCTCAGATATGATACACTGACTCTGGGCTCTTATCAAATGTTGATTCACTTTGAATAAATTAGTTTATTTATTCATTAAAAATACGGGAAATAGCTGCTTATTACAAATGCAATTCTCTTTTAGTCTTGTCATTTATCCTTTCTTATTGTCTAGAAACCTTAAATATCTTAGCCCATAGGACAGAGATTTATATCATATTCCAAAACAGGGCTCTTTTAAAGGCAATTAGTTTGGGGGATACAGAAACAACAAACTTCATTTCTTTTACTGTGTCCTGTAATATAAAACAGACAAATTGGTTTTATATTTTTTATTTTTAAAAATATCCCCAGTTCTAAAAGTTTCTCTGCCAAGTGTTATAATATACTAAAAAAACACTTCAAAGTAAGGATTTATAATGGAAAGACTGATACACCAATGCTAAAATATTCCAGGGGCTCTGCTCTTTCCAAATGAAATGGTCTCGCCAAGATTATTGAAGATTGACTATATATTTAATTTCCAAAGTTCTGGGGTAAAATGTCCTGTTTAACACAGCAGCTGAAGTCTCGCTCTCCTAAAATCATTGAAGGGCTAGAGTTTTGCAGCTGTGTTTGTGACGTGGAGATTTTAATAGCTTTAGAGAAACAAGAACTGAAGTTGACACATTCGAGTTGCAAATACGATTTGATAATTATAGTGTCTGTGATCTCATGTAATAGTTTTTCCTTCATATTGCAACATGTTTGTATCAATATTTTTATGTTGGCTCACAGCTTTTATTTACATATTCCGATGCAACCAGAAAACACTACAAAGTCTCTGAAAATATTTTCCTTTGGTGATTATGGGATGATTTACTTCAACCTAATCAGATTGCAGACTCATTTCGCTTAGTTTCAGAAATGGAAAGTTCTTTTTATAAAGTTTTTACTGTTCATAATAGATGCTGCTGGTAACTCATTAGGAAATATAATCTGCACTTTAACAACTCCTGTTTTATTAAGTGGAATGTTGCAGCCCTTAGAATTCAGATATTCTGTCATGATAGGATCTAAGTTAAATTATATATATTTCTGAACTTCCAAATCAGACAATCACTTTCCCTAGTACTTCACCAATGTGATCTTAATAAGCCATGAAACACTTTTCTTGCTTTTATGTTCCTGGGAACTTTTGCAGACATCAAGAAAGATGCACCACATGTAATATTTCAAGAAAGGAATTATGATTATGATTATGATTATAATTATGGTCTAATTTTATCAAAATGTCAATTAGGCACAATTATGGCTATTATTCCTAAATTATGGAAAGCAAAAATACAATTTAAAACTCTGTCAAATAATCCACTATTCTGAGTCAACCCATCTTTAGTAGCCCCTTCTGCAGCTGGAACTGCTGGTGATGCTCAGATGAGAAAGTACCAAAAATCATCTATGATGTTTCTTCTGCTATTTTCATTAATGTTCAGTTATGCCAAGGTGCATTTAGACAAAAATTTAAAAGCAATTACAATGCCTAAAAATAATTTAAAACACTTTTAAAATTGAGTTATTTTATAAAATAGTGAACTAAATAAAATGATTATAAAAATATTATTTTCATTTTAAGATAATTGATTTATTAAACAATCTGTACATGTAGTTAGGTAACTGAAAGTATTATTTTCGAGCACTACATCTTACAGGATGAATAGGTCCAACCTTACCATCCTTTACTTTTTTATTGATTGAAGAGGTAAAAAAAGTCTCATTTTTTTTCCTAGAGCTTTCTTTACAATGCAGCATCAAATAAAGGCCTTTAAAAATATCTAATGGTTTCGCCATTATTTATTGCTGACTTAAACAACATCCCAGTAGCTCACATGACTTGTTATCTCCCTCTCATGAATATTTAATGAGCTGATGGAACTGAAATGTCCTTCTATGGGCTGGATAATTTAACTCTTCTCAGTCCTAAAATCCTATAACTAAGAAAAAAATTTCAATTTCCAGAATTTCCAAAGTCATATTCCTACAACAGAATAGACTTTGATATTCACATCTGTGTTTAGATTCTAAGTCAAACAGTCTGGGGTTTTTTGTGTGGGAAAAGGGTAATGGTGAGAGTGAGAATTTGCCATTTCAAAGATCCACCTTTATATAGATGCCTGAAATCAGGCACACAGAGCTGAAAAGTCAGATTAGTATTCAGCAGAGTATGTTTGCCCCTGCAAGAATTGCCGTGGTGCTTACCTTGCTTGTTGCATTCTAGAAGAGTGTCTGGTCTAGCAGGTGAAAATGCCAAAATAACTTGACTTGTTCAACACTCTCACAGCTCTTACACAGAAAACCAGTTCTGCTTTACCTGTGGATGAGGTTCATAGTCCTTTTCCTTGACTAATAGGCACAAGTGACCATGGAAATACCTGGGACCTCTTGTTGTTTAAGAAATTAATTCTGCTTATGGATGGAGTGGAACTTACTCTCTGTGTAACACAACTTCCTCAGTCTCCTTAAAACTCTATAAGTAATTCAAGATGGTGGGGTTTAATAAGGCTTTTGAATATAATCTCTAAGCAGGCAATATACATTACATCTGCAGTTGGGTCATTATTTTGTCACTTGAAAAATCTTGGACTGTTTTCCAAGAGAAATCGGATGACTTTAGATACTACTGTGAAATCATTCAATTATTCAAAAAATGTTAGCAGTTATCTTGGCACCATTAGATATCACTAAGCCAAGAAGATGTCATAATTGGAATACACTGGAAATAAACTAACTGGTATTTTGTGCAGATCCCAGTTGGTTTCACAATACCTTTGGAACAGTCACCAGTTAGTATAAAAAAAACCTTTCAAATTGCACTTCTTAAAAACTTTAATTTAGAAGATAAGGAAATAATCAAAATATAAAGATCCTATTATTTAAGAAAAAAAATAGATGAGTTTATAGGGGCTGTAGATCTTCTGTGTAAGAACTCTAGGTATTTACACGGCCTTATGCTGAAGTTTGATGAGTTTTGGGAAACTTTCAAAACAGTTCCAGTCTCATGGTAAAGCTTCCCTCACTAGGCACTTGTTGGACTACTGTATCCAGGCCTGCCACCCTTGACCATGGTCTTAAACCATGTAGGTAAAATCTTGCTGCTTCTGGAACTTGGCATTAATCCATAGGCTGACAATCTCATCTGGGAAGTGTACCTCTTCTCAGAGGGGACTGAGTGGCTTCCAGTGCTTGCTTCCTCCTAAACAGACAATAGATGCCCGTGGAAAAAACCAGTATATTGCAGTAACTTCTCTCACAACATTCAGTAATTTGTGGGCTATAAACATGGGAATAAAGGGGAACTTTCTTCCAGAGCTTCCTTATCTTTGGTAGCCTCTTTGCCTCTGATTTGCCGAAACCTGTTTTTCTTATCCCAGTGGCTCCTTGTCTTTAATCCTTTCTGCTTTTGATTTCTTGTGTACATACTGCATGGGCAGGGCTGTGCATGAGAAAATACATTACTAACATTGCTCTTTACCTTCCCAGGTACATGTGATGAATCAGATATTATAAAAATAGGCTTCACGGAAGTTTCCCAACAAGTCATGTCTCACTGTAGCAAGAAGCAGAATCCACACAGAATTACAATCTACCCAAATACAGTGGGAAGAGTTCTATGGGTACAGACCAGAATTATCAGGATTCAAGTCATCACCACATACAGCAAGCTCATGGAAATAGTCTCTATCTTGTAAAGGACAAGAAATGCATTGTGATACTTAAAGAAGAGAAGCCCCAAAGATGTATAATCCAAATATGTGTGATTGGATTTTACTGTGAATTAATTAAAACATTTTCAATAGATCCCTGAGAAACTGTTGTGTCCCATGAACATTTTTCTTATGTCCATGTCCACAAACTGAAAGACAGACTCAAATTATCATTAATCTTCTCATGCTTTTATCACAAATAGTCTAAAATTCTACTTATTCTACCTATTAACCTAACAATATATAGTTCCATCCTCTTATGACACGGTAAGTTGTGACTAATTTGTCACAACTTACTTTGGGAACCACTGAATTAAGCAATCAAATAAAGACCTAGATGTCTTCAGACAGGAACCCTGAACATGTATTTTCTCTTTTCAGTTTTGTTTTACTGAAGTCAAATGAACGAAAATCCTCTCAGATGCCACCTTTCCACAGAAAAAAAAATACATTAAGTGGAAAGAGATGTAGTAAAAACTGTGATATGGTAAGCATCTTCTTTTTAACTACCCATGATCTAGACCACTGTGTACAATTTGTACTTTTGTTCTGTTTTTTGGATGTCCAGATATTAGTGAATTTGTTCTACTCAGGCACCAGGTCCTGCCCAACTTCTCCTTCCATGCAGATGACAAAGTTTCTCAGCACCCAATAGTGATTTACAGGGTTTGCAGCTTGGGCACTCTTTCTTTGGGATGTAAATCATGGCATACAAATTTGTTACCTTTCAACCACTCATTCATACAAGAACTGAATAGTTATATGCACACCTTTTGTGTGCATATGTCTTATGCCTTCTAAACTGAATCTCCATACAAAAAGTCTATATTCTAAATATTGAGACATAAACACAGGTCCTGAAAAAGACATCATGCAGTTTTATCACCAAAACCAAAATGAAAACAAGTGCCATGGGCTTGCTAAGGATGTAGGTTTCTGTTACCAAGCCCTCAACAAAATTTGAATATATAAGGCCTAACCGGCTGACATTTGGTGTTAATTATTTGCTAGCAGTTACCACACAGCGATGTCTGGCATCACCCCTTTCACTAAATTTAGAACAGGGAATGATTGCATTAACCCACACAGCACTCCCATGAGCATTTCAGGCTGAAACTGCCACTGAAAGGAGTGACCCTGCATCACCCCCACCCCTGCTGCTCCCAGCTCCTGCTCCAGAGCCATCCTCCACTCTTGGTGCAGGAGAATCCGGCATGGTCCCTCAGCTGTGGGCTGAGGCACAAACCTGGGTGAGAGCTATCCTTGCAAACAGCCCCAGACGACTGGGTGGGGACACGAGTAACTGTGCTGGCACAAAGAAGGATATGATCTGAAAAGAGGAAGAGGAACTGCAGAGAAAAGCTGAGGATGTGGTGCACTTGCTTTAGACTGTCTAAAACATCACAGGAAATTGCAGCAGCAAACACAGGCTTCTGCTTCACACATGAAGGGGCTGAATTGCTTTATAATTGCCTTCTTTATTACCAGCTATTTCAACTTATTGCAGGTATATTTGGCACTTTCACAGTTATTTGTTATGGAGCAATAACATTAGTGCCGTTCAAAATTCAATTTTGCATCTGAAATTCCAGTAGTTTTTGGTTAGCATCCATTGACAAAGGACTCTACAGCAAGTATGAGCAGCCTGAATATCCGTGAATAGGGAGGGAGCAACTATGCCTGGGAAATTTACACCTGCTCTTCTTAATGAATTAACCCCCAGAGGCTTTCATTACCTTAATGGTAATGGCTTTTCATTGCTTACTTTTCCCTGTAAAAGACTTTGTGGGGTCCTTCACCCTTTACACTTACATACTGTTTTTGTGGAAGACCACAGCACCTAAGCTGGGTATATGGAATAACTCATATTAATAAATCTGGATGAATTTCCAGGCTTTGTAGTAAAAAATATGCTTTATATTTGACAATCATTATTTAAAATGCTTATTCAACTTTTCTAGCACATATTATGAGAGTTTTCTCCATCCAGTTGAGATTCTCAATTATTTAATCCTCACATCTATGTCTCTATTAATCCTCATTTATTCAGTTGTCTGCAAAAATGCCATCATCTCTGATTCTCATTCAAAATGTTGTTGAAAGCAGCAGTATTAGTTCCCAGCTCTCTATTTCATTATTGCTCAAATAAATTAACAATGGAGAGAATATTCAAACACACAGATTGGAGAGAGTTGCCAAACGCCAAACTTCTGACTCAATCTATGACACATTTTGGCATAGGATAGCAGCAGATTTTTAATGAACAAAAAGCAAATAAGTTCCTTTTTTTGTAGGAAAACTCAGTTTTTTCACTCAGAAACACACTTTAAAAATGAAGAATAATTCTCTTGCACTCAAATACGGGGCTAGGAGACAGGAGGGACAAATGCCTCTTTACCCTTGTGAATTTTCTGAAAATCCAGCTTCCATGTCACTCATTGTCTGCAGAGTGAGAATAATCCTTTCCATGTTTGCTCTGGTGATTTGACATTGGGACATATTTCATGTCCTTTTCTCCTCCCAAAATGAAAGAAATTCACAGCAATGAGACCCATAGGTACTGCACTGCCCACATCTCTCTATGTCCGGGAAGTAACTTGGGCAGCTTCTCATTTGGCTTTTTGCTTTCCTGTGTCTCTGTTACAAGATGTTGCCTGAACATGCTAGAACCAAAAAGAGGTTTTCTCTCCTACACTTTGAATGATGTCAAAGATACATTCATCTGCTGTTTGCAAGTCACTAGAAAGAAACCAGGTCATCTTTATTCCTATCCCAGCTCCACCCATTTTGCTTGCAATTCAAACTGTTGTAATTCAATCTCCAAGAATATTTCTGAAAACCATGTGCGTCAAAGGGGTATTTATGCTGCTCCCGGAAATGCTTCATCCTCTTCTCCAAACTGCAGTCAGTCAAAAAATGTGGGGCCTGACTAAGGTGCAGAGCACTTGAAGCTCAGATGGTAGCTGGTTATTAATGTATAAACAAACAGCATCCAAGGCAATATTTTTAATGTTTCAAAGATAGAGTAAAATATACCAGGGCTGTAAATTATAAGGAAATGTGAGCACCTTTCAGATTGAAATTGTTTGAGCAGAGTGGTTCCTAATAATGCTGATAAAATCACCTACTGTACCCATGCTATAACCCCTATTATGGACTGTAGAGTTTAGCCATTGCCTTTTCCTTAAGGAGAACAGCATTGGAAAATATCTAGAGCCTGCAAGAAACCAATAACTATGAAAAAGTTTTCACTCAGTCAGGTCTGATGGCAAATTCCAAACCTTTAGCTTGTTCTTCACTGGAAGAGGATGAAGAGGGGTAAGCATAACATCTAGCCAAGTGTCATGCCAGATTTGCTTCTGTATTTGAGTAGAATCAGGCCCTGATTTGCTCAACAAAGGGCTGAGCATCACATACTTGTTTTACTTGAAAACAAAATGAACCATAAACAGTTAAATACTTTACTGAGATCCATAAGATAGGCTTTCATTTTCATTTTCCTGCTCTGGCCTTTAAGCTGTCTGTTAATAGTGCACCTGAAAGTATCAATGTATGCAAGTATTTGGCATGGTAATCCAGTTTACACTGACAATGAAGTCAGTGCAGATATGAGAGTTCAGTGGATCTCAGCTGGTGCAGACTTGGATGTTTAGCCCACACAGTGATAACATGCAGATGAATTTCCTTCCTTCTTTCATCAGCAATATCTAAAAACTGCTGCAAGGGCAATGAATTTGTCTTGAATACCACTTGAACTGAATACCATCACTCAACAATCAGACACTCCCTTTTACTTCTTTTGAATCATAGTGACTTTATATATAATAATTGAATATATTTCAAAAGCAAATTTAAAAGTACCTTTCATACCAAAGTAAATGTTTTCAGAATAATCACTCGCTGAGAACAATCACTCAAGGGTACTTCTTAATTTAGGTTTGGTGAATACACTGTTGGCTACATATGTAATCAAACCAACTTTATTTTTACATTTACTTTCTGCTTTTATGGTGCTAAATAATTAAAGACAAAAAGGATTTTTAATCACATCGATGATTGTAATTTGTTACTCACATGTACACATGGTTAAAGGATAAATTTGTATAGATATTAAATATGGTATATACCTCACGCTAGGAGTGATACATATTTCATGGTTGCAATTTAGATAAATTTACATTTTTACAAAACCAAATTGAGAAGAGAATCAGACATTAAAATCACATTCTTCAGACTGATAGAGGCATTTTGCTATATTATCATATTTTCATATATTAATTACATATTATATACTATATATTATATAAATATACATTATAAGTGGAGAGATATTTACAAGTCAAGAGCAAAACAAGTCAGAAAAAGAATCCAGGCAGCAAGTTCCATTTTTCCCAGTAAATTACTTTTCTGTCATTATGTTATTTGTATCTTCAGATAAGTCCGTTCAAGATTTTTGGTTTCCAGATATCAATTGTGAAAATAAATTCCAATCATACAAGAAACCTTGAAGTCTCCTTTTGTCTCATTAGGAGCTTCACAATAGCTTGAAGAACTGAAACTTTTGCTACCAGCATTAAATGAGTTACCAGAGCCTAAAGAATCTACATTTTCTCTATACTAACAGTGTATTCATATTTCAATAGCTGTATCTTTTAGGCCACAATTACATCTTTAACAGAATATTGGAGAATCATTGCGTATAAAAGAATTGTGAAGTGTAGCATATTTAAAGTAAATGGAACTAGAGGCAGATGCATAAATTGAGAGATACATTTTTATCAGCTTTGCAGCAAAATGGCCATTTTTTCTGGCTCAGTGTAAAGCAAAGGATCATTTTCTTTATGCAAAATGTAACTGCAGGAATTTGACATATTTTCTTGGCAAAATAATCAAGTCAATCTCTCACCAGAGGACTTCTGGGGGTCTGTGCTCATTCAAAGCTGTTCTCAAACTGACACAACTGCATAGGGCTCAGAAGACTGATTTACCAGTCTGAAAAGCAACACTGACTAATGCAGTGCCTTGTGTGTTGGTGGAGAAGGGCTGTGGAGAGGTGGCAAAGGGGCTGTGGACAGCCCATGTGAGGAGCAGCCAGAGTTGCCCCGTTCCAGACCCCAAGAGTTCCAAACAGCTCCAACCAACTGAGCACAGGGCAAGGCTGATTCCCACAGACAAGGTGGGCACTTCTGGGGAAAATTGTGTAAGAAAGGGCAAAATGCCACACAGCAGTGCAAGGAATGAGGAAAACCAGCGAGACAAACTAGCAAAGGACTGCAAAAAAGGAGAGGAGGTGCTCCAGGTGCTGAAGATGAGATTGCCCTGCAGTCCCTGGAAGATCGAGGTGAGGCAGCGAGCCCCTGCAGCCCATGGAGAATGTGATGGTGCAGCAGATACCCACACTGCAGCCTGTGGAGGCAGGAATACCCACACAGGAGCGAGTTCTGATGGCAGCTGCATCCCTTGATGGACCCGTGTTGGAGCAGGTTTATCCAGAAGGATTGTAGCCTGAGGAGAGGACCCACATTGAGCAAGGAAAAGTGTGAGAAGGATGCAGCAGCAAAGAACTGTCCTGAAACGTCCATGAGCCCCATGTCCCATTCCCAGCACCACTTGGAGGAGAAATGGAGAGGAGTCAGGAATGAAGAAATGAATTTGAGCCTGGGAAAAACAGGGGGTGGGAGGAAGATATTTCAGTTTTTTCCTTTGTTTCTCACCATCCAACTCAATGTTACTTGGCAATAAAGTGAATTTTCCCAACTCAAGTTGAGTCTGTTTTGCCTGTGATAGTAATTGGTAACTGATGTCTGTGCCTTTATCTTGACCATGAGTTTTTCCATGGTATTTTCTCCTCCTGTCCTGCTGCAGAGGAGGAATGAGAGAGCAGCTGGGTGGATGCCTGGCAGCTGGAGGCCAACCCACATGCTCTAGGATAGTTTCTGTTCCGTTTTATAAGCAACAATAACTGTTTTACAACATACTGCCACTTGAATGTTTTTAGTGAAGCTCAGACAATGTTCTCATTCCACAGCGCTGCAAAATATGGAACTTGAGAACTATGCAGATGGGGCAGAAAGAAACATATGCCAGATGCTCTCTGTGACTTCTGGTCTATCTTGTCTTTAGTGACTTTAATCATTCTTACACTTCCTATGCCTGATACAATCTCTGGAACCAAGAGATCCCAGAAATTACTTCACACATGTCATACATTCGCAGTCAATTTGTCCAGCTTAAAATATTTTAATACCAATAAAGACAAACTTTGAAGACAAGTCTTTGAAAAGATCATAAATCTGAGTTAATATTTTAAAGAACCAATCATTAACTAAATACGATGAATTATTTTGAAATTAAAATATTTCTATGGGTTAATATTTTAATGTACTAAAGCACTGAATAAAATGAAAAATGTACATACTAGCAAACAAAGAAACCACAGCTGGCTTCTTAGATGGTGGCTAAGTAATAATTTAGAAGATTTGCCCAAGGACTGCAAATAAAAAATAGATTAAAAAAGACTGAAGTCATCAGAATGTATAAGGTTAGCCCTTATACTCCCTGTGGAATACTGCCAAAACCAGGCTTCATGAAATATCATATGTGATCCCCAAAGACTATATGTATCAGTGTGCAAGAATTTACAGATAATTGGGAACGTAAGACCAAACTCAACTACTGAGAAAAAAAAAATTAGATTCCACTGTATGAATACAGACATCCATATTCTTGCATATATTTTCATTGTACTATGCTTTTATTCCACAGTATTCTTAGAGAACTGAGGATCACTGTTAGATACATCCTGATCTGCTTCAAGCAACTTTCCTTACACCATGCTCAGCAAAACTGCATCTGACTGAAGCAAGTTCCAGGTGTCAGCTGACATTATGATCTCAGCTGGTCATTGACTTTTTTTGTCAATATTATTTTCAAACATGTAATATAGTTGTCTTTTGTCCCTTTTATTTGTTTATTTGCTTTTGTGGTCACAGCCATGATCATTTTCTGACCCAGTATAATCAGCTAGATCTCCAATCCATTTCCATTTGAATAGACCTTTCTGAAAAAAGACTACTAAATAGAACTCCTCTTAAGGCCTTAGTGATTCTTTGGCAAAGAGATTAATAAAAATTGGAATTAAGAAGGCCCTGCTCAATAATACTTTGCCGGAGGTAGAAGGGACCACCATAGGGCCTTTACTGAAAGGCAGGACAAATTTCTGTCAACATTAGTAATGGGCATTTTGTGTCTTTGCATAAATTAACCTATAATCAGGACAGTGACCAAAGGATGAGATAATTAAGAGAAAATAATTATCACACAGAAAAGATCCTAAAAATAAAGTCATGGTCTGAAAGACAGGACTAAGTCCAATTCAACATTCAAAAGACAAAAAATGTATTTCATCTATGTTCAGCAGATTTCCACAGCACCTACTAATCACTTAAATACCACCTAAGTACTCAAAACAAACATTGTGTAAACTTTTTCCAGACCTTTTTAACAGGAATGAACTATACTTGAAATACAGACACTATTACTTGGAATCTGTTTACACAGAATAATGCAACATTCAGGACATTGATAAATTTTAATTTAATATTGAAAGTAATATATTTTAGAAAATTAGGTAACACCCAAACTTGTGGCAGAGCTATCCTAAGTCTGAAGGTGATAAAACATAATTTACAAGAAAAAAAACACCAAGGAAACAACTTCCTCTGCCCCCAAAAAAACCTCCCAGACAAGTTTAGGAACTACAGAAAGGTAATCCTGGAAAAAAAGTTACCCAATGACAGAAAATATAATGCTTCTATTATAAAAACATATTTTTTCAATTGAGTAATTCCAGTTGGAAAATCTGTTTTTTAAAAAATAAAAACAAGTTTTGTGAAAGACTTACAACTTATAAAAATATATTCCAAACTATTTGATGAGACAGGCATAGAAGACTAAAAGAAACATTAATTTTCTGGCACTTGAGCCTTTATGCTCTCCTTTTTAAATCTCAGTTATAGTTTGTTTAATATTTAATATTGATAAGTATATTACCTAGATAGAAGTAAATTATCTGCACAGAGCATTCAGCATGTCAGTCAAATCACAACTAATGGCAGTGCTGAGGTTTATTAAAACTCCTGTGGTACACTTAGACAAAGATTTTGGCACCACCACATTAGCATCACTGTTAACATTTTAAAAGACTAAATAAAAAGAATTTTAGTATCAAACAACAAATATATACAGAAAACTGTTGAATATTATCTCTCTTCTATAGCTGAACAATCTAATTGCTGTCTACCATTTTATTGTCGCTTTCTATCAGACACAGAACCAGTGTTTTCAGTGCATCCCAGGTAAAGATAAGCCATATGCTATGTGATGGCTCTTACCATGCAGAGTATCTGCTTCCGACCACATGAAAGGCTTGTTGAAACAGTCAGCCTGTTGTCTAGCTGCACACAGCCTGTCCCAGAAGCCACCACTTAATAGTTCTTGAAATTCCAGTCTTCAACTCAGAAGTCATTTATTGCAAAGTCTACGTACACTGAAATGTCTGGATAATTAGATGCTTCCTTTGTCTTAATCCTCTGCAAAATACCAGTATTAAGAGTCAGGTTTGTGACTTCCATGTATACTCCTGCACCCTTGGCAGAGCAAGGGAGGATGGTCTCTTCTGAAAAAGTTTTTCAAACTCCATTTTTCCTCCCAAGAATTTTAGTATGATTAAAAAGAAACTTTGTTAAAGGGATTTATGCTGGTGTAAAATCAAAGGCAGGGTGGATTAGTTGACCTTTTAAGGATGACTTTCCTCTCTTCTGAACTAGCAAAAGATTGAGAAATGGACAAGGCTGAAAAGGAAGTTGACACTTCAGCAGAAAGATCTTTGAGAAGTACTGAAACAGTTTCTAAAGGTCTCCCCACACTCCCCGATTAAGTCACTCACAGTAAAGTGGGCAGAGATCAACACTAGAGAGCAAGGGAGTAAATTATAAAGTGGTGAAGGAAATCTCCTCTCCTTTGATACACCAAAAGCAGATGGCCTTCCTCAAAACATTATGGCATCTTACATTTGCCTCTGCCTTTACACCATCCATCTCTTACTGTGCAGCTGAGATATATATACTTTGTTTAAAAGATAAAGCAAAGCCAAGAACGGAGCTAAGAAAGGACAACTATGAACACAAATTTTCCTCTCAGGAAAAGAATTTTAAAAAAGTGTTGTCAGGGGTGAAAGGACTTGGCATGAAAGCTAAAATCCTTTCCCTAGTACGTGAAAGATACACACTGCAGACCATACACTGGAAAAGTGTTCTGTGATAAAAAAAAAAAAGATCCTTCTCTGTTGCTTTACCAGTTACACAGATGTAGGAATCAACAGGGGTATAGTAACCTCCTTGGATTTATTTTAACAGCTCTTGCTATGATAAAAGTCATACTACACAAGAGCATTTAATGTGGAACCATTAGAGTCAGTCTCAGTTTTCAGAGGTTAATAGAGATTTTTTGTAAAATAAGTTTTAAAAAAAGAAAAGCAAAAATGTGAAATGTTCCCGGATTGAGAATTTGCCTGCCAAGATCCACACAGACTTACTTTTTATGGACAAGTTACAACTCCTTTAAAATGT
The DNA here is from genome assembly GCA_013399455.1 of Anthoscopus minutus. Classification (NCBI taxonomy): domain Eukaryota; kingdom Metazoa; phylum Chordata; class Aves; order Passeriformes; family Paridae; genus Anthoscopus; species Anthoscopus minutus. Next base: position 120,637 of record VWYI01025698.1, on the reverse strand, counting down.
TTATTTAATGGAAATATAAATGTCAGTACAATTTAAAGAGAATGAGTGCCATAAATAGAGAATTGAAAGGTTTAATTGTTCTTTCCAGGTGTTCTCCTTCAAATTGCTTTCCTTGGCAACCCTTCCTTGTAGTTTCCCATAATGTTGATTAGCACCTTGGTCTGGGCTTTTGGGTATGTGAGCCTTTCATCACCCTCAAATTTTTTGCAATTTGAGAATCATTCTCCTTTGCTTGACCAAAAGTGTATTTTATTGCAAGAGAAAGTAGAGTGTCCTCAGAAGTTCTTCTCACAATGTGATAGACCAGCTGAGGCTGGAGGGCACCTCCAGAGAAAGTCCAGTCCAAGTCTTGCTCAGAGCAGGGGCTGCTGCAGCAGTTGCCCAGGACCATATGTGGACTTCTTCTGAACATCTCCAAGGGCAGAGACTCCACAAGCTCTCTGGGAAACCTGCTTCAGTGTTCAATGACTCTCATCATATTTTTTTTCTTATGTTTAAATGGCATTTCTTGCATTTCAGTTTGTGCTCTGTTCACCTTTTAGTCTAGCAGGTAACAAAGAAAGCTCTCAATTCCACAGAATGGAGTGTTGCATGAGAACATTTTCAGAGGGAGAAATATTGAAGGCCTGATCACCCAACAGAACAGAATGCTCATCCTGCTTCTACGTATAATCATTCACTCATCATGTAAGGTACATGAAATTTTGTTAAAGAAAACAGTATCAAAGATTTCTCATTTCTTTTGGCCTCAATACCTAACAAACAGCCTCTACCTTTACCCCATTTTGGAATGCAAATGCAATAGGTACACTTAGGCTGCAATACAGTCTGACAGGACATGGCTGAGTGTTTGCAAGCAGGACAGCCTGCAACATGGAATTCCACAGTGTCAAATAACGTGGTGAATGTAACCATCACTTTTCATCAGTAATGACACAAGTAGTGAAATTCATATTTCATTGGTGAATTGAGGCTTAGAAGTTAATCACAGAGACATAGTTGTTTTTATTTATTGCTATTTTAAAACCTTTCCTGGAGCTTCAGTGGGAAGATACAAAATATTCCTTTTTTATTAAGAAACTACTACAGTCAATAGGAAATCTTACCCTGGGTTTTGTACTTAGTATTTGACAACATAAGTAAAATCACAGCTGGATAGACTAAACCTCTTATTTAGTGATTACATATTTAGGATATTTCTTTTATATATTGGCTCAGTTAACATTCAGCAAACACTGCATTCATGGTACCCACACCTATATGCTACTTTCTGACAAAATAATATTAATAAGTAGTTATTAGATTAGAATGTTAGATAGGTGTATCTACTCCAAGGACTCTTTTGTAAGATACAGATTTATTGGTCAGACAAAAATTTTTATGAGAGGCAGCTGTTTTTCACAAATCAAGCTCTCAACTTTGTGCCTAATATGTGCAGTTTTAAGATCAGGCTTTAGATCCTCCTCTCTTGATAAATTTAAATCCTTTCAGCATCACAGCTAGTCTGCATCACTTCTCTATCTTAAAACTGCTCACTTGCTGTTTATGTCTTTGTAATGTTGAAAGCAGAAAATAGACTGAAGGACTCATAGATAATTTCATTTAATCTCCAGTGCTACCATCAGCTAAAAACCCTAACATTTTTTACCTAAAGATCTGTAATATACGTGACTGGTAACTAGTACATGATATTATAGAACGGAAGTGATTTTTAGGAAGGACTATATTTATATATGAAACAGGGAAGTGTAACCATTTAAACTGCTTTTTGTACCTCCAGTTTAGAGATCACAGAAACGTATCACATGGTGGAAAAGAAGACAGAACCCCACAAGTTCAAGAGCCATGGAAATTCTCTCTTTGTTTTTGTTTTTAGATCAATCAGATTTGACATAAAAGGTATTACATTCATGTGATATAGTCAGTCCTTTAAATTTATGCTCCCTGGGGTCAACCATATACACATCACAAGGCAAAGCAACCTCCCAGTCCTGCCCACTAATAGTAAAGTCCTGTCAAATCTTTGTGAAACAATAGCTTCAAATCTTCACAGCATAAATGAAAAGGGAAACAGACTTTACTTCTCCCACTGACGCCTTAGGCTTTTAGGTTTTTCTATTCTACATTGGTGTGTGGCTTTTGTTCAGGGTTACTGAGATGCTTTCACAGGGTGAAGAAGACACAAAAATCCTACTCCAACTGGGACTCAAAGACACCTTTTCCAAACTTCAGGCTCGAAGTAAATCAATGTGGAAAGAAGAGGGCAGGCAAGTGAGACTCCTGTATGCAAATGGACCCAAACATATAAGAAGAGTGAGATCTCAGGACTTGCCCCCCACCCCCCTTTTGCCTCCATCTTTGAAGCCATCCAGACAGAGCCTGACTTGTAACACTGGTGCTGTCTGGGTGTGGCCTCTCAATAAATATCCTTTATTCCCCTAATTCCATCTAGCCTCTGTTCCAGCTCTTCCAGGCATCACCACTACCTCCTCTTTCCTCGTTCTCGTGTCAGTTACATATGTTTTTCTCCTACTAAGACATGAATTATATCATTGGAACAAATTCCATTTGGATATGTAAATTATAAACATGAAATTAATACTGCAACATGTCACAGTAATGTCTTATCACCCTAGGAAACGTGTACATACACAAACATAAATAGAAAGAGTTTAAAGTAGTAGTAGTAGTAATAATAATTAATAATAATAATAAAAATCCCAAACCATTTAGAAAGAATAATGTGCAATTCTGGTTGAGATGAAGTTAATGGGAATTTAGTCACTGACTTTGTTGGAGTTGTTGAGGCTTCTACATTCAATTTTGTGAAAATAAAATGCTTAGTTAAACCTTGGAAATACAGTATTTTCCCACTAGGAGAATGCATGGCCAGACTGGATATCAACACCAGTTTATGGTATCTGTGCTCCCATTTTCTGGACAGCCTTCCTGATCCAAAAAACCAACCTAATTCCATCTAGCCTTTCATATGATTATTTTGTATGGAGAGGGAAGATTAGGCTTCTTCTCTTCAAGGAAGTATCATTTTCTTAAACCTGCATTTATCACCTGCTGCTCCTACTAAACCAGTGTTCAGTATTGCACAAGCACAATAAAGGAGGCATTGAGCAATCTTTTTTTTTGAGTAACCTTTTTTTTTTCTTTTGGCGTTTTCTCAAAAACATGACAAAACTAGTGGGATTGAAAAGTTGTTACTCAATTATCCATGCTTGTTCCTCAGACCTTCTCAAGGCTATGTTTTCTTGTTAAGTGCATAGGAGTTTGCCTTTGGCTTCCACGCAACACTGCCCAGATCCATTCTAGTCCTAGAACCGTATAGATGGCATAGATGGCAGCTAAGCAGGGCAATACAAATATACTGGGAACTCTTGACATAGTTTTTAGGTCATAACAAATCAATTTCATTTAGCTTCTCTGTGTGTTACTGGACACCACCCAGCTGTATGCAATACAGTTTAAATAAACAAAAATATAAATTGAGTGTTTTCCTTTTGTAAATTGCGCAGTAATTTCTCCTAGTAAATTAACTTGGTCTGAGTGGAAAGAGAATAATGTAAGCCCCTTGCCTGCAATTACATTTCAGTGCTTGAAAATCCATCGATTGACTGATTTTTACCTAAAACATTGTATCATTTGTCAGAGGTGTTGGATAGACAGAGAAAGACTTCCATTTATCTGTACACCAGTAACTATTCACACAACAAGCAACACAGAAAGCTTCCTAACCCTGCACTACTGGGTAGGGTGTCCAGGAGTAGGCTGGGCTTTTAGTTTCCAGCCTCATTGAACCTTTTAGTCTTTCTGAGGAGACATCACTAAGCCACATTGGTAGAACGCATTGTCTGTGGATGTGTCAAAAGAGCACTGATGTGGAATCATTAGGCAAGTCTTTTCATAGATAAATAAAATTCTTATGTGTCACACCCTTAGCACTAACTTTTAAAGACAATTTTTCTTCCTCATTGACCTCCAGCATCAGAAGTGGTTATAATTCTTACAGGTGATTTAAGCTAGGAAGAGAACAGAGTTTAGGGTCCTTAAGCCTTTGAGGAAGTGAAAGATATTCCACTAAGCAAGGCAGAGAAAGACAAATACCTCCTGGGGTTTTTTTCCTATGTGAGGAATTGCAAAAGCATCGGCCTTGTGTTCAACTAGATGCCAGCTCCAAAGTATCCAAAGACACTAAGACTAATATAAGCAAAATGACACAAGCCTCCTCATCTTACCCCCATTTCTTCTTTGCAAGTATTTATCTACAAAACTATGTTCACCATGTGAACTCATCACACATTGCATCCTCAGGAAAACCTGCTGTCTGCAGAGCTGCTAGAATTTGTCCCTGACTTATATTTTCAGTTAACACTGAAAAGAGTTGTCACCTAAAGTTCCAGCCTTTCCCTCTGGATGTGATTTCCCAGCTATGCCCTGGAGCCAGTCTTTTTTCTCTTTTCGGCAGTGCCTAGCTACCAAACCTTCAGCCTACACGCAAGGAGCAGTTCCTAAACTTTTGATATAAAATGACCCGTTGAAAATCCTGCCTTTTCAGAATACGCTTCATTCCAAATGTGCAAAATCTATGTTAACATTAGGCCTTAATATAGTTAAGTCTGTTTTAAAGGCGAAGTAAACTTTACAAGAGAAAAGGCTGGTTTAACCCTGAACACGTTGCCCACCAAGGGATGTGAAGCCGTTTATTCGCAGCGGTAGTTCCTTCACCCTAGCTGATTGTGTGCAGCCACCGAGTGTTCCCAAGCCTTGTCCCAGCGCAGCCGGCACCGCTCGCTGCCTGCAGCCTGCGCCGAGCCGGCCTCACGACACAGCGCTGCCGCAGTGCCCAGGACCGCGCCCGCACCCGCGGGGCCGCCGGGGGGGGGCCCGCCGAGAGCGGGCTTCCCTCGGCTCTCGGCAGCACCTCCCTCGCCTGCCTCCGCCCCCCGTCCAGTGGCTGTCCCAGCTGCCGGGGCTGCCGGCGCGCCTGCTGCGCGCAGTGCTGAGCGAGCGGCGCGGCGGGGCGGACGGCACGGACGGGACAGACGGGGCGACACAGCACGGACGGGACAGACGGGGCGACACAGCACGGACAGGACAGACGGGGCGGCACGGCACGGACGGGACAGACGGGGCGGCACGGCACGGACAGGACAGACGGGGCGGCACAGCACGGACAGCACAGCACGGACGGGACGGACGGGACAGCACGGACGGGACGGGCGGGCGCCCGCGG
>VWYI01025698.1:0-115210 GCA_013399455.1 Anthoscopus minutus | reverse complement strand
GCGCTTCGTCCTGAGCGGCGCCGCGCTGCTCACCAGGTACAGCTCTCGGTGCTGCTGGTGGAAAGCTCTCCTTCAGCTTTCCAGCTTTATTTTAAGTGCTTATCATTCCACGGCGAGACTCATTTAGTAACGTGTTTAAATTGGCCTGAGAAGTGACTGATTTTAATAGAGGCGTTGGTGGGGTTTCAGTGCGGTTTAGACGAAGAGACAGGGGAGTGAGTGTCCCCGTTGGGTCGGGGTTTGCTCTCACACTCGTTTTCTGTGGGAACGGGTGCAGAAAATATATTCAGCCTAAGTGTTCCCTGCTTCTTTCATATACATTCTGCAAGGAAACCTGTATCACTGAAAGTGATGTCTTCAGAGTCTTTTGTGCACAATAACTATTTCGACCAGAGTTTCTGTCTGGGTTTTTTTTCTCATGTTCACCGGCTAAGTGTATTGGAAACATCCTTTTACTTGACTGAATTTATTTTTGCTTTGGAAATAGATAGGTTTCATGGATAGTATTTGTAACAGTACTGAGCTCTGTTGATTTTACTGTGTCATTTTTCTGCATTGATTTATGTGGAAACAGGAAATAAATGTTTATAAACTGGTTCAAGGAGTGCTTATCAAATTAAATGTGTGATTGTCCAAGCCTAGGCCAGTTTTGACTTACATGAAATCACAGAATTGGTAAGGGTGGGAGGAACCACAGTGGTTCTGGGCCAACCTCCCTGCTCAAATCAGTTAGAGTAACGCTAAAAGGTGTGTTGGAATGGGCTTCCACATGAGCTAAAATAAAGTTTGCAACCTCGAGATCTAAGAGATATCAGTCCCAAAGCAAATTAGTTGTGTCTTCAGTTCTGTCACTTGGAATGAAAAGTAAATCTGGTGTTTATGTGTCTACTTGGAACATGTTCCTCACTTTTGCTTGCATAGGCTAACGGTATACATCATCACTAGAAGAGAATTGCGCAAGCTGATATTCCTGTTCTTGAGCTTTCAACCTTAAGGGTATTCCCAAGTGGAAAACAGATTTCTGTAACTGTTTCCACGGGGGAAACAAGCAAAATTTTTTCCTCTGCTAGGTGACCAGTAGTGTGTTTGTTGAATTAAACTAAAGAACGAAAAACATGTCTTTGCTTAGGAGGATCTCCAAGTACTTGTCTTCACTGAGGAAGCACACTTATAATTTAATGATGAGGACAAATTTCTGAAGTGGAATGCTGTGAAAGAAGATGCAGGAAAGAAATTGCACATAAACAAAATTTGCTCAGATACAAATTTGGGCCATAAAATTTTCTACTTACACTTAAGATAACGTTATGTTATTTCTACTATGGTACTGAGTGACTAGTGTTATTGGTATCTTTATTAAAATTACTTTAGTATTTTTCTAATTCTAAAGTATTTAATTAGAATTTAATTTAATTAGAATTAAAATTCTAATTCTGTAGATCAAATGGAGTTTGTTGGCATGCTCTTTTTTTCAGTGCCTTCCAAATTTAATGTTAAACTTCTCTTTCTAATACATCAGCAGAAATTGGCTCAGATTAGGGCCAGTTGGAGAGAGATGAAGGACTAAATTCCCATTCTCAAGTAAATTACTCAGTTTATACAGTATTTGTGCTGTGAATGCTTTTAGTCAAGTCTTCCACTAGCAACTGTAGAGTGCTGGCAGATTGAGAAAGTTTGGGAGTTCATGGGAGAATAACTCTTGTTAAATTTGGGCAATGTTTAGTTCTTAATATGTAACATGATCACTGGCCTTGGCAAATGCAGTTTAGCTTTAAAACTGACCACTACACTTTAGTTTTATGTTTTCAGCGGAATATTAGATTAGATTATTTGAAGGCCAAAGTGAGGGTAGCTCATGCAAGTAATCTCACAGACTTCAATGTAAGAATTAGCAAGAATAAGTCATGTTATTTGGCCTGAAATGTTGGCTTTGTGATAAATGGTAAGTCTTCTAGTGGTTTTGTATATCTAGGTTCAGTTAAAAGCTTTTCTCTTTTCCAAATGCAAGGATTTAGAGAATATGAATTTGTTGGTAGATTGTGAATGTGAATGGAATTGATAGTTTCATTTGTTAGATAGGTGCTCATGATTATGAGGGTCTTACTCTTTCCAGTCATAAATTCCTGGAGGAGTTACAATTTGGAAAGGCTCTATAATTCCTCTATGAGGAAGATAGGCTTGTAAAACTATATGGTAATTAATAGGACTCAGTTACTTGGGAATCTTGCATTCCTTTTGTGACAAAATAACTTTGAAATTTATTGTTGTTCAGGACAGATGAAGGGTCTTTTGTAGCTGACAAAATCAAAGACAAAAGAAAAATCCATCTCAAACTCCTCCCTGCATGAGTCACATGGATTTTTATTCAGCTGTGAGCTGAATATTTTGTATGCCACAGGTATTCAAACTTTGAGTGCTACCTACATCAGACAGTTTATTGCAGGTATTATGCAGTGGAACTGATACAAGATTTTAGAAGTGTGTCTGGCAGTTCAAGTCCCAAACTCAGTGTTTTCTGTCTTTCTTTTACTGATGAGTTCTGTAGCACAGAAATATAAATACTGTTTGACACAATAGCTGCTTTTCAGCTAATGCCTTATGAAAATAGGATTTTGTTGTTCTACTCTAGGTCTTCTTCTGCTGCTTAAATGCAGTGTTTTTAACAGCTCATAGAAAAGGTATAAGTTTGTAACATGATTGGCTTAGTTTTGTTTATTTTAAAAGAGAACTGTAGAATGTCAGTTATACCAGAAGAGACAGCAGATAGAAAAGAAATACTTTATAAAGTTCTTTAATCTACATAAAATACTTTTTCAATCTGTAGAATTAACAGAAAATTACTAGTATTTATCACAGTATTTCTGTATTCTGAAATTTGCATGAGTACCTCAAGTGATGCCTTAGTTACCAAAAAATAACAACTCCTCACAAATTAAGCACTATTTTCTCATTTATGGTGTACCTTGAAGGAATCATTGAGGAGTTAAGGTCTAAGAGATCCATCAGAAGATTTGCCAGAAATTGTCATGTTTGACAAGATATGATGCTTTTAGAAATGGTAGAATTATAAAGACATGAAGTAATGTGACTATGATAATTTTGGAAATGTTGTTGTGCACACATAACAAAATTAATCATATTTTAATGATGCTTTTAGTGGTCAAAATATTCTCTTCGTAAGTTCCTTTCTTTAGAGAAAAAAGGACTATGCTGCTCTGCCTGGATTTATTAGACATTTGGGCATGCCTGATTCTGAATGCTGCTAAATTCCATGTTTAAATTATAAGTTCCCAACCTGAATTTGAATTCTTTTGTTTCTTTTGCACCAAATTAATTATGGACATAAGCTGACTGAATGGGTTTCTGATGGGCTTCATGTTTTGAAGTGACTTTGTTCCTCCATTACTTATTCATAGCATAGTCCTTGTGTTCATATAAGTTAGATTAAAAATGCTTTCTTTTTTTTCACCCTCATCTATGTTTTGGCAAGTTAGCAATATAGTGATTGTGGTTTATTTCTGAGAAAGCGAAACACTCTTTTACAGAGGTGGTGATGGTAAAAAAAGCCATGTAGACTGTAGTTGTACAATTTTTGAGCTGATACACAGAGATGGTTCAGATTTAAATACACTTTTCTGAAGTTACTTTCAAGTCATCTGCTCACCTATGTGATGACTTTCAAGGGTTTATGAATGTTTGCTATTGACTGACTTGTTTCAGTGGTAGTGGTCTAACATGGGCAATGGTACCATCTCCTGTTCCTCTACAGACTCTTGCACTGAACCCTGAGGAGGAGAAGTGCTAAAGGAAGCCCAGAATGCTGTTTGGGCATAACTCTCTTTCCTAGAATGTCTTAATAGAGGTTCCCTAAATATTTACCCCATGTGGAGGCTGAAGTGCCAACATGACTGTTTCCTTGGGCTGTGTAAGGTAGTGATGCCACTTTCTGTATCAGACTTTTAGTGCGACTTTGGAAGATGCTTGCTTCAGTGCAGCCATCTTTCCAAACTGATGAGTTTTATTTCTGTGGTACAAACTATTAGTTCTGGTCATTGGACTGTTGACTGAAAGAGTCTGAGAGACTTATAAACCACCCTCACCTTTCAACCAGAAACCTCTACCAAATCCTGTGCTTCTTTGCTTCCAGAGACGTTTCAATGTCTCCAACTGCAAGATCCAAGAGACTGTTAAGTCCATAAAGTGAAGCTTAGGATGAAATCACGGTATAATTTCTTTTTTAAGGTGTTGCTATTCAAGCCAAGAAAGCTTGGAAAGGAGACTGGGGAAGAAAAGTGTAAACTGAGCAGAAACAACTATTTACTTTTTAATTTCCTCCACTTAGAGTATGATGAAACTTTCAGAACTCTTATTTAGTTTTGTTTGGTTATTTTTTTGAGTGGGAAAATTGAAAGCATAAGCTGGACAGCCTTCTTTTTGGCATGCCTGGTGTGCTCACCTGACTCCTCACAGGCTGCTTACGTTGTTTACTGATATGAATATTTGAGGTTCAGAAAAGTCTTTGTCCTTCCTTCTTTTTCTCTTCATCAAATCAAGTCCTGTAGCTGAATACAAAGGTTTTTGAATTTTTTTTGTGTACTTTTTTTGTACTTATATCTCTGTATACCCTTTCTCATGCTTTTATATGGCTCAAGGTGTATGTGTAGTGCTCTTTTAATATTTTCTGATGTGCCAACCTTTGTGTTGTCTTCTACTCTGCAGAACACATCTTGTTGTTTCCCCCCTCCATTAAACCTATATACTTCCATACCCCAAAGTATTAAGGAAAATGTAAACAACCTGTCCAAAATTGAAATAATTAGACTTGTGGCAAACATAACTACTTTTATTACATGTCTGCTTGAAGTGCTTCATCAGTACTTTGTAAACTTTTTAAAGAGGAAACCTGCTCAGGCATTGTCAGTGAAAGGCTTTTTAGTTTGCTCTAGAATTAATAGAGGGTGTGGGTAAAACTCTGCTCTTGAGGGAATACACCATGCAGACAAGGATTTCCTGGATAGTGTAAAACTTTTATAAGAGCTAGAGAAAGGCCTCTTGCTCATCTCCCAGGTGACAATTGGATATGAGGAGGTGAAACATTTCCAGTCTGGGTAAGAGGGAACAAAACTCGATTGTAATTGTCCTCTGTTCTGTTTTTGCACTATTTAAAGCACAAGTTGCTGTACAAGAGAATCAGGTACCAAAAGTGCATTTTTTTGACCCCAGGGTTCATAATGGATAGCCATCCAATAGCACATTCCACTCCTGAATCTACTTACACAGGCCTAAATGATTGAATTTGCACTTTTACATGAATCTAAGGGGAGATCTGTGAGTTGAACTGAAGGCAGACCTTGGCTTGCACAGCTGGGCATTTATAAAATAAAATATATTAAAAAGTCATTCTAGTGCCTGTATCCTGCAACAGTTGAAAGGCTAAACAAAAGAATGTATTTCTCAGAGTTCATCCTCCAGTTCTCTGAAGAACTCAATAAACCAGCTATGAGTTTTGCAGATGACTGATGTCTGTGCTTAAGTGGCTTGTTGCTCTCTGTAAGCCAACTTATTAAAAAGTAAAATATTTAATATTTTTGAAAAGAGTAAGGAGCTATGGCAGGAGGAAGGTCATCCTTGAACTTGAGAACATTACCATTACAGTCTGAGAAAAAACTGATGTTTTACATAAAGTGACTATATGAACACAGTGACTATACAGAATACAGTTTTTACAGACATGATTAACACTGGAGAAAATTAATGAAAACCAAATTATTATCAGACAGTAATAATCTTATTACTGTTTCTGGAAAAAAACACATAAAAAGCCCCTCCATGGAATAACATTTTAAACTCAATGGTGCTACTTCTAGTGTTAAGTCAGTAAATTCTGCATGCGCCAAGATTTACTGTGACACAAGAGTTTCCAACATAAGCGTCCTCCCTATTACATCTAAATTGCTTCAGCCAAAATTTAAAAATAACATAAAAACTTTACTGTGTTTTGGTTCCAGTCTGGAAAATATAAGGAGTTGATGGAAGAAGTCTAGAGTCTTATATTTCTGAAAGGAAAAACATCAAGAAGTTTTCATATCTGGGCTGTATAATGTGTTTCTCTTCCTTGTTTTAGCCTGGTACAGACTTTAATAAGACAGAATGTCACAGAAGAGCAGCCAGAAGCTTACCATTCATTATCCTCCTCCTTCTCAGCACTAGTTTCTATAAATTTGGAAATTTTTTTATTGAAATCCAAAATATTAGTAGGGGATGAATACGGAAGACAGAATGAGACCCAAAGACTATGGATGGAGTAAGTGTGGCTTGAACAAAGCAGTCTGAGGTGCAGCAGTAGACAATGTGATTGAAAGTAAATGAATGATTGCTTTGGGCCATGGTTTCCAACATAAGTTTCTGTACCCAGCTGTTCATGCATTGGCAGTGAGAACCTGCTCTGGCTAAACTTGGCATAAAAGAACTGATAGTTTATTAAATATGCTAGTAAATATGTATTTTCAACAGGAATTGTGAAATTTGGATGTGAAATTTTTCCAAAAGTGATTTTAAAAAATACATTACAGAACACAGCTGCTGTATTTATGTTTTGCACTTTCTTCATCTTTAATCCTATGAAAATATATCTGCTGTACTACAAGGCAAGCAGTAGCAACTGCTAAATGTCTTGGTATGTCACTTGTGGGTGCACACTTGGAAAGTACTAAAGGAAAATAGCAGGGCATGAGTTAGTTATTGATAGGAATACAGACTCCTTTTTTATTCCCTCTTCCTGTCTCTGTTTCCAATAGCATCTTTAATTTGCAAGGATGTGTACTATTGATACAAAACTGTGACATGTATAATGCAACAGACAAAAAAATTTCAATTTTTCAAAGTATGTTTGTTCATTTATTTTAAGAAAAGCAGTGTCAATTATATTTTGACTTTCAAGTTAATGAGGTGGTGCAAAATGTTGTGAGACTTGAGCACAAGGTTGTCACTGGTCAAAAGAAGACACTCTTCATGGAGAACAAACAGGACATAACAGATTTATGCCTGAGCCTTTAATTTCTATTTTCTGAATTTTTATTTTTTGTGCTGACCCTAAAGTAATGTTTTATATTGTCATCTATTTCAGACACTTAGCTCTTAGTAAATAAAAACCACTTAGTTGTAACTGAGAAAGTGAAGTCAGCTGGTTATATCTTTACCTGCAGTCTGTGCATAGAATTCTTTCCCACACTTGAGTGGCTCAGTAACTGTTGTACTTAATTAGATTTGCTTGATTTACATGTGAAAATTTTTCATCCTATTGCAAAAACTATGCATAATTATGCTAGGCTCCCTAAGTCTCGCTGTATTCATCAGTTATAAGGAACAATACAAATGTTAATTTGAACATATGAGCGAATTAATAACAAATGAAAAGAAACCTTATGCCTAATTCTGTAATGTCCACAACTATGTATCTGCAATTACATTACTGTTCTGGATCATTAAGAATAAAGATTTAGGATTCTAATACAGAAAACACAAATAAGTTTAAGAAGAACATAATGGCCAAATTATTTTGAATGTATCATATGATCTTTATTTGAATAGATATGGTGAAATTGTATTTTAGATCTTGCTTTTTTTCTTAGAAAAATATACCAAATATAGCAGCATAGTTTTTTTGATAGTGTCTAAACTGCATCGTTGCAAAAACAAAGGAACATAAATGTTATTTTCCCAACTCTTTTAATTGTATATTTTATCTGGACATTGGAACAAATCTTGAACTGTCTAAAGTCTTGCAAAAGTCAGTTGAGCTGTGACCATGTCAGTATTTAACTTTTTACATTTACTCAGTTTCCTGCTATCTGGATTTTATTGTTTTGCCTGGGATCATTAATTTTCATTCAGAGCTTTGAATAGTTTTGGAGTTCTTGGTGTGACAGTTCAGTCAATAAGAAGCTCTGACTCTGTCCCTACTTGTCTTTGCCACTCCATCTCTGGAAGTGAGAACAATGTCAAGAAACCTCAGATGAGACAAAAACCTAAATGTACAGAAAGTATTTATTTCATCCTTTTGTTTGTAAACACTGGACAAATATTAGTAAAGCTCACTCTGAAATGCCAGAGTTAGAGGAAGATCCATTCAAACTCCTCGGGGCTACAGAGTGCTCAGACAGGGGCTGGAGTCAGTACCAGGAATTTCTTGGCTCCTGTACTCAAATTTAGACTTTTGTAATGCAGTTTTTATTTCTGGGGGATGGGACAGTAACATCATTGTCTAATGGGCTCTGCCAAACAAAATAGAAGGCATGCTTGGTGGTTCAGGAGTAAACATCTGTTCTAGTCAGCTCATTTCATGTCTATCTGTTTGCAGGACTGAGGCTTAAGGAGAAAACCAAAAGCAGCGAGTGTTTTGAATCAGTATCATATGTAACACAAAGTAAGCAGCTTGCCTCATTACTTGCCAACATCAATAGCTACACTTGTGGATGCCATTGAGTATTTTTGGGCTCCATCCCATTCACATTTCAACTCTTGGTGTCTAGGTAGAGAAAAGAGATGCTGGAAGTTGTGTTTGTTTTGTTGTCCAAATACATCACTATGGATGGATGGTTTAATGTACACAACATTTCCCTATAAAATGGAAGAATAGATATTATAGATATAATATGAATATAATGTGTAGCTTGGAAGTGACCTAATTTGAAACTAGACTGGGAATGTAGGTAAGCAAAGAAAGGAAACAATTTTTGGATGAGCGTCTCTTAACCCTAGGAAATTACATTGTAAATGAAGTCCTTGAAGTTGTAAGATATATTTAAGCACAACAATTTTCATTATCAGGTTCTTAGGATAATTAATTTAATTCTGCTATTTAGGTTGCTGATGGAACAACTTTATTAATACAGAATTTTTAGATGTTCAGAGAAGCAAGCTGAGGACAAGTTTGAACATGTTCCTGGGGATCTTTAGAAAGCTAGCCCACCACTGACATTTTTCATTTTTTTACTTGTTTTTGTTTGATTTTAATCTGTTCTTGCATAGGTTTGTGTATATTAGATATGACTATTGTTTTAGCATAGTATTTATTTTATCAGCTTTTTTATTTGTTACAAGTATTTCACTTTGCATAATTCTTGAAAACACTGGCAACAATGTCATGGTGCTCTTGATTTTTAAAAAGCCTTTGCTTTATGCTCTCTGTGTTATGTCGTTATATGATTATTCTTTATTTGCATGTGTATTTAACCAGTTTCTAACGTGTCAAGTACTTAGCAACTTCACTGTTTCTTAGTTTATTCCTGTGGCACTTTTCTTGCAGAGTTCAGCCCATAGTAACCATTGTAAATTAATAAATATTTAGATTCATGTGAGTGCTTGCAAAAAAGTTCCATTTTAGCCCTAACCTTAAAACAATTAGAAACTCTTGAAACAGTTCACCTATTAACAATGCCAGAAAAGAAGGGAAGCTGCAGTAGCCTGACACAGCACGAGCAGAAGTACAGTGCAATTTGTGAGCAGTGTCAGTGCTAACCAATGCACCCAACTTGTGACAGCCCAGTTCAACTTCTGGTGTCAGGCAGAATGCTCTGATCTACCCTGAAACTGATACATGCAAGATATTAAATATCTAAAGTTTACTGCTGTGCATGTTTCAAGAATCAGCTACAGAATCACTTTTTCCTATGTAGCTAAACTTCTTCATTTAAGAATTAATGTATGCAAAAAGCACCTGAAGTGCAGCAGCATGCAGAATATTCAGATGCACCTTTTTTGAAAAGATCTTAAAAAAAATATTTTGTAGAATGATATCTCTTATAATAGGAGGCATATTTTTTTTCCTACACATTTCCTTTTGTCCTGTTGCTCACATTAAACAACCATCCCCAGGAAGAAAGGTGGACAAACCAGGTTTTCATGATATTGTTCATGAACTTGCTGCTCACAGTGAGTTATGGTGTTTGTATCTCTCTCTCTCTCTCTTTAGTTTTAGTTTTTTTAGTTGGGTTTTGGTTTGGTTTTTGTTTAATTTTGTTTTGTGTTTATTTTTTTTTGCAGTAGCTTCTTGCTTTGATAATGAGATGAGGATTGGGAATCTAAATCTTGCTTCTTACTTATTTCATAGTGTTGCTGTTGAAGTGTTGCATGAGAGAACATGTGGGTAGTGGACTGAAGAGATGGTTTCTTACTTAATGAGATTGTTAAAGCTTTTAGACAACCTCTCCATGCTTGCTCTGTCAGCTTTCAGTTGGGTTTTTTGTTGTTGTGTGCGAATCTTTTGGAGGGATTTGTTTTTCAAATGCTGCAAGTCTTATTTGTTCAAGGAGTCATGGCCATGCTCTGATATATTTGTAGTCTTTGGAGAATTAGAGCTTGGATGAGGTGGGTTTTTTTGGTGTGGTTTTCTTTGTGATTTTTTGTTTTTTTGTTGGTTTGGTTTGTTGTTGTTGCTATTGTTGCTGTTTGTTTTTTGGGGGGAGAGGGGGTTTCCTTTCAGCAAACATCTCTTTCTTTCTTAGCGTCTTGGCAATATACAGAGTATCTGTGTATTTCTGTGCAATAAATACCCAACAGTATAACAGGGATGAGAAGATTTATGCTCATGTTGGAAATATATTTTGTCATAATGTTCACACACATACATGTTTCCTAGTCATTGTGGTTTATTTATTTATCTATTTCTTCTAGAATGGTTGCCTGGGGAAAACAGCACTGTTGTGTTGGTGGAATACAGGACATTTTCTTGAGATTCAAGATTGTTCAAGCAGTCCTTTTACTTCAGTTGTTCTTGGCTACAGCAACCAAAGGTAAGAGAATTTTTTCCTGATTTGTGTAGTATTCCAAATAAATAATATTAGTCTTGATGAATAGGACTTTTGAATATATTCAAACAGGCAAGTTTTTGCCTCTTGGTGCTTAGCACTTGGATGCTTTTTATGTTTTCATAAAAATCATTGGTAGTAACTTCTTCTAGGCTATGGATGAGGAGAGAACCAAAGCACAATTTGTAATAACAAGACAATTTATTTTATTGCTGGATTTTTTTTGAGCTGGAGGTATTACTATTTTCAGAACATGTTGTTACATCTTTTACACTGCTCTTACAAAAACACCACAAGATCCTTTGAGCTTTGCTGTATTTAGGGTATGTGTGTGTGTAGAACATCTCCTGCACTGATCTTGGTTGTGGGTCTGAATATGGCTAAGTAGTTAGGTCCAAAACATGTAACAGAACTGATGTATTTGAACTTTGCAGTTTATGCTCTTTATGCAACAATAAATGAAAAATAAATTCATAAGGTTCTTGTGGATAACTGACATGGTGATGCTTTTGTAAAGCTTTGAGGTGAAGTAGAAAGAATAAAGAGAGGTAAAATAATTTGTGTTTTTTCGTGGCTGTTCTGAAAATTGATGGTTAGTCTGTTACTGCTGTGGACCTCAGCTGATAAAGATAACAGTGCTTGCCATTCATAAAGCTTCCTTATGTCAATGGTGTGTAATGCATTTGTCATGTCAATAATGTGCTTAGTTTTTTGCTGTATACTTAATGGCTAGTTTCAGAAGCTGCTTTCTGTGTCATGGAATGTTATTTTACTCTAGGTTGGAACTTCTTGCAGTTCAGATTTACTGCCTGTTAGTTGTTTTTTTTTTTAAATTTAAGTATGCTTAATGATAAGCTTAACGACGTTGTACAACCAATGAGGTTTCACAGGTTACAGACTAGACTAGTTTTCACTCTAATTGTCCAGATACAGTAACCTTTACAAAATGTTTCTATTGACACACAATCGGAGATTCGGGTGAGAAGCCTGCTACTAAGATGGAGAGGTATTAACCTTTTGTGCTTTAAACAGTAAAAAGGACAGAGCTGCTCAGCAGATGGAGAGATGTCATAGGAGAGTTTTTCCAGGGAAAATTCAACTGTATTTAAGGTTCTGAGGAAGCAAGCAAAGAGGGGTTTCATTTTTCACCTTTATATCACTTGCAACTGTCAGTAATCATCAAGGAAAGCTAAATTGACACAAGAATGTGTCTACATTTCCCCCATGTTTTATTGGGGTTTTTTGGTTTTAGGCTCTCAACAGTTAGTACTGTCAGCAGCATCTCTACTCAGTTCTCTCCTCATGTGAGATGCCAAAGTATGTTTATGTTCTCCAAATAATATGAAGAGAGAAGGACTTCCTTTGTTCTTTTTGATGCCCAGGATCCTGGATAATGTGATGTTGCTCATCCCCAGCTAAACAAATAGAACTGTGAATGAAAAGGAGGGATGAAATGAATTTTGGGGAAACATTTCTCAGCTTCAGATTTTCAAAATGCTCAACAGAATCAAGTGACTTACATATAGAAAGTTTAGAGTTTTAGACTTCTTAAAAAAAACCAGTTATGATTTCTAGATGGGATATGTGAGTATACAAGTCTTTTGATGTCATTTTAATGGACTGTAGCAAGCCAAATGTGTCACAGGTGGCAAACACTTTCAAGGAAGTTAATAACTATTGTTACTAGTTAAAGCCAGATTGTGCAAACACATAAACTTGTGACTATTTTTATTCAAGAGAATACCTGACTGTATTAATGGTCAGCTGTACTGGTCCAGTGGTTATTAGTAGTATAAGGAAAATAACACTGGTGCTTATGTACTGAGAGAATCTGCTCCTGTAGGTCTAATTCTTAATACCTACAGTTGGCTATCTCTTCTAAAGACACCAGTTATCACTATGTAAAAATGTTTAGAAAAAAAGATAGACATACATTTTTGGTTTATGTTGTCATTCTCAGAAAGTTCATTTTAAACATTTGGAACTATGTGCATATATTTCAGGATTTCTTTTAGGGCCTAAGAGAACATGCTTATTAAATACATGCTTTTAGTTTTAGTGAGGGAAAACCCCACAGGTTTTGCATCTCTTAGAGATAAGCATAGTAGGAGAAAAAAGTTGCATTTTTGAAAAGGTTTATGTGCCCAAATACAGCAAAATACATTGAAAAGTCAGCCCATGATTGCTATTGAATGGAGTTTACTTTGCTCCAAATTGTGGGATTTAAATTTTGTTTTTTAAATTATAATCATGATTTATCCTGATTTCTCTTACTCTGGGGCTGTTTAAAGCATTGTTTCCACTATGCTCCCTTTTCTGTGCTGTGGTGATAAAGGTGTGTCCATGGCTGCTTGTCTCAATGTGTTGAGTTGTCTGCATGCAAGGAGTCTACAGGAAAGCCTCTGTCAGAGCACAGGCAGTTCCAGCTCCTCAGTTCCATGGTCAAGGGTGGGTCACAACCCACAGCCACCGTTGCTAGAGAAAATAAGTGATGATTAACAGATCTTCCAAAGGCTTTACTGTAATGTCATCTCCTGCTTACAATGCATCCACCCACATGTCAAGGAGACTTAGTCAAGATAATACTGATAATTAATTTCTAACGTAATGCCATACTGCACTCACTTGGAACAACAAAGTGCATTTTCTGACTATGATTACTATTTCCTTTCTGCTTTTTCAGCATTCTTTGTGTAGATAAAGCATATTAAAATTTTCAGCCTTTCTTGTAACAATTCAGATAGTATTGGTATCTTAATTTTGGCAACCCCTTTTGGCATTTTTTTATGACTGTTTTAGAGCAAGGGAGCCAGCTTTACAGTTTCCAGAAAGTTAGCCCTTTCTATGTAAACACTTTTCCTAGTTTAAATAATTCTTCAGGCCTTCCATATTGATCAATAGCAGTCTTTTTGGGTTATCAGGAGACTCATCAGCTGATTAATCTCATTTTGCATATTTTCTGTTGGCTACCTGTCTTATAACTGTTTTCATCTGCAAGTTTGTGTTCACTCTGGCTCCTTTGACAACTTTGGGTGACAATTCCCCTAAAAAATGTAATAGAATTTAGCAGTCCTTTAATCTACTGTTGGCATATCAACACTAATTTAATGCTTAACATGAAATCCTCATGAAGCCTCTCAGAATTTGTTCACTTCCAAAACCAAGTCTGCTGATGTTACTTCAAGTTTTGATAAGTATTTTTACTCAGGAATGGAATTCCAGTCTGTCAGTTTGGATAGTTAACAGTGACTTCAAGTTTTGAAGCTGTGTCAGGAAACTTCCTTTACCAGTCAATTTGGCCATCTCTGCATGCTCAAGATTGCTTACAGGAATTTT
The DNA here is from genome assembly GCA_013399455.1 of Anthoscopus minutus. Classification (NCBI taxonomy): domain Eukaryota; kingdom Metazoa; phylum Chordata; class Aves; order Passeriformes; family Paridae; genus Anthoscopus; species Anthoscopus minutus. Next base: position 101,066 of record VWYI01025698.1, on the reverse strand, counting down.
GGAGGTTATATGAGTCATGCAAGTATACTTCTAACATATACTGTCTGAGGAACAGCTGCTGCATCAAGTCTTTTAAAGCTTTCAGCAAAATTTCTACTTAATAATGAAAGACTTGAGCAATTTTTTATATTCGGAAAGACTGTGTCACCAGCACGTAACTAGCTGGCTATTTCCTTTATGAAATTGCTTTCCTTATGATCTGTTCATGCTGTAAGGTGGAGATCTATTTTAATTTTACTTAAAAAGGTAGGTATATTTGAGCCCCCATTTTGAAAAATCCCATATTTTGTGACACTTTCCCCTCCCATCCAGTCTTCTGCATTGACCTTTTAAGTAATTTTAAAGACTAGTTTTCCATGATGAAGTGTTCTTAGCTGAGTATCCCAGATTTTGCTTTCAGACCCTGACAAGTGTCCAAACTGAATGAGTGAATTCATGCTGCAGAGTTAGGCAGGGGAGGCTTGCGGTTGGGTCAGGTATATCTTTCTTCTCCTTTGCCATTTGAAACCAATCTAAGTATGAACTCACCATTCAAAATCCACTGTCTGCTAGTTAGGATTTTCACCTAATTTTAGCCTGTACCCAGAGAGTTTTTGTTTGCTTTATGGTCTTGTCTGGCACTTCTGTCATGTATGTTGAAATTAAATAATGATTCCAGGTTGTGAAAAATGCCTGCAAGCTTCTGCTAGTTAGCATCACAAATCGAGTCTCAAATCTATAGGATACAACAAGAATAGGTATCAATGACTTTCCATGAAACTGGATAGATACGTTTTCTGTTTCAAACATTTCTGGTAGCTTGTACCTGTCAAATTGCACTTGAAAGTTAGGAACTTTTTCCTTGTTTTCCCTTGTTGCTATTGAAAAAGAAATTTGAGAGTGTGTAGGTCAAGAGACAGAAAAGTTGTCAGAACTGGCTTGATGAAAGCTGGTGCTCTGTTTGCATGAGAACATTACAGAACAACTGGCTGTGATTTTGACAGCTAATTAGGACTATGAACATAACCTACCCTGGAAAAGAGCCCTGATCCAAGTTGCCTGGAAGTTTGTCTTCTTACAGAGAAGCTGATGGAAAAGGTTTTTTCCTATGTTGGATGATCTTTTTCTGCTTTCCAACCCTGACCTATCATAATTAATCCCATACATCCTCTGGTGCCTACATAAAAGCTCTGTATATATTGGTAAATAGTTACCTCCTTAAAGGTGTCAGTAGTGTGTTCTCTTGCACTAGATGAACATCTGATAGGCTGTTTGATTTTTCTGTTGTTCCATTTCATATTCCAAAAAAACTCTTTCTTGTTTTGTTGCTGCTGTGTGCACCACAAAGCAATCAGCCATTATAATGATTATGTGATTGAAGTGTGCATATTTCCACAAAATAAGAGTCAGCTCCCAAGAGTTTACATCTATAACCACAACACCCTGTCCTTTCCTGTACTGGGACAATGGTGGCAATGAGGCACCTACAAGAACTGAACAGTTATGATCAAGTTTCAGTGTTTGGGGCATTGTCTGGAGCTACTCGTTTTATAGGGAAGGTGCCTGCTGGGACCTGTTGTTTATTAACAGAGAGGGTTGGTGGATGATGTGATGGTTGCAGGCCTCAGCAATCACAAAATTATTAGCTTTCAATTTTTTGAGACTTTAGGAGGGGAGTCAGCAGAACTGCCACCTTGGACTTCTAGAAGAGAGACTTTGGCATGTTTAGGGGACTGGTTGACAGAGTCCCTTGGGAAGCAGCCCTGGAGGGCAATGGAGGTCCAGGAAGGCTGGGCATTCTTCTTCAAGAGGGAATTCTTAAAGGGGCAGGACCAGGTCATCCCCTGTTGAAAGATGAGCCAGTGGGGAAGATAACCAGCCTGGCTGAACAGAGAGCTTTGGCTGGAACTCAGGAAAGAAGAGTTTATGACCTTTGGAAGAAGGAGCAGGAAACTCAGGAGGACTACAAGGATGCCTTAAGATTAGGCAGGGAGAAAATCAAAAGGGCCAAAACCCAACTGAAATTTAATATGACTACTGCCATAAAAACCAAAAATGTTTCTGTAAATACATTAGCAACAAAATGGCTAAGGAGATTCTCCAGCCTTTATTGGATGAAGGGAGAAATGTAGTGAGGATGAGGAAAAGGCTGGTGTACTTCAAGCTTTTTTTGCCTTAGTGTCAGAGTACTCAGACCCCTGAGCTGGAAGATTGGAATGAGGAGCAGAATGAAGCCTCAGTTGTGTGAGGTTCAAAAAGGCCAAGTGCCAGGTCCTGCACTTGGGTCACAACAACCCCATGCAGCGCTACAGGCTTGGGGAAGCGTGGCTGGAAAACTGCATGGAAAAAAGGGATCTGGAGGTGTTGATTGACAGCTGCTGAACATGGGCCAGTGTGTGCCCAGGCAGCCAAGAAGGGCAATGGCATCCTGGTCTGGATCAGCAATAGTGTTGCCAGCAGGACAGGGCACTGATTGTCCCCTGTATTTGGTGCTGGTGAGGCCACACCTCAGATCCTGTATTCAGTTCTGGGCTCCTCATTTCAAGAAAGACATTGAGGTGCTAGAGTGAGTCCAGAGAAGGGCAACAGAGCTGGTGAAGAGTCTGGAGTACAAGTCCTCTGAGAAGCAGCTGAGGAACCTGGGATTGTTTAGCCTGGAGAAAGAGGGCTCATGGGAGACGCTATTGCTCTGCCTTAAGGGAGGTTGTAGTGAAATGAGGCTCAGTTTCTTCTCCCAAGTAACCAGCAACAGAACAAGAGGAAATAACCTCAAGTTGCACCAGGGGAGGTTTAGATTGGATACTAGGAAACATTTCTTTGTGGAAAGAATTGCTAAACATTGAACCAAGATGTGGAGGGAAGTGGCTGAGTCCATTCCTGGAGGTGCTTAGAAGATGTGTAGATGCGGCACTTGGGGTGGTTTATTGGTGGACTTGGTGACAGTTTGACTCAGTGATCTTGGATGTCTTTTCCAGCCTGATTGATTCTGTGATTCTACATGGTCATCCTTGGTCTTGTGAGTAAGTTTTACTTCAAAGCTTTCATGAGCAGCTAGGATGTATTGACTGCCTCCAAATTTGTCACTTCCTCACCACAAAAATAAATCCAAAGAAGTAAGATGCAAGATTGTTTCTTAATGTGTTGTTTTGAAGTCTCCTAGGAAAATGCCTACAAACGGTACTATATAGAAGAATAACTTTTGTATAAAATATATTTTTTAAGACTAAATCATTTTATGAATCACCTTTCCTTTATTTAGATCAAGAAGATTTCCTAGGGCGATACAAAGCCGTCTTTAAGACTGCATGTGAAGATCCTTGGAGTATGTCTTCGAGAATTTCTCTGCATCCTTTGAGAGAATTCCTTGTCTGTGTGCACCTCAAGCTGTATTCCTCAAACAGTCCATGGACAGCATATGTATATGCTGAAAAAACTCTTCACACCAATCTCTCTGCAAATAAGTATGATCTTGGACTTACAGGAGATCATGGTAAATTGAAGATATGGTTGTTTGGAAAACAAATAAATACTGCAGTAAGACTTCATAAAAACACTTGGAACCAAATTTGTATCCAGTGGAAAAGTGACAATGAGGAGATGAAGGTATTCATAAATGGAACAGAAAAATTACACAAGAAGCTAAATGAGAAAGTTAATTTGCCTGGAAAAGGCCAGTTTTTACTTGGCTGTTCAAAGCTTCAAGGTACAGCTTCATCACCTCGCCAAGGTATGACTGGGGAGCTGTACCTGTTCAGAATGTGGGACAAGGCAAATATAACACAATCTAAGGACTGCCAGGATAGTGGTGTTATACGCTGGAGAAAGGAGGATTGGACCTATAACACGACAGTAGAAGAGGATAACTCTTTACCATGTGGTAAGTACCACTGCATTGCTTTTGAAATAGTAATTCAGTCAAAAGTTGGTCTGAGTGTGTCTAGTATTTCTCTTCCAGATTTTACAAAGTTGTAGTCTATTAATAATTTCTAGCTAAATTCTTGATGAGATCGTGTGAGGACCTGCAGCTTTTTCCAGTTTTTATCCAAATGAAAAGTTATTGCATCAGTCCTTTAAAGATTTTCAACTTGCTTCAACTTTTCTATCACCTATTTGTATAATATGAGAGCAGGATGCATGCAACTAAAACTCCTTGGGCATGTATCCATGTCATCTTAAAAGAATTTATTTACACCTCTCCAGATTCAAGGAATAAAAAAAGAGGAAAGCATTGCTGGTTCTCATTCCACACATTAACTGGGCCAGAATTTCAATGAGTGCAACTTTTCACTGCTTTACTGGCACATTATTCAGCTTGTAGGGTCTATACCTGTAAAAATTATAGGAGGATCCAATTTCTTCTTTACGAGTATCAGTTGTGTCTCCCTTATTAAAATGACTGAATTGTTTCTCATGCATTTCTCAAAATTCCTCTCTGCCCTGAAAAAGAACCATAAAAACCTTTGAATGAAACCAAACCAAGATTTTATTTTCAGAAAAATTGAGTTCAAGCAAGAGAATAATCCCATTTTTATCTTTTGCCATCACATCTATTGGCAAAAAAGACAAACTTGAATCAAACTTTGATGGAATACAATTTATCAATCATAGGAAATTATATTATCCCCTAAGAGGTTTCAATGTGATGAGCTCAATTATTGTTTCCTAAAATTTTTCATCAGTGATTCAATTTAACTGTGAAACAGTCCTAATCTTCATCACCTTTATCCTTAAAAAATGTGCCTATTTCATGCAGAATCAAAAATATCTTTTATCTGTGTGATCTTATAACCACTGCTTGACTGGACTAGATTCAAAAAGTATCTTGGTTAGGGTAGTAAAACAAGGTGACCAGATTTCTTTTTTTGCATGAGAAAGAAATCTGCCCAACACGTGGAGAATGCTACTACCACTGGTTTGTAATGAGTGAAATGCCTTTGCTGGCCTTCATCCTATAGCTGGGAGCACTTTTTTGAGTATGTGACTTGGGAAAGGAGCAGAAGAAAGGATGTCTTTCTTTAACTCATGTCTGGCTGTGCTTGAAGGAACACAGTCCTAAGGCTGAAAGGAGGAACAATCTGGCTACCAGACATGTGTTTGGTACAACGGAAGAGAGAGGTATGTGTGAATAGTGGGCAAAATGTCTGTCAGAGCGTAGCATCTTATTACTGATGAACAGAAAGGACAGCCCTTTTCTTTTCTGTTCCAGCAATTTCTTCCCTGAATATTGAGCATCCTTGAACATCACAGGGCAGCTTGATCAGGCAATGCTCATCTCCAGCCCTAGCTGATTAATAATTTTAGAATTCATGATTTAGCAGCTTGTGGAACCTTTGCCTAGCAAACCTGCAAGAGCACTCTAGTGAGTGTGTAAGATGCATTGTTTCCAAAGCTTTGTTGCTTAGTCAGACTGAGTAACTATGCTGACAGGGTTTGTTTCTGTGCAGAGATCATCTCTACTGCCAAATATAAGTTATTTCCTCTAGATAACTTGAAACATTAACAGCTTTTCAAAGAGAAACTTGCTGGAATTTTTTTACAGTTTATTTGCTTCCCTGCAGTAATAGATGCATTTTAGCTGATAACCCCCTGTCTTAGTTTGGAAGACAGGTATCTGTTAAGGAAGGCAGGAACCTCCCTTGAAGTGAAAAAGAAAATGTAAGCCTTCCCCTTTCCCTCCGAATTAGTACATTTTGAAAACAAGGAGCTCTCAGGCAGAGATATGGGAATAGGAATAACAGTTCTTTACTAATATGTAGTAAAAGGTAAACAAACAACAATAACTACAGTATTAACAACAGAACAGAAAACAGGGACCCCGTGGCAGCTTTCTTGTCTGAGATGGGAAAAGTGGAGGAGAGGTGGGAAAAGTGGAGGAGAGGAAGTGCCTCACAAACCCCTCTGTGGGCAGTCAGTCCTGGAGCTCCTGCAGGGCTCTGAGGAAAACACCTCGCTGGAATGGCAGGGATGAGCAGGAATCCCAGGCTGGTGGATGGGATGGATCAGCAGCTCCACGGTGGCAGCTGGGGCTGCAGCACGTCCGGCAGGACAGGGGAGCGAGGGCCACAAATGGAGGAGAAGAGGAAGAAGAAGAAGAAGAAGAAGAAGAAGAAGAAGAAGAAGAGAAGAAGCAGCTGCTCCATCTGGATGATGGCAAAAATCCTCTTCTTCCCAGCAGAAACAGCTCTGAGAGTCTGAGAGCTCTGAGGACAAAAGAGCCCCAGTTCCCTTCCAGCTGCCCCCTGGGCCCAGCTGATTCTTTGTCTTTCTTAAGCACCCAAGAGGTACTAGCCATCAGGTTTCCCCTCAGCTAATGGGGAAAAATTCCAGTAGCTGAGAAGGAACAAAAGAAGGACACCTAACACCTCCCCAAGTCATCCTGTGAAAAGTATATATTTAGCAAAGACTAGTCCAATAGACAACAACTCTTTTATGGTAGAAGTGTCTAGTAGTCTGTGTGAGGTAATTTTAATTTATGTTGCTACTACTCCTATAATCTGATTTCTTCCAGTAAGTTTTTCTGAATACCTGTGTAAAAACTACCCGATTTGGGAAGCTTCCCTGTTTTTTGTTAAAACAGAAGGACTTTGATTAGTAAGTCTGCAGAAGAATCTAATTTTACATCTGCAGTGAATGTATCTGGCAAAGGCCTAAAGTTCAGGAAAGTTCCCTGTAGACATAGGAGGTGAAAAGGAAGTGGTTCATTACAGTCATAATTGTGTCAGACGACAAGTTTCAGAAATTTTTTTGTGACCTTGTTGGCATTTTGTGCCTACATTAAGCAATTATTTGTAGGATGTTACATCAAAGCCTGCTATCATTTCTGTGATTTCTTTCTTGCTTAACCACTCAAAGTCTTTGTGCAGTGTAAGCTATTGTCTAATTGGTGTCTCATCGATGGGCAGTGATCCATTGCATTAATAAGTCTAGATTTACTTAGTATCTCTTTTCCTGCCTTTCTGTTTGTTGACTCTACTGATTCTTTTACTTTAGGTTTTATAATTTATTTCTGGGAATATTTTTCAATTTACCAAATATTTTTTTTCAACCATTTGAGGTCTAATAAAGATGAAAATCCTGATTGTGGTAAGATCCACACACCTGCTTAATATTTAAAGGTATGCTGAACTTAACAAGTAGCTCACTCCCTAGAAGTGGCTGGGATTACCTTTGCAGTAGCTACATATTTTATGCATCTGATGATTTTCAAGAAAGGACATACCTGACTGCTTCCCACTTTGTGATGAGGCTGATCACATTTCTTGGCCTAATGGTTCTCAATAGTGAACTTTTAGATCTGAGTTAAAGATTAAACTCTTGTTCCTTCCAGTGACAGTCTTCTGGTTCTCCTGCTTAGTGTGTCAAATGCATGCTGAGCAGGTGTAAATACTCCAGGCAGGGCCAGAGAAGGAAGGAGGCCATGCACTTAGTGCATCACTGGCCTTCCACGTACATTCTTAATGTTCCTTTGATAATTCCCCTCTTGCTAAGAGTGAGAAGTAGCATAACAGCTGTTATATAGAGAGGAGTGCAATTTGAATATCTCTCACCTTACAGATCCCCTCCTGGTATCTAAAAATACATAAGTGAAGAAAGATGTGCTTCACATTCCATATTCTAACCTTGGAAAATTTCTTTATCTTGTTCCTTGATGAAAGATTCCTCTGTAGCTACACACCATGATATTCCTCTTGTCTTTGTATAATCCAAGAAAAAGTCTACTAAGTAATCTAAAATCTGGGGTCATTTAAGAGAACAAAAACACAAGAAAATAAATGAGTTTAAAGTGCTAAATCCTTGAAAATAAACTTTATTCTCCTGTGAGCACCAGCTCTTCAGTTGTCATTTTTGCATGTGATATTTTTAAGTTGCCTTTAATGATAACTTCACAGTGAAATGCACTGTTTAAACATTAATAATTTCAGTTATACATTAAACAGTAACTTTCTTAATGCAAATACAAATATCCAAACTGTTACGCTGTGCATTTATGCAAGGAGCACAGATATGATGGAATACCTTTAATGAATTTCAATGAATAGATAAAATAGATGATTTGAGGCATAACTATAAATAGTATCACTGATGATAAAGCACTGCTCTCTCATTTGTGGTATTGGTGCTGTAACTTTTAGCCTGTTGCTTTTGCTTGCTTTTTATCTTAATTAAAATTCAATGAGTATATTGCAGCATTTTTGATTTCTCTAAACTGCCCTGTCCAACCTTCAAGATTAAGATGTTGCCTTCTCTTTTTCACTTACTCTTTTGACTTTCAATATTGCTGAGCCTGTTAATGGTGTTGCTGGAGCAGGTTTCCACACTTCTGGGCACAGAACAATTTAATGCTGATGGGAGAAATGGGAAGTGACCAGTGCTCTACCCAGTGTGACTATTTTGCTTCTGCGTACTCAAGGAAGAGGAAAACTTCAGTTTGGACTTTTGTTCTAGTTTGCAGATGTGGACAGTAGAAGGTAGGTGTTAGGCTCATGTAATCCTGTTTAAAGATTTCCCAACTGTGTGCTCCTCTGACACAGGATCACCTTTCCCAGAAGGGAGGGTGGAGTCTCAAGGCTTTACATCCTCAGAGAGGAAGTAGAAATGCAACTGTCACTCATCCACTCATCCAGTTTGTATCCCAGTCTATTGGGTAGCAAACCTTGGGCTGTATTATTATGTTTACTGAGTGGATCATGAAAGCAGAAGATGAAAAAGTAAATTATTTGCCCCAATGGCTTTTTTTTTCTAAAACTGTAAGGGCAGAATACTAAAGAAATCTCTAGAAGCTCTTGAAGGAAATGTGATGAGAAAAAATACCTAACCTAAAAGGAGTGCCTTTTTGATGAGTCATGTGCCACTTCACTTTGTACCTATTATACATGTTTGACCTTCCCTTTCTTTGCTCTCATTCCTTCCCTCTCCTGTGATACCAAACAAAGTGGCTTTTTGGAAAGGAGCCCTTCAGAGAAGTGGTAATTTGATTCACCTCAGTATCTAATGTACAGCTTTCCACAAACAGATAAGAACTGTGTTTATAACCTAATGTCTTACAAGCAGTGAAACATCAAAGCTGAGTTAAAATATACTGTGCCTAAATTTTCTGTTAAGGATACTAAAATTAACTGGCCCAAGTGACTGAGCCTGATGTAAACAGGTTCTGACGTTTCTTTCTGTCTAGTGGCGGTGATAATTCATTCTTTCTTCCATGGAGCCACCACAGGGAGTCAGAGCAGATACAAGGTGTCATGAGGGACCCAAAACATAAAACTAAGATTGCATTTAAGTTTTATCCTATAAACTTATAAAAAAGTGTAAAATCTGCATTTCATAGAAAGTCAAGATAGGCTAGTATTTCCAGTTTGCAACTAACTAACAGCTATTTACTTGTGGAAGATTTTTATGTGTTATTGTTATTAATGCCTTATATGACAAACTGGTTCATTTTGGCAGAACATTTATTCAGGTGAAAGGTTTTTCAAATGTTAAAGGGACCCAATCTCTTAATGGAAAATATGGATTTAATTTGAATAGGAGAATTTGAATGTCATATTTTCAGTCCTGTTTCTGCAAATAATTGGGTTTTAGAACAACACCATTTTGAAATTTTGTTGTTTGAGCTACTCAGTTTTGTTCATGAGCGAGTCTTGTAAAATGCATTAGTGCTGGGCATCTTCATTTCACTGAATGCAGATGGAGTGTAGTGGTTGCTGCACAGCTCTGGTAACTGCTGTAACAAACAGGTAACTGTTGCCTGTAAAAGTGTTTAGAAGAGGATCTGTATAGGCTTAAAAATTGCAATGTGGAGTTGATTTTTCAATCTTAAATGCTTGTAATTACACAAATGAGAAAGTGATACTAGATATCTATTTGGAATTAAAAGATTGGCTTTGGCCTTGGTAATTCGTCATGCAAATCAATTCCACTGACTGCATCAGTTGAATTTTTGATGAATAAACTTTCAGCACTGTAAGTACGCTGTCATTTCTTATTTAGACAATCTTAATTTTTATAAATGTCCTTGTATTTTTATTTTTATGTGTAAGTCCAAACTGATTTTAGCGGCAATATACAGTCATGGTTATCTCATGTCATTCTGTGGTGGCAGCCAAGTACCATGGCTTTGGAGGGCCAAATTACATAGCCACCATGTCCTTTGGGATTCTTCCATTTGTTGTTGATCTGTTTGTGAGAGCTGAACATAGTCAAGACTACCTGTCCTTTGAAAGAAGAGTCCTCGGTGCTAACACAAAAACTGTTTTCATTTTTGGCATGTTTTTCAATTACTGTAAGTAAAATTTTAGTCACTTCATTCCATAAATCTCTCCTCTAGGCCTTACACATGTAAGTCCATAAATGTATGCTTCTCTGCCACGAATACTGTTGTGCTTCTGCAGATTGGCAGGGCTGTTGCTTGTTCCTTTATGTGCAGTGCCTGTTTGGTGTCTGGAGCTGACTAGAAAGCAGCTGCCCTTGCATTCTCACCTGTTTCCTGAGACAGAGGGCAGCTGGCACAGCCCTTCTGTCTGAGCTGTCCCCTGCCCCTCCTCACCTATTGCACAGGCTGGGCAGGGGGAGTGTCCATAGGGAGACTTAATTGAGTTCACTAAATTTCAGACTTCCTCTTCCAAAAAAATCTCAATATTTGCTTGCCCAGTCTCAGGCTTGCTCAGAGGATGCTTTCTGCAAAGGTTTAAAGGAGGTCATGAAGTTAGGTGAAACAGCATTAGTCAGCAGCAGCACTGTTCCCCTGAGACGGGGACAAGAAACTGCTGTCAGTAATGTCGTTCTTGCACCAAATTGTTATTGGCAGCCAGGTTCCAGCTGCTTCTCACTTCTCCACCCTGGAAAAACTGAACTGCTTCTCATAGACCGAGTTGCCTGAAGACAGGTGAATCAGAAAGGATGTTACCTTTCCAAAAATTTAAGTAGTGTATTGCTCAAAAGTTAGATTGAAGGAAGGGAGAAGAAAAGGATCCTTTTTCATTATCATGCTTGGAGATAAAACACTGTTACAAAGCCTCCTTTGGCCTTTCTTCCCTTTCACTGAATTCATTTTTCAATTCTGCTTTGCTTGGTGGAACAGCTACAGCAGGACATGTGGAGACCATCCCATCCTAAAGATCCACTAGGCTGAGAATTAAAAGCTGTTGTGCTAAGGAATGCTGGAAGCACAAGGCTATTTTTTCAGACATGGTCAGGTACTGGTCTATCTCAGAGCTACATCAGCTTTTGCATCTGACCTTGAGTATTATTAATAGGTTTAGTCTCCTGCCAGCCTGGAGCTGCTGAAGTTACACTGGCTCCCATTGTTAGACAAAGTCATTGGGAAATGAAAGTTGTCACAATTTTTGCAGCTGTGGTGAGAGCTGCTCAGCAGGTTTGGTACCTGTGGAATGCAGATGGGATTCCCAGGTTGTGGCTTAGCTAACTATAAGTGTCGGAACAGTACAAAGTGATGTCAAGACATAAGGGACTTGCTGCTTTTGTTTGTAATGATGCATGTTAGTAACAGAAACTGGTGCTTATCACATTTAATCAAGTTGCCTTTTCCCTCAGAAAAGAAACCATTGTGGTTTCTTTTGTGTATTGTGGGGGCCTATTCTGTCTCCCTTGCAACAAAAGCAAATTATACTGCCTATTTAGTTACTGTTTGACTCTTCAGGAGTGTTTCCTATTAGAGAAAATGTAGCAAAGTATTATTACAATGTGTAATTGTTTGTTTTGGATTAGGATAATGTATTATGTTAGGTTAGGTATATTGATTTGGTGATCCTAAACTAACAGTGTTGCAAATGAAAATCCATAGAGCAAATAAATGGAAGTTTCATATATGTAAAGATTTTCATGCTCTTATCAATAGTGAACAACCTAAGGACAATGCATTTTCTGTTAGCTTGTAACTAACACATCTTGAGTTACTTTCCTTTTTACAAGCCAGCTTTAGGGATATTTTAGTTTAAACTCTAATCCTTCTCCAAATAATTCTATTATCTTTCTTTTCTTATTCTTAAACACAACAAAAGAAGAAGGTTAACAAATAAATCATGAGTCTCTCTTCCCTCCTTTCTATATGCAAAGGTGATTCTGATTAAAGGTTTGGTTAATGAACTTACAGCTGCACCTTGATAAATGAAAAGTCTCATACTCATGAGTAATTTTGAGCAACTGTAGGCGTATGACTATTGCACAGTAAGAGAAGCCATGGTTAGACTGGTGTCCATAAAAAAAGTGCTCTCAGATTATGCATGCCATCATCAGTTACTGCATTTGCCAGCTCCATATTCATGGCTTGTGTTTAGCTTGTTTTACTTCCTGTACTGCTAGATGTGCTATGAAAAGCATTTGGCATTCTTGCAGTTCCCTATCTTTATACTGACCTACAAAACTTAATATGTTAATGAACAATTTTTGTATCTACTTCAGGGTACTACTTGTGTTCTCAAAAATTCACAACGTGGTTGAAGGGATATGGAGGATGCAAAAAGCAGCTCGTACATAGCAAGACTGTCTCCACTGAATCCACAAGAGTTTGTGATGAAGATCTTAAAGTTAGATTCCCTGTAAAGATTTTATTTTTTAAATGGACAGAAGAAGCAGTGTGGTGGTGTTTGCTCTGAGATGCTGCATATTCAGCTGGCTTCCTTTTGAGAATTTAATTTCTTCCAGGGCTTTTCTTGGCGATAAAGGCTTTTGCCCTGATTAAGACAGGATGGGTAACAGGTAAACTTTCGGAGATAGAACTCACTTTCTGTGGTAGGAAAGTCAGATTGCTTACCTGTGGAAGGATACTTTCTTCTCTAACCAGAAGTTCATTATCATTATTCACCCCTTTCTACCTTTAAAATTATGTCCTGTTTAAACAATACAGAAAAGTTTTATCTGACTACTACTTCAATTCTGCATATTAAAGTTAGTATTGTCTTGGTAATGTATTAAGGGTCTTCCCCAAGCCTACACTAGGTGCTAAGAAAATAATTTTATAGCATCTTATAGTATTCCTAATCACTTTACAGTGTTAAAGTGACAGCACTTGTACATAAGGGCTCTAGAACACATACCTTACAGGAATATACAAATATGTATTTTATCTTGATTAACGTATAGCGAGAAGTCCTAATTTTCCTGAAAAATTACTATAAAAATTAGGGTTATATCCAGATTTTCATGATCTATTAAGTTCATACAGTTCTAATTGTCAAAAAGAGCAATTTTACTTGTCTATAAGGCAGAATCCTAGTTGTCTCAAAAGAGATGTTTGATGTAATTTTGTTTTGTCTTTACTGAAGGAGTTTAAATTCAGTAGGCTGATATGTATAAAGGTGTGGATTTTTACTTATGCTTTGATTTAATGGATATATATTACTTTACTAAGAATATTCTCTCTCTCTTCTACATTAGAAAATGTCTACCCATGATGTAAATGAACTAAAACTAACAGTTTAATGTAAAACTCAAAAAAATTGTAGTGCAATTAATCTGATTTCCATGTATTCATCCTGCCATATTTCAGAGTTGATGCTTTTAGCTTCATGTAGTGTATGACATGCAACAAAAATGAACTGACATTTTCATCTTATCAATCTCTCATGTTGTCTCTGACTTCAGGTCATTGGTCCCAGTATGCCAGCATTGGGGTAGGCAGGCAGCAATCTGCTGACCTGGCTGGCAGCTGTCATCTTTGTGCATCTCACACCTTGCTCAGGAATAGGGACTGGTTCATTTCTCTCTCATTTATGATTCCTGTCATTTCCCTCTCCTGTTCTTGTGGCTGTCCTGCTGCAGAACAGGCTACCTCTTCTGAGCTGTGTTCCTACATCACCTCCAGAGGATCTTCCTCCTTCCCTAACTGGGTCAAGCTCCACTTCCAGAGCTCCTCCTTGACTGGTTGTGTCTTTGATTTAGTTGCAGCATCCATTTGTTTTTCGTTAGATCCAGAGGTTGTATTGCCCCTTTCAGGATTATCAAATTTCCCAGGATGTGGGACACAGGCCTGGTAGGCATATGTCAGGGCCCAACACAGTACCAAAAGCCTCTCTCTTTGGTGTAAGCAAGACATCCTTCCTGCAAGTGGTCTGCCTTCTCACCAGGATTCCTTGGCTGTTTGGGTGCAAATTCCCATGCCATCAGAGGTGAATACTGCTCTAGGCACCCACCCAAAATCTCCTACATACCTTGCTACCTAGGAATTTGTTTTCTCAGAGCACTTTCCTGTGTAACATCTCCAAGTGATTGGTTACTGGATCTACAGCAACCCAGACAACAACAAGGTCTCCAAGGATCTGGGTGATGTGCCTTGCACATGGGCTGTGTGGCACAGTTTAGTACCTGCCAGCGTGACATGGCAGTGATGGACTGGCCAAATATCAAGGCATTACCTGTGGAGAAACTGTCCCACATACTCCAGCAATTTGGAGAGAATCTCTCTCTTCTTATGCTGCCTTTGGGCCTGAATCATGGCCATGCCTAGTGTCCCACCAGGTTCAATGACTTGAGAAGTTTTTCTTCCTCCTTGCCCAGTGTCTCACCTATTAAAGATGCTGAAATAGATAACAGTGCTTTAAGTATAGGTGATGCTGTGTTGCTACTTATTTTTCAAGGCCCAGGATGGTGTTTTTAGTGGTGACAGGCTGCAGGAAATATTTGCAGCTCTCTGCTACTTTTCCTTCACCACAGGAAGCACACAGCACTTGCCTTGGTGGCAGGTTCACTGCAGTGGTGTGATTTAATTGATCTGCTAGGCCTCCTCATTGATAGCCCCACCATCATCTTTGTTTCAGGGAGGCTTTAGTCACTTGGCTCACTTGATAACATCACGTTTCACATTCATGAGTGTGATGGCTTCAATTGTCAGATCCACCCTTGATCAAGAGCCCATCTGTGTGTTGCATCTCTCCCTGTGTGTCCCTGGGGATATGTTTCATGGGCCCACTGAGCTGGAAGTAGCTCACCTTTTTATTCCAGGCCACATCCACCTGAGCTGCTTCATTTCTGGCAGCCTGATCTTTCACTGTTTATATGTTCTTTGGTGGTGCAGCTCTTGGACACATGAGTATTTATATGATGTGCATGCACATCATGATATTCATATACATGTTACATTTTTATTTGCTGTTATTTTAGTCCTCTTCATCTTCACTCAAGCAAATGTGCTGAATAGGTTTCTTAAGACACTGGCAGTGGAAGAGAATTGGCAAAGCTCATGGCCTAATCTGTATCTTCCTTAAGTATAAAAAGATAAACTGAGGAAAAAACTGAGCTCAAAAGAGTTTAGCTTCCAGCTTTCAAAAAGTCTTGACACATATTTCTCAATGGATGCAAAGTAGTTTTGCAAACCATTTTGAAGTGAGGTGAATGCTACCTCTAAAATGGTTGTGTTTTAAACAGTGTGTGTATGTATATGAATGTGTACAGATATATATAAAATCTTTTGCTCCTAAAAAATCTTCTTATTTTGCAGTTGAAACTACTGCTACACTGCCTAGCAGAAAAACAGCAGGTATGTTTGGGTCCTGTGGGATTTTGCCCCATTGTTCTTCTGTTTTCAAAAGTGTGTAGTAAGATTGCTGCTGCTGTTATTTTTTAATTCTTGGGGATAGTTAAACATATTCAAACATTTGCAAATTAATTTTTATATCATCCTTGTGGCTTATTAGCTAATTTTGTGGTGCAAATAGCATCAGTAATTTTCCAGCGAAAATGAAAATAAAGTCACTGAAATAATTCTGATTCTCCCTTCATTACAGAAATCATATTCATATTTATTCTTTGGAAAGAAGCTGTTGCTAGTTTTCAGTAGGGCAAGCAAAATAGTCTTACTGGAGCAAGGAATTATTGAGTGTCGAGCATTTCAGAAAATGTTTGTTTACTATTTTTAATAAAAAAAAAGATGTTTTTCTTCAGGGACTTTTTGTATCTCTGATTTAAGTCTTCTGCAACAGTAGGAAACTTTACAGTAAAATTAGTGTATTGTAAGTAACATTGTAGGATGACTTTTGACCTTTGAGAGTTGTTGAAATACCTTAAGTATATTTTTAAAACAGTGTTTCATGTTTGCATCCAGCTGCTCTTTAGATTATATTTCTGTGATAACTGTGACCTGTAACTTGATTTGTCTCTGACAGTATCAAAACCACCCAGTGACTGGAAGGGCCAACTTATAGTTGCTATTTAAGATATCAAATTTCCTAAATTCTTTTTGATCAAAATACTGATTGTAAAAATATAAAAATCTAATAGCTAGTGTTTTCTGTATAAGTAGTTGGCTGGTTCCTGTTAAGATCAGAAGTTCAAACTTAGAATTAATTAGATTGTTTTTTTTCTTATTGCTGTTTTTTGCAGGATAGAAAAGAGAATACATATGAATGGGATAGATTTTAAGTGGCAAGTCTCACTTAAAGAGAGAGTCTGACAAGAGTTCTTCATACTCAGCTAGTGCCATCTTGCTGTGTATGCTTGATTCCCATTCCCAGAATTAGCAAGACCCTTGGGATAAGCATGTTGCTTTCAGTGCAGCACATATCTTGAGTCTTTAACATTACACAATTATGTGGTTTTGTAACATTATACAATTCAAACTCTCCAGTATTTATTAAAAAAAAAGTGTCTTGTATCAAATCGATTTGAGTGCATAAAAATTGTGATTTTTTTTTTAACCAGAGATTGTTACATCTGCCTTTTTTGACAGTCTGGAAGTGTTGTTCTGAAAGAGCAGGTGATGCCCTCTTCTGGTGAATGCAGTAAACGTTTGATAATATAAAGACTGCTGAGGATAATAATATATGTGTCTGAAACTTCATAATGGTCTTTTTTTTTTTTTAATCTGAAACAAAATTCACAGATTCGGAAGAATCTACTGCAACAACAGTTTTTGGTAAGAAAATCAGGACTTACTGATTTTTCCAATTTTCCTATTTCCTCTTAGGTAAATCTACCTTTATCTGAGGTAGCGCGGAAAAGTTGTAATGTAATAGAGCTCCAAAATTAAAATATTTTCATTTCAAATTACTTGTTTCATTCTACATTGTGATGAAATAGCTTGCCTTGTAGGATCACTCCTGGCTTGTGGCAGTGGTACTTGGGGTGAAGTGGGTGCAAGTTGCTTGCTCAGGAGCCTTTTGTTCAGTTATCTGAACAGTGAAGTTTGCACAGATGGCAAAATCTGCAGGAGGAAAACTGCAGTGATGGCTCCTTTACATCTCCTCCCACCCCAGCAGATGGCATTTCATGCAGTGTATTACACAACACACACACACAAGGCTCTAACAACTTCTGGAACCAGAGGTGATAAACGTCATCTATGAAAGCATTTAAAAAAAATTAAGAATGAGGCACAGAGAAATAACCTGTATGAAAGTCAGTTGCTCTCTTGCTTAATGTGTACTGACATATGAGTGAGTGCCCTGGGTAAAAGAAATAATACAGATGCAAACACATATGGTCTTGTTATTTTATGGATACAATCTCTCTTTGGGAATGGATCATCTTTAACAATTGCATCACTTCCAATATTTGTGAAGCATATACTAGGCCAAGTAATACAGATGAAACCAGCACTTAGTTTTCACTCTTCATATTTTGACTACTTGTTAGTCACCTCAGAAAACTTCTTCTTCTGTTATGAATCTGCACTGATCTAAAGTCACTAAGTTGTCATATTGAAGTAATATAAAGTAGTCTTCTAACCACTTTCTATTCCTGTGCTGACATCTAAGATTTTCTATGCACAGCCCTTTAAATTTTCATCTATTGTCTTAATTTAATTTTTTTTTTTTCCTTTTGATGTAGTTGAAAAAAACTTTGCATCATTATTTTATTTATATATGGTTATTGACAAAACCAGTTTTTTTGGAGAGACAATTACCAAACCCAGTGTATCAGCTCTGCTTATGAATGTTGGGAGTTCATGCAGGAAAAGGTCCTTGGAGTTAAGCAGTTATTGCAGTGGATATACAAATATTCACCTGCATTTTCTGAAAGAATGAAACCAGTAAAAGGAATTTATCTGAGGAAAATTTGATTTCCAAATTATGGGATTTATTTGGCTGTAATCAGATACTCAGATTTTTGAAATAACTTGAATATTATTTCAATTATTAATATTGAAATAATGTGAAAACTCCTAACAAGCTTTGCAGTTGTTCTTAAAATGAAATTTAGATAAACAATATTCAGTTTCTGTTCAAAATCTTGCAGGCTTGATCTTTTTTCTCAAAAATTTATAGAAGTAAAATACTTTATTATTACAATTTTTACTTATTTTATCTTTTTTTCCATAGAATTCTCTATTGTTACTTTTATCACCTATCCTATTAATTCTTCAGGCAAGATGTTACTAATATTTCTCTTATTTAGATTTTGTTGGATTTAGACTTTTGGGCTTTTTTTGGTTTATTTTATTTTTATAGATTTTACTGTTATGAATTTTTCTATTTCAGATATGTCTTCAGAGGAGACTACACAAAGTACAGGTGAGAATTTGCATGAAGAGAGTAAGGTTTCAAGGGAGATGTTCATTGCATTCGTGTTTTTTACTTTTTTGTTGTTGTTTTTTAGTAACTGGGATTCGTTTATTCCAAATTATTTTCTTACATGATTTTAAAATTTGTATTTATCTGCAATCTGTATTTTAAGTCTGCATGACTAGGGCTCTGAGGTGCACTTAACTGATGTAAATCTTTCTTTTTCATTCAAAATATTGTATTGCTTACCAAAAGCCAAACAGGACAGATATATTTTTAAGCAAGTGTGTAGGGTGTTTTGTATATAGAATGTTTTGTATGCTTTCTGATACTATTTAAGCTTTTGCAGAACTAAAATGTGCACCCCGTTCCTTGAAGACACTTACATATGTTCTTGTAAGGAGTTTTCAAATAGGATCAGAAAGGACTCAATCAGAAGAACTTATTACTCCTTCCTTTCCTGATTTTCCCATTTGAAACAAGGAGTAGGTTCATTCCATATCAGTATGGATTCCTCCATGACTGTATAGGACTGGACATCCTGTTGTTCTTCACTGTTGAATGAAAAGTGCATTTTTAGAACAGGATTCCTCCTATGCTGAAGTGCCCATGTAGAATAGAATAGGATAAATAGGAATCACCTTAAGAGCACCACTTTCTCCTCTGAACAATAGGGAGTCACTGGCTCAGATGGGGATACAAACATTTAATTGGATGGATCTTACTCCACTCGCTGCTTTTGCATTTCCCACACTGAAAGTAACTTCATTTTCTTATTAATTCTTGGGTGCTTACACTTTTCCTGGAAAGACATAGTCTGAAATAGAAATAAGAATTTATTTTTGTGACATGTATTTCATGGGTTTTTAAAATTAAAATGTAAAAACTTTTAATTTTTTTTTTACTTCTTTTTTTTTAACAGAAGCCCTTACAACAACTGATTATTACTCTACCATAACACCAGGTAGGATTCATTTATCACCACTGATACATTTTTGTGCATCTCAAATTTTAAGTGTGTGTGAGTTCAGGAAGTCTGCTCCCAAATGTTTTTTATTATGCTTGGTATTGTGGTGTGTCACATTAACAGTCTGCCTTACCTCACATTAATGTCCAGTCTGGAACAAGGACTAATTCTGCAGTGCTTTTCTAGATGGCTGCATATAGAAGAGTTTGGTTATTTTGTAAGTCAGAGCAGTAGGTTACCAGAAAAATGTTAGAA
Source organism: Anthoscopus minutus (assembly GCA_013399455.1). Classification (NCBI taxonomy): domain Eukaryota; kingdom Metazoa; phylum Chordata; class Aves; order Passeriformes; family Paridae; genus Anthoscopus; species Anthoscopus minutus. Next base: position 81,413 of record VWYI01025698.1, on the reverse strand, counting down.
ACACAATCTCAGGGACCATGTTTGCTTGAAAAAAAATCTTCATGCCTTTTAGTAGATTGAAGCAAAATGAATACAGTCATTGTATTTGACCTCAGGGCAGGCCCATTAGGACCAGGAATAGAGTGAATTTTATTTTTTAATTATCCACGTAGAAGCTCAGTAGCCCCATTACAATGGATTTGCCCTGAGCTGGTGGAAGAGGAAGAAGAACTGGCTTGGAGCCTGAATGACAAGGATAATTTGACTGTGTGAACAGGACCTTCAGAAACATTGCAGCTGTGTTATCTGATGCTCTCGAGGGACTGGAAGCCGTCGTGATTTTTGATCAGTTGTTTATCCTCCACTGCTAATCTATTTTGTGCATATTGATGCAGAGATCTTAAAATTAGGGGGCACACGAATGGGTGCTCTGTAAGGAAAAAGGAGCTGATGTTAATATTTTGTGGCACTTCTGGATTTTGTGTTGGGTTTTTATAAGTTGCTCTCTATGTAGTAAAAAATTTTGACAATTTATTGTTTTATTGACACTTGGTTATTGTTTATCAGTTATTTATGAGCATTTGATTTTTTTAAGGATTGTTTTAAAAAAGCAGTATATACAAGGTTTGTAACTATTTCGCTGCCAATGAAAGGGAAAGCAAATCGAGGATCATAGAATTGTTATGGCTGGAAAAGACCTCTAAGATAATAAAATCCAACCATCAAATTTATTTGATTCTAAACTGCTGTTGGATTTTTTTTCCCTAATAATTTGAATATTGCCACCAGCTTACAGTCTGTAACTTCTGCTGGCTTATTTATTGATAGTGATAAAATTAATAAAGCAGCAAACTTTTACAATCAAATGTTTGCACCACAGAGAAAGTGAAAAAAAATTCCCTTCTTATTTGGTACTAACCTATGATAACAGCAGAAAAAATAGAATTTGTTTTTTTTCTAATGGAGGCCAATCCATCTGCTTAAGTAAGGAAAGTTGTTTTAATGAACAAGTGTAGGAATTTTGTCTTGGATGCAAATATCTTTCCAGTGCTTTATTTTGAAATAATACAACAGAGACATCTGTTTTCAGTACCCTAATTTTGGATCAGTGTTATTTCTCAGCAGTGTAGATTATATTAAAAAAATGGAAAATATGGAGCAGCCAAAAGCTTCCTGCAATTAAATGAAGGGATGTTCTACTAGATAAGAGTGCACATGGTTGCTGTCATCATAGCTTGAATTCCATCAGTGTTAGCTTCATGCTATCATATGGAGCCATGCTAGGATCCTCAGAAGCAGATAATACGCTGCCTAGTGATTGAATTCTATGATAATTAAAGGGCTTATCAATTATATGCTGTGATTCTTTTTTTGTTTAAATTTAAAAAAAAAGCAACAAGAAATTGAGACCACTTGCATGTATGCCTTCTGTCAAAACAGCTGCAGAAATTTATTCAAAATTAATTAATCAAAGGCAGCATATTTCTGAATACTAAGTCTTGGAAAAATTCATGGTAAGTGCTGTAGACAGATGAAGCATAGACAGTATGTCAGATACTTCCAGAAGATAAAGACGTTTGCATTTCAAACACTGGAATGATTGTAACTAAGTGTGTTAATATTGGATTTAAGTTTAACTTTTTTACTCAGTAGTTGTTTGGTTTTTTTCCCCAAAAAATCTATAGCAGGAGAAACCATTGTATGCAACGTAACACGTGCCTGTAATCATTCAGGTTAGTGGTTTTCTTTTCCCTTTTTCTAAATAAAAATCTTGTCTAACTATTTTATACTCCAAGTAATGAAGCAATGTTTAATTGCTATGTAAGAGCTAGATTTGTAATGAATTTCCTCGTAAATCCAGAGAAATATTATATGAATTAAAAAAATATTAAAGATAGCAAGGTTAAGAAGTGTTTAGACTCGTACTTTTGATCTTTGGTTTCTCATCAAAAGCACACAGTTGTAGATAATAATTTCAAAAAAACCCCAAGAAACAATTAAGCTGTGGAGTTGTATTTATAGTAATGTGAAGTGCAGTGTTTCTGTTTTGGGAAAAGATTAACTTGAAGGAATTTAGGGACGGCCACCAAAATTAAATATATAGAAAATAATGAAGCTTTTGGACCAGTTAATTTGTTGAAATAGGTGAAAAGATGGAAGAAAAATTGCAAAAATAGATAAACTAGTGCACGTGTTCTTATCTCCCTTCTATCAAAACACAAGACAGTAAATTTTTCAATTTTCAAAATATTTTGCATTCTGTGTTTTAGCATTGATTTTCCTAATGTTTTTTACTTTTGGTTTTAGTGTTCTATGTGGGTAAGGTAAAACTTCTGGCAAGTGAAGAAAGTAATGCATCACTAAATGTAGAAATAGTAAGTATTCTTTCTTTTAAAATTTTATTGTAAGGAAGGTTGAAGTGAGTTTCTTAGTCTACACTTAAAATAAGTAACATGATTCTTACTGTGCTTGCAGTACAAGATACTGTTTGCAGCTCTGTTTTAAACAGTTGCTTTGCAACTAAATTTTAAAATTCCAGCTAAGTAAGCTTCCTTCAGTAACCATCTGTATTATCTTACATAGCCACTGAAAGGAGAGGAAAGCCCTGGGTAATCTCAAGAATTTACATTTAGGCACACAGGATCTTCCTCTGGAGATTAATTTAGGCACTTGCCTTTGGAAGATGAGCATCATTAGATGGCAACTATTTGAGCATAATTAAAGTTGGATTATATCCTAGAATAATTCATGCTGGGATTCTCATAAATAGTTCTATGATTTTTTTTGCATATTATTTCAATTTTTGCATGATCATTCTATGTTTTTTGGCTTGTGGTTACTGAGTTATTAATTTTGGAATAAGCTTGTGTGACATGAGTGTGTCCATTATACAAAACAAAAGAGGTTGAAGGGGACAGTGTCATGCGTGGCAAGGACCATATACATGACCTAGTATCAATGACCTACTATGAGAATGAGCACATTTAATTGTTATCAATGGAAAATGAGGGGAGGAAAAAAGAAGGACCTTGTATCTTTATCCTGTACATCCCTGTCAGGCCTCAGCCAGAGAATTCACATGCCAGTACCTGAAAGCATGAGAATAGTCAGCAATGTAAACAGAGAAGAACTATTGCACAGCTGCACATGGAGCATCAAGTTTGGGCAGGGATATGCCCCTGGCAAAAGCCACCTCTACATTCTGTTATTTTCAGTGGTGATAATGCCTACTGAAACTGTCCTAGCATGGTAACATTACACCTACAGCTTCTGGAAAAACAAGTTTCCATCTCTTGAAATTCTTTTGGTTTTTAGAAGAATATTTCTTAGGGGAAGTCAATACCAGCTATATTAGATGATGGTTTTCCTCATGGCCCTTGCTGCTTGCACACAATGTAAAAATAACCAGTAATGCTGGTAACCAGAGGAGCATAAGAATGCATCTATAGAAAGGGTTCTTAGATAAACCTCGGTGTATCCCCAGACCTTAATGCTAGATCATACTTAGCTCAGTTCTATCATGCCTTTCACTATAGTTCTTGATTTCTAACTGCGAGTATTCTGTTATCCATTATTTATGTCATTAATGGATCTTGCCCTATTGTTGCGCTCAGAGTTAAAAAATTCATTCATTGTCTGGGCTAAGCTGTCTTTGTTGCAAACTAAGCCCGATTCCAGCATAAGACATGGTGAGTCCAGTGTCCTTTTGCCCTATCTTTCACAAAGATTTTGGGGTTTGGTCTATACTAGATCAACAGTTCCTTCTATAAATTGTGACAATAATGTCATGGTAAATACTGTTGCAGTGTATTAATGAGAAAATGTGCTTCTTATTTTGTGCTTCTTCAGCCTATTAAAATGTGTGAAATGAATAATTTTCTTTTAAGATGGTTGTACTTAGTGGTGGGATCTTTCTTTCTAAACAGATTAATAACATAACCACCCACAATCAAGTAAAAAGAATCATTGAAATTCCAGCACATACCCCACAAGAACTGAGGTAAGTAGTTCTGAATAAAGATTGAAATCTTTTTTATATTTGATAAGGATGAAGTGAGACCTTCCATGTGTTGACCAGACTTTGTGTTATTCCTGCACATTAAAATTTTGCTAATTATAAATTCTTCTCTTTAACAAAAAGTTCAAATTGGTTAGAATACTCTTAGTTTATGTACCACTGGAGTTTCTATTAAAAATAGTACACAAAATGTTTGTTATAATTTAAGAATTCAGTCTATTTGGTAGGAAATTATGAGGGGAACTTTCCTAGCTGCACATTCTTCAATTAATATTCTTGAGATCATATCTATGGTTTTATTTTGGTGTAGTTTTTTCTTTCCTAGTCTTTATAAGGAGAGGTTTGAATGAGCAAATATATCCCAAACTTGCCCTGCAAATCAACAAGATGTAGTTGGCCAACAAATCTTTTTTATAGAAGAAATCCATATTTCTTACTCATTCTATTTCTATGGCTTTGAGTATAAATTTAGAATTCTATTCGAAGTAATGCTTGGCAAAAGGCAACATTAAGATTTATCTTTTGCAGTTTTAAATAACATTTACAATGGGTTCACAGTGTGATGACAGAGGTTTAAATTTATTTTGTGTAGTGACTAATAAAACTCAGCTCTTCAAATGTTTAATGCTCTGAAAAGTGGTTTTACAGTATTAGAACTGTCCTGACTAAAAAATCATTGATTAACTGGAAAAATACTCTTTCTCTGTAATTGTTTTTTTTAATTAAATTGTTGTAAATGTTTTTAGAAACATAAACTAAAAAATCCTCAATAACTAATATTTTATTTTAAAGCATTTCAGAGTTCAACAAAACCTTGCGAGCAGTAAGTGAGGTAAGATTACTGATTGTTGTTACTGTTTGGAAAGCTTTTTCCAACTTATTTCTGATAAAGCATCGCTCCTGATTTCTTTTTATAAACCAATTTTTTTTTCTGTTTTCATTTGTTATTACAGTCCTCTGTTATGGAATGCAGCACAGAAAACCAGAGGTTTGTTTTTAAATTTTTAAAGACAAAATATTTAAAAGCTCATATATTATCTTGTGATATGTGAAGTATGCATGGTTCTGTAACAGAAGAAAAAGACAAACTGTAGAAAGTTCAGAAGTTCAAGAAACAGGCTGGAGAAACATATATAGGTTAACAAAGAAATTCTGATTTCATTATTGTCCTGGCATTAGTGAGTTTGAGAAAACCTTTTAGAGTTTGTTGATTTTGTTTAACCCAAATGTATTGCTTTTCATTAATCTTCTGCTGAAGCCCAAGCTTCCCTGCCATATTTCTTCTGCATGTTGGTATTACCTGAGTCATGTAACTGGGAGCACCAGAATTCCAGAACTTGTGAATTGCAATACAGTCTTTATGAGGGATTTGCTTAAGACATCCAAGTTGCTGTTCTTCAGCTTGGGAAACCAACCATCATTGGGGTATGGGGAGCCTGAGGATGTAACCAGTTCAGAGTCTGGAAACCGTGAATTATCAGAATGGCAAAGCTGCTTCAGAGAGATGATACTGGAAACCCTGAAACATAGATGATGTCTCTCACTTTAATTGCTACTCACCATTAAATTGTCCTTTAAAATCATCAGCTTGGAAACACTGTATTCTAAAACAGAATGTGAAACTTCATTTCTCCAGATACTTGAATCTGACCTTTATCTTCCTGGATTAGGATGAAAGTCCAAAACACTCAAATAAAATAGACAGAAAGTAGTCAGATCACACCTTCATGTCATATACTGGCAGTTGCTAGGGTAATCTTTTCATTCTTATGAGCTGGAAAGAAACCTTTTCCTTCATCTCTATGTTTGCATTTGCTGAATCTGAAAAATTTATACTGGAAGTTTCCTAGTTTAGGCAGAGCTTCTAGTCCTCAAACTGTAGTTGGAAAGATGGAGTTACATGCTAGAATGGGTCACTGAAGTTCTTTCTAAAGTCGAGAAAGAATGGTGGCTTCCTCAGGTGATGGAGGTTAACACTGGCATATTTACACTAACAGTAACATTATTGTCCTTGGACAATAAGTGCCACAAACTGATTTATGAGGTTTCATAGTGGTTTACATGCATTAAAATATGCCCAAATCTGAACAGAGCCTAGGAAAAATGTGCTTTTGCACTTAGAATTTGTGCTAATGTGCTTTCATTTAGCGTTTGATGTTAATTCCATGTGTTGTAAAGATGAGGCAGCTCTGTTTCACGAGTATTAAACTTTTTTCATTCTCATTATAGTACACACTGCAATTTCATAATGAAGCTAGCTGAGAGAGAGAATATAAGCAGTTTAACAGAAAAAGCAAAAATTAGTCAACTTGGTAAGTAATGCTTTAAACACAGTCTCATAACAATTTTATGTCTTTACATGTGGTCTTCAAGTAGCTAAAGATGACAAGATAGTTACTTATTTTCATATCAAAATATTTTTGGTTTTGAGCAATATAAGTACATAAAAATGCAGTCTTCTGGTTTTGGGGGTGTATGTGATAGAAATAACTTCTTAAAACATTTTGGTATTAAATTGCTGGCTACTTTAATAGAGCACACTTTGAAAGGATTAGGTGTAAAATAAGATGAGAATATAAATGTCTTCCTGAAATGACAATCTGACTTGAAATGATTGTTAAGTAGCCAAGCTTTCTTAGTGATATTGTGACAGGATGAAGTACAGGATCATATAATTTGTCTCTGTTTCAAAAGCATTTTGGTTTTTTTAAATTTTAAAAAAAATCTGAAATTGTCAGGCATTGAACAAAAATCTAGGGGTATGTCAATATTCTGACTGGTCAAGAGTTCTTTTGTTTTGCAAAACTACTTTGAGAACAAACTTCAAAATAAATTATGCAGTATCTACAGTTGTTTAAGACATAATACACATGGTTAAATATTCTACTTAAGCAGTTAGCAGTTGTTATGCTTAAGGATAATGCTTCTTTGTCATCTCAGATCGGTGCTGCTGTTCATCACTGAAGTATTGTTCCTTGACTGCTGAAGAATTACAGATGTAGTAAGTATAAATACAAAATCTGACTTGCTTATTTCCTAAATTTCCTAATGCGTGGCCAGAATCAACTTCCATGCTTCACTGTAATAGCCAGAAAGGACTCCACAAGAAAAAGCTGACAGGCATTTTCCAATGTAGCTCACTCCTCTTTCCTCCCTCTTTCCCTTCCTTCACTTCTTATCTCTTTTTTTTCATTTTTTTCTATGATGCATCTAGCTTTTGTGTTCAACAACATCTCATCTTCAGAACAGGCAGGAAAGGCAGTAGTAGTATTTGTTTATAAACTTGCTAGTTAACAACTACAGCAAAATAGAATATAAGAACCTTCTAAATATTAGAGCATGAAACATCCAATCTGATCGATTTTAAAATATACATTATTGTTAGTGTGTCCAAATAATTTATATATATTCCTAAATTATAACTTCTTTTCTTTAAAATAGAAAAAATGTTAAACTTAACATGGATTTTTGTCCCTTTTTTCTTTTACAGTACTATACAAGTGCCACCTCATTTTATATGGGTTCCTTCCCCTCATTCTCCTTCTGTCCCTAAAAAGACTTTCCTCAAATCTAATTCTTTTATTCCCCCCACTATACTCTCTGCTGAACAAAGCCCCACAATTAGAACACAGATCCCACCATCGACAGAAATTTATTTTTCTGGAACTCTTTCCACATCTCCCCTTACAAACCCTCTCTCCGAAAATTCTATGCTTTCCACCAGTGTTACCACTATGCATTCCTCTTCTGAATCTCTTGCTCAACCTACTATGCCAACTTTTTCTTCCATAACTTCCAACAAATCCATCACTGTTCCCATACCTGTTACAAATTCTGTCACCAATGCTGCTTTCTCAATTAAATCTGATGTTGCACTCCTTAACAAGACTTTTACAATACTTCCCCCTTCTGTAAGTTTCACTAAACATTCTTCACTTTCTTCTTCTGAGCCTCACAAACTTCCAATTGTAAATCGCCACTTTGAGGCTATCACCAAGTCTGCTGTACAAATTCCCCCTGCTCCAAGCCAACATATATCTGGTCACAAAAATGTTAGTACAGTACCTATTGTTCCCTTTACTCCTTTCATAATATCTTTGACCCCTACTGCTAGTCCTGTCAACCATTCTGTCTCAGCTTCTCGTCCTCATTCTACTGCTGATGGCCGTGAGACCCCAGGTAAATATGACAAGTAAATAATTCTTTTTGTTTGAATGCCATTTGCTGGATTTGCTTTTAAACTTCATTAAACAATGAATATGAGAGGTGCCCTTACAATTATTGTAAATTACTTTGGACGAGAATGTTGATCTGCTGGAGGGTAAGAAGGCCAGAGGGATCTGCTGGAGGGTAAGAAGTCTAGAGGGACCTGGACAGTCTGGATTGATGGGTCAAGACCAACTGTATGAGAGGCTCAACAAGGCCAAGTACTGGGTCCTGCACTTGGGTCACAGCAACCCTAGGGAAGAATCCAGGCTTGGGGAATAGTATCTGAAAGCTTCCCAAAGGAAAAGGACCTGGTAGTGCTGGCTGACTGTGGCTGAACATGAGCCGGGGTGGCCCAGGTGGCTGGGAAGGCCAATGGCATCCTGGCCTGGATCAGCAATAGTGTGGCCAGCAGGACCAGGGCAGGGATTGACCCCTGTACTCAGCATTGGTGAGGCCACACCTCACCCCTTGTGTCCATTTCTGGACTCCTCACTAAGAAGAAAGACATTGAGGTGCTGGAGTGAGTCCAGAGCTGAGGAAGGACCTGGAGGAGTCTCAGGGGTGAGCTTATTGCTCTCTACAACTCCCTGAAAGGAAATTGTAGCCAGGTGGGGGTCAGCCTCTTGTCCCAGGCAACCAGGATAGGAGTAAATGGCCACTAGCTGTGCCAGGGAGGTTGTTGGACATCAGGAAGAATTTCTTCTCTCAAAAGGTTGTTAAGCATTGGAATGGGCTGCCCAGGGATGTGGTGGCATCACCATCTCTGGAGGTGTTCACGAAACCACTGGACATGGCACTCAGTGCTCCTGTCTAGTTTACAAGGTGTTTAGTCAAAGGCTGGGCTTGATCTTAGAATGTCTTTTCCAACCTAAATAACTACGTGCTTCTATTCTGTGTGAAAACCCTGGGACAACTTTCACCTGATGTGCACATATTTTAAAATACATTCTGATGCCTTTGGGCATGTGAGTGATACCTCACCCTACTCCATTGTTTGTAACTGTCATAGGTAGGTACAGTGCTCAATTCCCATTAGAACAAGTGTCTTCTGGACAGAAAAAAATTAAGTCCAAGAGCAAGGTAGATTTTTTTTTAAACTAACCTAATATTTAAAATATTGCACAGTAATGTTGGATCGTCCTTAAAATATTGTTATTGACTGGGAATATTCTTAGTGGCTATGTATTTTCTTATGAAAACTGTACACATCTTTAGAAGGTTCTTTTCAAATTTCTGACACTGTCTGATTTTACTCTACATTCAGGCATTCAGTGGCTAAAAATTCAAAATACTAGTTTATTTAATATATTAATGGTCTGATGTGAGGACCCTTGAAATCAATAAAATGTGAAATTAATATTGGCAATTTGAATCCTTGCTTTATGTTTTCATGAGATTTAAATTACCACTCTGCAAAATAGCTGATAGGGAGGAATTACATCATTTGTTGAGAAACCTAACCAATAGTGATACAAGTTTAATTTTTCTGCTTCTCCAAGCTTACATCATTTGTTGAACACAATGTCTAACTTTTCATTTGTCACAGGAAAAACCCTTTCAGCTACCACAAATATAACTTCTGTACACACCACCATTAGTATCGCCACAGCTGAGCAAATTGTGTCCAAAATAGAAAATGATTTAGCAGCTGGAAAAATAGAGCCAAAAGATGTAAAAAGGATGGTTAGTGAGGTGAGCAGTATCCTCACTGCTTCTCAGCCATTACCACCACAAATTTCTAACAGGTAGGTAATTTTGGCAATAGATTACAGGACTGTTGCATTTACTGTCTTGATAAATTGGCTCCAGCAAGTTTCACTTTTTTCATAATCATAATCCAGAAGAATATTTCTTATTCTTTACTGCAGTTAAAAATGTTAATGTGTAGTTATTAAAAATGGAGACTATCATTCTAATGTTACCAGCTCTACTATAATATAATGCCATGGAAAATGTTGGTGGTTTTTTTGTTGACACCATAATAAGTGATCATTTTGCACTACACTCAGATTATTGCTCCATAACCATAGCTTGCTTGAGAGTTTTGGATGTATGTGCTTGGTAATACTAAGTATACTTTTTCTTAACAGAATTATAAAACTGGTGGACTATATTGGCTTAAAACTAAACTTATCAACACCATCTGCTGAATTTGTCTCCCCTTCCTTGGCTCTGGCAGTTGTCAAAACTGACAGAATCCGCTCCGACCAGATGTCTTTTGCTGTCCAGGACTCAGCTGATCTCCAGGTTACAAAATACTTACAATACCTACAAATTGTCAAGCATTTATTTTAAAGTGTTTATGGTTTTATATTTGTAGCAACATGAGTTTGTTCTTTGTTTATGTCAGTTTCAGGATCTTTAGCTCATGGTAGTTTCAGACATTTTTTAAAGCCTTTCATGGTTTTTCCTTTAATTTTCAACTTTGTAAATAGGTGTAAAAGAGAGCTGACTAAGCAGAAACTGGCAGAGCTAATGAACTCTTGGAGAGGGTAGAACACCAGAATGGACAAAGTGCTTGGCAAAATAACTTTGCCTCAAGCCCCCTGAATTATGAGTCATTTATTCAGCCACCATGACAGTGCTGAAATTTTTCAAGGAGTGTTGCCAGATGGCTTCATCTGTTGGAAGGAAATAACTGTAGAGGGTTCCATGAAAGAACTGTTATGTATATTACTTGGATAATGATGCTAAGACATTTTATCTCTAATGGCATCTCACCAAGAAAGAAGTGCTTAGAAATTTGATTGGGTCCCCTTTATCTCATTCATAACCTCCCTCCTGACAGAGAAAATAATGGACAATACCAGCCTTGGAGGCTTAAGCAAGGAGAGATGGAAAGTTTTGGACCAATTTTGACACATTCTGCCTCCTCAGAGAAGAAAATAGCTTAATGTATTGTAAGCCATAAGTAGTACTGGAACTTTTCTGTGTTACTGAAAATTATATAAATGTTTAACATTTGAGTTATTTTCTATTTCTCAGCAATATGTAGTGCATGAATGTGAGATGACTAGGAGATGGTAGTGCTGACATACAGACATTTGCTGAGGAATGATTTTTTGTTTCATGGCACTGGCAATGAAACCCTGAAAATATTCAATAAGTATCATCTGCTTCAAACTAGAGCAACAGAAGTGATTCTGTGGGATTGATTCAGGGATTTTTTTGATGGCTGTCTACACCAGTGATCTCTAAATTTGCTTTTGACTACCCCAGGGTGTGCACATGACAGTCCATTGCAGCACAGGAAAATGTTATTTATCTTACTAATAAATTGAAAATACATTTTAAAAAGTAGTTTTTAATCTCCCTAAATTTTTAAATTATTTTATAACTTGCATAATATGTTAGTACACTAATGTATACATGTGACATGGATAGGTATATACTGTGGTTCTTGCTCAGAAACTTTTAGGGGATGCATGATCAAAAACATTTGGAGTGCACTGGTCTAAACAGATGAGTAAAACCACATTATTTGGGTACTTTGGGGAGTTCACACTGTAACTCTTATTACAGCCATTATTTCAATAGTCAGATAATTTCTTTCTGCAGTACTAGTAATGTTTCACATCTCCCAGGAACTCTGAGGTGATGATATTTGTGTGTAAAGGACTAATGTACGACAGGAATGTTGAGAGATTTTTTACTAAACAAAGCTCCCTGGCCTGTAAGCACAGCACATAGAATGTGCAGCACATGAATGAGTGAAAGTTCAGATCCCTTTTTGTACAATATTAGATCACCAGGCTCTTGAGGTACCTGAATTGTACCTTATCCAGTTTACTTCTGTAATTTTTGCCAGATGATCAAAAAGTTAGGGTTTATGTTCTTATCTAAAAACATAAACTTAACCTAGTGAACTTAAAAATGTATTGACAAATAATGGTTATTTACACTTTTTCGGAAAAATTTCCTACAGGGTATAAAAATTCTTGGCCTTTGCAGGCTTTCATGCTGTGAAATGTTGATCTCCCTACACAGAGTTACATAGAGCTACCTGGGTTTTTGCTCATCACATTTTCCAAATCAATACAAAAACACAGTGATTTGTTATGTCCCTGTAGGGAAATGGTTAAGGCCAGATTGTTTTCAGTGGTAGACAGACCTGAAATGGGATGCATCCTTTTCAGTCCTGTAAGTGCAGTTTATGCATTGGAGCATGAGAGGAATGAGAGCAGCAGTGGATTTGTGACAGTAATTAAAGAGATATTTATTTTGAAGTTTTAAACTGAAAATAAGTGATAATTTATTTTTCTGGAGACTGAAACGAAGCATAATCCTGGTGGTTTTTTTTCAGATCTCTCTAGGAGTTCAAGCAATTCAGAATTTAAATAATCTTGGATCAATTATGCTTCCTTCATTGTTGCTGAAAAACTTACGCACTGAAGAGTTGGACTTGGCTTCTAGAATTATATTCAACTTCTTTAAAAAGACCACTGTGTTCCAGGTATTTTTTGGCCCACTGTTCATAAAGATTTTAAATTCAAGCTTAGAGCAAAATATGAATGGATTTCCCCCCCCCCCCCAGAACACATTTTAAAACTTCTGACTTAAAAAGTAATTATTTTTGTGAGGTGCTTGTTCCACATAGTAAATGAGCTTGTGGGTGCTCTACTCTAGTATTGTTTTCTATAAGATGTTAAAATCTGGTGCTTTTTTTGTCATTCCAGGATCTGTCCTTGAAGAATGCATCTTTAATCAGCAGTGTTATATCATCAAGTGTTGCTAACCTCACAATTAGCAACTTAACGGCAAATGTTACTGTCATTTTGCAGAATATCAGACCTAATCAGGTAAAATTTACATTTTGGCAGACTTACAGTACAGTTTTGTTGCCTCCACTGAAGTTGTTGTAGTGGAAATATTTTACTAAGAGTACAGGTCAGCTTGTTCTGCTTTACTAGTTTGGACATTTCATCTCCATTTGGACATTAAAAATTACTCCTGTTTGCTTATTTACCACTGGTATAAATTTTGGTTCTCAGGTAGTGTAAGGTAATTTTTCTCTATCACAAATTCACCCAGCTTTTATCTTTCTTACTTACTCTTCTGTTTTATTCCACAAAGAATAAAAACTTTTAGACGGAAGACTGATAGTGTGGATTGCTATGGTAGATGCTGGAGTCATGACATTTGTAGGTGTTGCATGGCCAGAAAATAATAGAGGACCTGAAACACAGGATTGTGTCATCTGGAAATATTAGAATTCTTGCATACCATCTCTTTCTAAAAGGAGCATCAAGGATTAAAGTCATATCTTAAGAGAGTTTAAAATACTCAATTATTATAAACCAGAAAATGTAGGGATTCCATTAATGCACCTGGAGCTTTTTTCAGGAGCTGGCTCAGTGGTGTCTTTACTTGTTTTGTCATATTAAATAAGTTTTGAGATGTAACTGTGGAAGTACTAGTATTTATAGCAACACAGTGCGTTGCTGTTGGTACTTACAGAATTTGTATGTGTGTGAGGAAATCTGTGTGTAAATGTGTAACACTGTGACAGTCGGAAGTGATCAGGTATCTGCAAACAAAAAGGTTTTTCCTTTTCTGTGTGGTCATGACTTCAAAAGTTACAAAATCTGCAAGGTGGAGAAATCCCAAGAATTTGTATGGTGTAGGAAGAAAATGAAAGAACATTCAAAAAGTTCTACAAGGAACAGCATCTTTGCATGAGCACAAGAGATAGTTTCTGTCTGGTGACTTCAAAATTGTTCAGCATATTTTTGCATGCAACTTGCAATATTAATCCTTTTATGCACCTAAATGAATTTTGTGTTCATGTAGAATAGGCATATTTACTGTATACAGTGTCTATTCTTGCCTGAATTTTGTAGATCATTCATAAATAATTTGATCCTAAACTCACAGTTTAGTAAGTTGTTGTTTTGGTTTTTTTTCTTTTTGCTCCTAAACAGGGTAATTCCACAGTTAGATGTGTTTTTTGGGACTTTAATAAAAATGGTAAGTACTTGAGATCACCCAAGATGCTATGCTGTTTTAGCTACATTAATTCATGTTAATATAAATGAAGCCTTTTATGAATAACAAAGCTGCTTTTTTTAACAGGTGGACATGGAGGCTGGTCATATGAAGGCTGCATAGTTAAAGAAAGTAGAGTAAATGAAACAGTCTGTTCATGCAACCATCTCACAAGTTTTGCAGTTTTGATGGTAATTATTTTAAAAATTATGCAATCTTACCCTTAAAGAACGTGTTTAACCTTAAGTTATTTTAAGTAAGTGAAGGTCCAATAAGCTCGTACAACCTAATAAATAATACTCAGGTACTATTCACTTCAGTGATAGTACAGATAGCCATACAGTTAGTCACATACTTAAATTCCTTGTTGAATGGGAATCCATGGAAAAAAAAAATTCTTTAAGTGCTGCAGCTTTTACATTTAGGCAGCTGTTTATACTCTAGGAAATAAAATTTAGAAAATCAAATTTAAACCAGGTTTTTAATCAAATGGGTTTTCACAATTAGAGTCATGGAATTATAAAATAATATCTCAAGTTGGAAGGGACCTATAAGGATCATGGAATCCCAGCTCCCTGCTCTTTACAAGACTAGATAGGCTTTTTTTAAGTCTAACCTTTTATAAGAGCCATGATGAAAAGGATCAAGTCCTTTTTTTATTTGTAAGTGTAGAGGGAAAGGTACACTTTGATTTATTTTGGTGTGTTTTCTATCTTTTTCTGTTAAATAAACCTGTTCTCTCAAAATAACTTCTGCTTCTGTTTTAGGACTTGTATGGAAATACTCCTTTGAATCCTACACAAGAATTGGTCCTGACTTTTATATCATATATAGGCTGTGGCCTGTCTGCAATTTTTCTTTCTGTTACTCTAGTGACCTACATAGCTTTTGAGTAAGTATCCATTCAGCTGACCTCCCATTATTCTCCAATTATGATTGATTATAATTTTCACTAAAAAATCCTTTTCAATAGTTATGGATTCTGTCTCCACAAATAATGCACAGATTTGGCCAGTTCAACTGTGAGATGTTGGTTTAGTCTTCAGAAACGTTAATCTTATGAACAAGTGAATTTTTATGAGGCTCTAGGCAGTAAGAAGTGAAGAAGTAGCACTCTGAAATATTTATGATCATAAATTAGATGATTATCGTATTAGAAGTGGGAAGGAATGTATTTAAGGTACAACATACAAAAAGCCATACAGAATTTTAGCATTTTTAAAAGCATTTGTATTTTTTCTTTATTGTCTTATTCTAAGACTGGGACTTGTCTCTATCAAGGCTTTAGATGCCCAGTCAAAAGCTTGACCTAGTTTAACAATAAGGAATAGACACATTTTGGGTTTGGGTAGCAATGTAACAAGAAGTCCAACATACAAATGTAAAAAAAATAACCATGGTACTAAACACTTCAAGTTATTGTTTGTATTTATGTAACCTTTTCTAGAAAACTGTATATGTACAGACAGTTAATTTGAGAGTATGTTGTAAATTATTCTCTCCATGTATAAATGCAACACATGAAGCATTGTAAATTAACGAAAATATGAAATTTTTTTTCTTGGTATTTGTGAATGCCAAGAACTGCAAGGCAGGAAGTAAGCCAGGGATGCACAGACAGCTGAGGCCATTTAACGAATTTTCTTTTTGTTTTTAGGAAAATCCGGAGAGACTACCCCTCCAAAATACTTATTCAGCTGTGTGCTGCATTACTTCTACTCAACTTAGTTTTTCTCCTTGACTCATGGATTGCACTGTATGATACACGAGGCCTATGCATTGCAGTTGCAGTATTTCTTCACTATTTCCTCTTGGTTTCCTTCACCTGGATGGGCCTGGAAGCTTTCCACATGTATCTGGCCCTTGTGAAAGTCTTTAACACCTATGTACGGAAATACATTCTTAAATTTTGTGTTATTGGTTGGGGTATGTATTTTTTTTCCTTTTTTATGCTAAATAGAGAATTCCTTTTATCAACTGTTTCAGTGAATGTGACACAGGTCAAAAATGAAAATTAGGCAATCATGGAGTCCTCCCAGCTGCAGAACTGAAGTTTCTGCAATGCAAAGTGATAATAAATTTTCCTTAAGCTACTACAATAGAACTTTTGAATGTGCATGCTTCCATTATTTTGAGAATAAATGCCAGTAAGAACATATGTTACATTTCTGGAATAGCACTGTTGCTAACAAAAAGCAGCAAAACCAGATCTAACTGGATAGAGGATGAAGAGATTCTGGGCCTGATTTTTATCTCCTATTTGTTTCTTAAAATATATGTAAAAAAGAAAATAAGTTATACTGCAAGAGATATTTTCAATCAGTTTGAAGGCTGGTGGTATTTGTTGGTTTATTCAGAAAGTTTTGGAGCTGGCTGTGGAGGACTCCTCTTGTTTCTTTGCAAGCTGTGCTCCTGAACAGTTTAAATGCTGTGATTTTTCAGACAGCTAATAGTCAGCAGAATTCAACAGCCAAATTTCAGAAATAAGTTGTAGGTTTTTAGAAAAATCTAATAATTTCAAGTCCTCATAATACTGTCTCTGTTAGGATTTTTATGTATGCATTTGCTCATAAACTTTTAGGGTTACCAGCAGTAGTTGTGTCCATTGTGTTGGCAGTATCACCGGATAATTATGGACTTATAACCACTGGAAAGGTTTCAATAAATGGACCTGATGAATTGTAAGTTAAAGGGAGGTTCTTTGGGGGAGGTGAGAGTAGGGGGTGGGGGGAGGTCAGACAAATTGCTTTTCTTTAAAGTAAGGGGGGGAAAGGCAAGGAAGCAGTAGTTCTTTGAATTGAAATAGTATAGCTCTACAGTATCTCATGTGTTTTAGGATTATTACCTATATGAAGGCTCATATCTTTTAGCCTTAAAAAATACTGTTTTTGTAAAAAGGCTGAAATGGTTTGCATGTGCAACAAACTACAAGTTTGTCTTATGTTTATTTCACTTAATTTCTGTTTCTGATAATTGCTGACAGACTGTTCTTTTGCTCTAGCTGCTGGATCAAAAATAGAATTGTCTTCTATATTACTGCTGTGGGATACTTTTGCCTGATATTCCTGATCAATATCAGCATGTTCATTGTTGTGCTGATCCAGCTCTGTCGTATCAAAAAGAGGAAACAACTTGGTGCTCAAAGGAAAACCAGTATCCAAGACCTTAGGAGTGTTGCTGGCCTCACATTCTTGTTGGGAATTACTTGGGGCTTTGCTTTCTTCACCGTAAATGAAGTATTTACTTACCTCTTTACCATTTTCAACACTTTGCAAGGTAAGTTTGTCCTCCATGTAACAGCTCCCTGTGTATAATATACCAAATCAAACATTTTGAAACATCATTTTCTTGATACAAGAAATTATTTTCTTGATACAAAGTTAAATAACAATTTAACTTTGATATGTGGAGTAACATGTTAATTATATTAGAGATGAGATGATACTGCTTTAAGTAATTTTAAATTGCAGTTTTGTTCTGATGAGGCACAGAAAAACTAGATATTATTTATACAGGTATGGTATATTTATAAATATTGCCATTTAAAAAGTGTATGCAAACCAGATATCCCTGGAAGTGACTGTGTTTCACTACTAAACAGATGAATTTTGAATAAGCAGTTATTCAAAGTGTTCACATTATAAAGCAGTTAATGTAGTGAAAATGGTATCGTTTCTTCTGTTCCCCTAAAGCTTCTGGGAGAGGTTTTGTATTCAGCAAAGGGTCATTGAGACAGGCAAGGCTGCAACATCTAAAAGTTAGTGAGCCAACTCTTAAGCATGGCCTATATAGTACTTAAGAACATATGGGAAGTAGATATGAAAACAAAGTTTTGCAAAGGCCAGGGTGCTACAGGACATAAACAAAAGCAGAGTTGCTGCAAGACTTTATTTATATAAGCAGGAGGTATTGTAGCTGTCCACAGGGTCCTAAATATACCCAAAGTGCCCTTCTGAAGTTTAGATCCAATTCTGTTTAAATGGCACTTAGATGACTGGCCAGACCATTTCCCAGAGATACCAAAGCAATGAAAATTTTAGTTCAGTGTAAACACCTCTCCCTTCTTTGCTGTGTTGATTTACTATTATTTACTATTCATTCTAAACCTAATACAGCTTTTTCCCATTGCAGATTGAAAACTGCAAAGATTGAGTGCCGCTTTCCCTTAAAGCGAGGCAATTGTGGTTAACTCTTAAGCAGGGAAAGTTAGGTGCCACCCTGTGTCAGTTAGTGAATGAGAAGTAGACAGAGACTGTAATGTGGCACTGGTAGGAGATGAAATGAGCACCATCCCTTCTAGACAATATTTGAAATTGTGGTAAGGGGGGTACCATTTATTATTATTTTAAATATGAGTTATTTCCTTTGTATGAGTGCTCAAAATTTTGTAGCATTGGTGGTAACAGGTTAGCTGCTAATGAAAGATGTAACAGTGTCACATCATGTGCTAAAAAAGCTTCATAATCTGACAGCGTGGTGTCACACACTCTCTTTGACATTGCTTTGAATTCTTTTCCAAAAGCATTAAGTAAATTTCAAGATCATAATTTTTCCCCTTTTATTTGATAGAAGGAAACTTTATGCACTTCATGCATTTGGTTGTATTTGTTGGTTGTTTTGTGTGTATGATTCCTTTAATCTATGCAGGGAAAAAGTGCTCTGCAGTGTTCAGAGTTGCAAACCTTTTCAACAAAGAAAGATGTCATTACTTTTTATTAGAAATTTAGAAGAAATGAAAGAAAACCAAAACACTGTTCATTAGGAAGTAGTAAAGGTGAATTTTTCAACAGTCTCTCATGTTACTGCTTTGCAGGGTTCTTCATTTTCATCTTCTATTGTGTAACAAAGGAAAATGTCCGTAAACAGTGGAGAAGATATCTTTGTTGTGGGAAATTCAGACTGGCTGAAAACTCTGGTAATTTTTTTGTTTTTAACTTCTGAATACTTACATTTAATGTTAAGTTCCTGGTATTTTGTAATAATTACAAAAATTTTTTTAAAAAAAGCTATTGATCATGTTGCTGCAGTTGCAGTTCTAATTTATTATCCAAGATACAGTAAACCTCCAAAATTATACTCTTTAAAGGTGGTAGCTGATGCAGCTCCTGCATGCTTACATGCTGTTGCCTTAAGCTGTTAACTGCTAAGAGATGACCTCTTCCACTGCAGGGTAAAGGCTTGTCTTTGCAGAAGATTTTGGTCAGTTAGAAACGGTAAGATTTGTTCCAGCTTCTGGGTCAGCCAGAGTTTTACCAGTGACTTCCACAAAACGAAGTGAAGCATGGTTTAAACCAAAAAAGACCTTAATTACTTTATGTTATTTTGTTACTAAGTAGTTGTCCTCTTGTAAAGCCATATACTTTTTGTACACTTTCACTTAGAGAATCTTTTCCACTTCAATTATTTTTCTGATCTGGTCTGCAGTTGTAAAACTATGACTGTTGGCTGCTTGTATTTTAAAATGGGACAAGATAAAGAACTGGATTTAAATAATCTTAAACACCAAGAGTCATTAAATTCTTAGGAGAATATAATTCCGTCTAGAATACTGCAAGAAGTGTGTAAAGCCTTATATCAATTCAGTTGCATTCTTAACTATATCTTTATATAGTGCTTGTATGAGTTGTATTATTTTCTGTTTTAGACTGGAGTAGAACTGCTACAAATGGTTTAAAGAAGCAAACTGTAAATCAAGGAGTATCCAGTTCTTCCAATTCCTTACAATCAAACAGTAACTCCACTAACTCTACAACACTGCTAATGAATAATGATTATTCAGTCCATGCAAATGGAAATGGTAAGTATAATGCAATTACATTTACTTTGCAAAGTATCCTTCCTGTTCTAATCCTTCCTGTTCTCTGCACTGCTGCCCTCTGCTCTGTTCTCAAGAAGTTGAAATGCAAGTGTAAGTAGCACTGTGCTGAATGTCACTTGCAATTTGCTGTGGCTTATTTGTCTGTTGAGAAAACTAAATATGAATCACCATTGAATGTACTTATTAAAAACTGATCTTTTTTCAGTGAATATAATCTAGTTCTTCACACTCTTGCAGGGCATATGTTATGCTACTGATTTGAGTTCTCAGTAAATACAATCAATTTTTCAAAGAGAAAAATAACTTTAAAATCTGTAATGTCTAAAACTCTTAAGTCAAGCAAAACTTGGAAGACATTATTCCTGTGTGCCTGAGGTATTTTTCCCAGTGATCAAGAGTTGAGGCTAAGAAGTCATGTCATCAACTAGAATGTTTATTGTGGAGTTGTTGAACTTGCTTAGAGAGGCTGCATTGTTCTCATTTCTTGGCCTATGCTGTCAGAAGATAGCATATAGTCAACAGGATTATATCAGCAGATAACCTCTCAGATGTACAAAAGTTATGGAATTCACATGTGGGTTAGAGGTTACTGTTCCTTTGAATGTACTAACTGCATATTGCAGAGAAATCACAACACTTTGGGAGATGGCATTTGGACATGCTCCGACCAGCCTTCCAAATTGAGGCTGGTTTTCTTACATTCCTTTGTAAAATCTTCCTGTTTGGACACCACATAATGCAATAATTAACATACTTTTTATCTAACTGATCAGTTGAGAACCAAAACCGGTAACACTCACTATCATTAAATACAAAGTAAGGTCATTGTTTTAGGTAGAAGTATTTCCTTTCAAAAAGAGAAATTTTCAGGTGCAAAAGCCTGCATATCTTGTAGGGTTCTTTTTTCCCTGCTATGTTAATTGCTCTGATGAAAGAAGCTGTCTCTCCCTGCAACACCTGATGTGCTTATACATAGCTGAAAAAGCATTTTGACTACTTTTCTGAACAGAAAGATAGCAGAAATGTTCTATTGAACTTGTTTGTTGTAGGAACCAAGTGAATAAGTCTGTTGTGACTTTCTGGAAAAAGTTTTGTTCTTTTGGGTATTTTAGAATGAGATGCTAAATTGATGATCTAAACCATTGAGTGATCCCAATTCTGCTGGATGTGCTCCAATTCTGTCCTACTATAGTCATATAATCAGACCTTTCCAGTGCGTCTGTGTGTCCTGTGCCAAAAGCTTCTTAGACAAAAGCAGCTGAAAGAACTTTGATAAAATCTTGCTCCTGTGCACTTACAAACATGGATAGCTTGGGTGACCCACCTAATTTCCTATTTTATGGTCTATTTTGAATGCTGTGAACCTCATACCACATCCTCCATTCATATCAGGAGGGTTGTATGATACCTTACCTGCATAGTTTGACTAAATAATTCTCCTGGGTCCTTAGGATTTCCAGCTCCCAGCGAAGCTCTTGGAGGTAATTCCTTACACTTAATCTTCCACACATGGGGCAGATATACCTCAGGATAGCTGGACTAATGCCTCCAAAAGGTATTAGGCTGTTGTTAGATAGGAACATGGGACCTTCTAATTTACTGCACCCGATTGCTCTCCTTTTCAAAATAACAACGCAACACTTCATTTTAAAAAGTGGCCTCCAAAGATACTCTAGAGGTTGAGACCTATGTCATAAATATACTGGGCTGTAAACACTTCATGGTTTTAGCCTCACTGCTTCTACTGAAATGCTGTTCCAGATTCAGGACTGAATGGCATAACATGGTAAGTTTGGGATGTCTGTATAGCCTGTGACTTTGCTTTCCCACTGGACTTCATCTTTTCATTCTAATATTTCCTTATTTTCAGTTTTTCTCCTGCAGATTTGCATGTTTCAGAAACTACCAATAGGTATCACATGGCTGAACCTGCAGATTTCCACAGAGGAACACAAATCACCTTTCTGAATTTTTTCACAGAAAAGCCTTATTTTCTTCTCAGATTTTGCCCTAACATTAGGATACAGCTGTTTTGAACACTCCTAAGATAAAACAGTGTTAGTCAGGCAGGGAGTTAAACAACAATCACGGTGTTAGCAAGTGTGGTTATTTTTTATAATTTCAACCTTTTTCTTATTTGAATTCATGAGCAAAACTCTTCTACTTGTCTTACCCTGTCTACATTTGTGCCTGTTTAAGTGCTTGATGGCTGCTTAAATTAATAACTATGTTTTTTAAAAATCCAAACTGAAGTGTTTGCACAAATACTTCGAATAAAAATTCCAAATTCTTATTAGAAATATTTAGAACATGATACATTCAGGCAGGAGATTTATCCAGTGAACTAAACATTTGTGCAACATTTCATTGAAAGGCTTCAGTCAGCAGTGGTATTAGATGTGTTCACTGTGGATTCACCTTAATGTGTAAAATTCTTTGCAGTCTAAATATGGTTTTGACCCATGATCAGACCTAGGACATATTCTGATTATCCTTCAGAAGTAAATACTGTGAGTTGAATTCCTTTCAAAGGCAAAAAAGTTCCTCATGTTCTCAAATACTTTCTTCTTTCAGATGCATGGCATACCTGAGATACCTGTAAAACTTAATTTGATAAAGAAAATCATTAAAATTAGGAGTATTTTGCATCTTTACCTAGTGATACTCGTTCCAAGTCAAGTCCACATTTTGAGAATTGTGACCTTCATTGCTTAAAATATGGAATCCTTGTGCATAAATATATTAACATCTCTCAAATATCAGAATTGCACACAAGAAAAGAAACGTATACAAAATATTTACCAAAAATACACATTTTAAAATTGTTGCAGAGATAGAATGAGTGTATATGAGCTCTCTACAGTGACTAAAAAAGCATGGGAGGTTGATTCTGAACCTTTTTGATAGGGGATGCACTTTCTTGTTTCAACAGGCCATCTTTCCAGTGAGAAGAATGGTGTTTGTTTCAGCATACAGAATGGGGATGTGCGTCTCCATGACTTTTCAGGCAAACAGCTTGTGTTTCAAGACAAGGGTGATACTGGCAGCCAAGAAAGCCAAATTTCGCTCAGAAGGACTTCAAAGAGAGGAAGTTTAAGTTCTCTGGAGAAAATGTGATTTCCTTGTAAACAGCACATTGTTTTACAGTGTGAAGTGGAGCTTTACTTTAGCAGTTTTACATAATGTGAGCGGACCAAGAACTGGTTTTATTTAATACATGGTACTGGAACTTCAAGGCAGCCATACAATGGATTGACAAGGACAATTATTTAAAAAAAGATAACAAAAGAAACCGACTGTCTTGACAAGGTCTTGGATGTCAGATTACAGCTGGCACACTCCCATTTTGTTTCTTCATCAGAGCGGGGTTTTTGAGGTTTTTTTACATTTAAAAAGAAGTTTTATTTAGACTTTTTTCATTTCAATTAAGTTTATCTGGATATAGTGCTTAATAGTATTGTATAAATGTAGAAAGGTACAACTTGTGCATACAAATGATGTTAACTTTAAAAATGTTAGCTACACTGTCTTCAACATTTTGTATGTTTTAATAGCAAACTCTGCAGTGATGTATATAAGCAGAAAATATCAACCTTTAGGCATCTCAATTATACTTTCATATTTATTTCTTGTAATATAAATTTAAACATGTATGTATAGAAAAATAATTGGTATTTTGTTTGTAACTTTTATTGTAAGTTTGCATTTTTCTTTAGTTAACTTTAACATAGAATGATACAGAAGTTAATTTGTCCAGTAAGTGGATCACTTAGAGTGGTTTGAATATATTTAGTAAATGCAGAACTGTAAATAACAAGCACAATCAGTCTTGAACTTTTAGCTACCTTTTAGTACACCATAGAGGGACAGAAATTGGGTATAATTCAAGTAGAGTGTCATGAATGGAGTATTAAATAAAGTAGTCAGTAGGTTATTAAGTACAACTAAGTTGTGTTGGTGGTTTGAGTTGGTGGTTCATCAGCTTTTGCCATTGATTTCACCAGGGTCAGTATTTATCTTGAGTGGTGAGACACTACCATTTCTCATTTGCAATGATGAAAGTAGAGAAGTTGCGGGGGGAGAGCAAGTTGAAGAAAAAATAGAAATCATAAATGACAGCTGATATATTTAGTAGCTCAGAAATTTTTTTGTTTCATTGTATGGTTGTTTTTTAAGGGGCAGCTCTTGAGCTATTCTGATGAGTATTTCTGCTTGTGCTTTGGCTCTTGGTTGGCAACCAAATACTGAGGCACTAGCTCAGTAATTGCTGAAGCAAGATTTCTTTCCTCTTGTGATATTTACTTTAAAAAAAAGGATTTTGGCTTTGTGTGTGAAACAGCTGGAAGTCTGTAAAACATTGTGAAGATTCCTCCTGAACAGAAATTGGCCCAAGCCCTGATTACCTCTTCTTCCTTACACACGTTGCATTCTTGGGCAAAGGTTGAACGGTCTCAAAGCAAACTGGGACAGGCTGGAGCCACACTGCAGAGTACCAGGCCCTGTAAAGAGGGCTGCATGAAGCAGGTGCATGCTGAAGGGGAGCAAGGGCTCTGGCTTCCTGGTGGGGAGGGCTCAGTGGGGTGCCCTGAAAACACTTCTCAACAAAAAGCATATGTTACATGCCTCTTATCTGGGGCTCTGCTGGAGTTAGCAATTGAAACCTCTACAGTAGTCAAACCCCATTGTGGTTCTGTGGGTTCTGTTCTTTCAGTTCTTTCAGTCACTTCCAAGATTACTCTGACTATGCTTTTAAGGTGAGAATTTAAAGTATTCGTTGTGTTTATCCACAGGGTTTTAGCTGCATGTTGGTAAAAGCCCATCCTGGAATGCTAGTAGCAGTAATAATTTCTGTGAATGCTTTAACTATTTGGCTAATTGCCTTTGCAGTGTTTCTTGTAAATTTATTTAATGTTCTTATATTTATATTTTCAACTGTAAAAAAAGTAATAAATTTGCAGCAAGTTCAACACAAAATATATAAACGTTGTCTTTTAGATAAATGTGTCATTAATACTGGGCTGAATTACAATTCTTCAGATTACAGGATCAACAGTATGTAACCTCTTGGAGAAAAAGATGACCCAGCTTTTGCATTTATTGCCTGCTACATATTTTACCTTGCATGGTTCTAACATATCTGGATTTTAGCAGAGAAAACCGTGATGTAAGTTAGTCCAGCCAATGCCTGCCTTCAAGTCTTCTGAAGCTCTCCCACAGGAATGCTGTTAGTAAAGGCACATAGCTGAGTTTGGCTTCAGTAATTAACTTCCTTATGAATACACTGACCTGGTCAGAGTCTTCTTTTTGTTTTTATTTTTTGCACAATAAAATATGTTTAGGATTATTGAAATACTTTCATTTTATATATTCCTAGGGGAGAGGAGTCCTTCCTGACTCCTTTTTTCACCACTTAAGAGCACACACATATTGTAGTAAAGTTTGCACTTACACCAGCATAATATTTTAGCATAATATTTGAATTCATCCTCAAACTAGCTGAAAACATGCTTTTGTATTGGGTGTTACAATATCCTTTTGGTGCTTGGTCTCTCGGACTTTGTTTAGCCAGCACACCCAGAGCTCTAGGAAAACTGCAACAGCTGCCTAGGGTGCAGAATAAAATTCTGTGCATTAGTTTGTGGCTGCAGGGCTAACTCGGGGAATCTGTAAGGAGGTTTTAAGCTTAGTCAAAGATAAACAGCAACCTGCCATGTACAGCTAGCACCACCCTGCTCAGCAAACTTGGTCTCTAAGTGCACTGTCTCTAAAAAGCAGCGTCCTGGAGGGGGAGGCTTTGCGGAGTTCAGGGGCAGAGTGAGCTGGTCCATGTTCTGGCACGGCGCAGGTTTCACTGCACGGCTCTGCCAGAGGGAAAACCTGCGAGCTCTGTCCCCTTTACTGCTGTGCAGAACCTACAGAGGTGTCCGACCGCCCCCGAAGGAACGAACGTGTCTGAACACTGCTTTCTCAGCCACGACTGTCAGATACAGGCAACAAAGGAAGAACAGCAGTAATAAAGTTACAATAGTAACTAAGTTAATGCTACAATTTCGCTTAAAAAAATACAATGGGAAAAAATTCTGTCCGAATTTTGAGTGAGTACCGCACCTTCAGCTACTCTGCAACATTGCTCCGTGCTTTTATTCTATCAGATCTCAAAACGGTGGGTGTTTTTACAGCTGAGGGAAAGAAAAGCTTTCAACAAGTATTCTGATATTCTCTGCTTTATTTTACGAACTTGCTAAGAGGCTGTATAAAATCGATTTTTTACAAAGGCAGCCGGGCTTTTGTCACGCCAGGCGGCTCCTCCTCTGCTCGGTCCTCGTTGACCGGCGTCTCCGCGTCCCCGCGCTGCCTGAGGGCGGAGGCCGCTGCCCGCCCCGCCCGCTCCGCCGTGAGGGCGGGGAGAGGCCGCCGCCATCTCCGGGTACCGCCGCCCTGAGAGCGGCTGGGCCGGGCAGCCGGGCCGGCCGTGGGGCCATGAGGAGCCGCAGCAACTCAGGCGTGCGCCTGGACGGCTACGCCCGTCTGGTCCAGCGGACCATCCTCTGCCACCAGGTGAGGAGCAGCCACCGCCCCGGGACGCCTGCTCGGGGCTGGGGGCGCCGGGCGCGGTGAGGCTGTGCCGGAGCCGTGCTGGGGCCGTGCCGGGGCCGTGCCGGGGACGTGCCGGGACCTTGTCGTGGCCCTGGAGCGGCTGCCGGGGCCGGGGGCTGCAGGAGGGACACGCACATCCCTCTTCTGGCTTCCTGTCCGCTTGTCCCGCCCCCGCCTGCGGAGCAGCGCGGGGAATGCTGAGGCGGTACGGATCCTGGGGGTGCTTGCGCCTTGAAAACCGTGTGGAAGACACAGCGAGACTGAGCTTGTAAATAATAATAGTATCTTGTATATAGTGTCTTCATGGCCGTATGATACACTCCCATCCGTTGTGCACACTATATATATATGCATATATATATATGCATGTATACACTATATAAACACTATATACTATGCATATATATACATACACACGCTGTAACAGCAGCATTACGCCCCGGTGACATAAGAGCTCCGAGCAGGACTTTGTGCAGCCCCTGTGTGCGGCCGGGCACGTCCCAGAGCTTCCAGTCTGTTCTCCCGCTGTCCGCACTGCTGGGGCTCTGGAGCGTCAGGCCGGGCTGAGCGCACAGGCGAGGGGCGAAAGAACGGAAATAGCAGGGGTGGTTGAGGGAGGTTGTTGCTCACCCTGTATTTTGTGGTCAGCCCAGTGCTCTCTGCTTAGTGTGCTTGCTTCGCCCAGGTGAGCACTGAGGACTCAGAATTCAGTAGTGTCACGCTTTGGTTAAAAAAATCCAATATATAAAGATGAGCAGCAGGGTTTTCTGCACAGATGGATTACCAAATATGCTTTGTTGACAAGAGTTGCGAGAAACTGGTAAGCAGTGAAAGAAGAAGCTGGGACCCAAATGCACTTTGGTCAGTTAGATTTTTGTCACTGGCTGTTTTGAGCACAGGGTCCAAACACCTGTGAATTGGTGTTTGTATATTAATTATTGTAGACTCAGTAGAAACAAATGCAAGAACTAGTATATGTGGTGTGAGAAGATAATTTTTGGCTCTTCCTGTGCTGGGGCGCAGGAGAAGCTTTTAGTTGTGCTCCCATCACAGCCTTTTGTCAGCAAGATGACCCATGGGCAAGTCACTTTGGCTTCCAGTGCCTGCCTTGATTTCCTTATTTATAAGATGAGGATGCTGATAACAGCTTCCATTAGGAGAGACATGGAGCCTCTGAGATTCAGAGCTCAAACATGCCCCATGCAAACCTTGAAGATATTAATATTTAACAATAGTAAAAAGGGTAAGTAAATGGTAATACAGTAATGGTAATACAGGGGTTCATACTGGGGACCCAGAATTTTGTAATTGCTATTTAAAGCAATAGGATAAGCATTCACGAATGTGAATTGCCTTTTCCACTAAGGGCTCAATATCCAGGAGTATTCAGAGATGGGGACAGAAGGTAAGTTTTCATCTTTGTGTGGAAAGGCTAGTAGCAAGGCAGAGGATCAGTGGTAACTCAGTAGGACCCAGAGAGATGCTCAAGGCACGTTTCTAGATTTTTTAAAAAATATATTTATAGTCTTTCTGTTTTTTTCACTGCAATAGATTGAAAATGTTGTATTCAGCTGGGTGAAGAGTGCTTACTTGGGCAGGTTAGGAAGGTTGTCTTTGGGCCACATGCAACTGTGTCCTGGGAACAGAAAGTCTGTGGCTGGATGGGCTTGGATGCTGCTGTTTCACTGCTGCTGGTACCTTCTTAATGCCTCTCAGGAAGGATCCAGGGAGGTGAGTTTTAGCCATGGGTTTGCCCAGGAGCAGCCTGGCAGAAGAGCCAGAAGGTGTTTAAAATGCTTCTGAGGTGCTGCTGCTCAGCAGGGGTGTGATGTGTGATTGTGACCCTGTGCCTCACATCCACAGCTGGGAATGCAGCCTTGGCACATCAGCTGCTGTGTGGTGCATCAAGGGCAACACGGTGTGCAGAGCACTGGTCCTTGATCAGGTGTTTAATACACCAGGAGCTAGGTTTCTCAGTAGCAGCAATCTTGTGCTCATTTTAATCACTCTAAAACAGTGTGATTTTAGAGGCAATGCAGGATATCTGTGCTACCAGGCAGATGTGTTCAAAGGACAGGTTTAACTGCAGCAGTTTTCTCTGTGTGGTGCTTTGCAGGATCCGCTCAGTAGCAAACCTTTTCCGGTTTTGCAGATGTTGCATTGTCCCCGTCAGTCCCTAGCATGCATAGTGATAGTTACCATCCTGTTAAAGGTTGTAAAAGGAGGATAAGACCAGACTACTGGCTCCTGTCTGTGGGGTTGTGCCATCTTCTGCAGATACCCCCAGGGACAGGGGTCAGAGGGATGCTTTGGTGCTGAAGCAGTGCAGGCATTGAAAAGCACCACCAGAAGGATGTTCTCAGCTGCTTATTATACCTGTTAAATTGAATGACATATGAAAAAAAATGTGAATCTTAAGATTAGAAAATAGTAAAACTTAACATCTATGAACATTTTAAGTATTGCTGTGGTACTATAAGTGAAAAGCATATGGATCTGATAAGGAAAGCTCATACCTTTATGGGTAACCTGAGCTGTATTACAGAATCACATTGGAAGGGAATCACAAGAATCATCAAGACCAACTCCTGTCCCTGCACGGGACCATCCCCAAGACTCACTCACATCATGTGACATCTGGTTTCAAAAGAAAATCTACAAGCTTTGCTAGAGCTTACCTCAATTTTCACCTGACAGATCAATGAGTAAATCTGTTTAATTTGCGCCTTTCAGCAAGATGCTAAATTACTTGCTTTGCTGTTCTTGTTAGAACCCTGCTGGGTTTGTGCCTGTCCTGCTGAAATCCTTACTGATAATTGCTGCCCTGTGGGAACTGGTGTGTTTTGTGATTTGGGTTCTTGAGGGGCCTTTTTGTCTCCAGACTGAGGGACAGATTTAAAAATCGATTTGGGTACAATGCAACAGTTTAAAATCTTAGTCCAGCAATCAGCTTTCTGTTGCAGTGCTCTTAGCTGGCAGCCCATGGTGCTGATAAATTATTTTCTCCATGGATCTTATGTGCAGTGTGCTATGCAGGATGAGATCTGCTAGTCTAATTGGCCATCACCACACAGATGGAATGCTTGAAGTACTAGCTAACTAAAATCCCTCTCATATCAGTGGGGTTAAGTGGGACTCAGTGTTTCTGTGGCTTCTTTAGCACCTAGTAAGCGTTGTGGTTTTCACATGGTGTCAGCTGGTAACAGAAGAAAGTAATTGTAGTTTTTAGGAGAAAACACTTCTAAAAAAGCCAAAACAAAACCACTTAAAATATTATTTGGTATATTACGTTGTTCTGCTAACATTCTGAATGTGTATGAGGAAAGACATTAATGTGCTGTCAATCCATGAGAGCCAGCCCCAGTGTGCCCCAAAAGCTGGGACCAATTTGTATAGGAATCAAAGGTGGTGAAATGGTGATCACTGCTTGTGGATGTGTTTAATACAATGCCTTGAGGGAGGCAAGTCCCTCCCTGGGGCCTGAATAGGCTTTTAAAGTCTTGGATGGGCCATTTCTCTGGGATTTCCATTTTGGTACATAGAGACATTTTTACTTTTCAACTGGCAGCTAGCCCAGCATGGAGGGTAGGGAAAAATAAACCAAAATGGTCGTCTCTCAGACAACAGAGTGATCTCTATCAAGCCAGGGCTGCAGGTGAGTAGACATTTGTTGTCCTGCATTGGAGGGAGGGAAAAATAGTGTCTTCTACAAATGCTGGGAGTATGTGGTGTGCCTTTTGAGACCCTGGATTTTGTTATGTGGGCACAGTGCTGAACTGGAACTTCTGTTATTCCTTGTTTGACTTTTCAAGATCAAAAAGAAGTTTTTTAAGTTGTTTGCATTCGTATGTTCTACTTTTTCCATCAAACAGGTGAGTACATGTCCTTCAGCTGTTACTTGGTTTGTGAAGACCTTGCTGAGGTGGGGCTGTTGCAGCAGAACTTCATTTCTACTCTGAGTGAGCCACTAAGCATTGCTGTATTAAATTATAATAAATCACACATAGTCAGTGGGGCTGACTCTGCTGGGTAATTTCTGTCAGGCTGTCACCCCTGTGCTGCTCAGTGGTCACATGCAGAGACGGGGAAATTGTAACTAAAGCCCCTCCCCCTCAAACCAACTTTTTTAAAGATAATCAGTTGAGTGAACCAGTGTATGGGAGAAATGAAAAAATTGGTGGATGTATCCTTTTATATTTTACTTTTGTAAAAGTAGTCTTTACTATTGTAATCTTTGCCCTCTGTCACACTAGCCCCACCAACTGGTCTTCATTCACTGAAATTTTCTGTAAAGGCTTGATTTGATTGAATGTTCTATTGACCTTTTGCCTCTTTGTCACAATTTCTTGTTAGTCAAGAATGTACAGCCAAGAAAGACAGTGTAAGAATAATTAAGGATAGTGAAGTGATGGGAATTAATGATGCAATGAAAAATTTAAGGGGGTATTTGGGGTGCAGGAGACTACTCAGTGCTCTGCTTTTCAGACAGTGCTGCTTTTCAACACCTTCAGAATTTTTTTCCTATACATTTTCCAAAGAAGGATATAAAAAAGGTTTTGTGTTCATTTAGCTGTCATAAACACAGTGGGCAGGTGTGTAGAAATACTCTTTTAATCTCCTAGGACATCACTAGTGGTTTTTTACTTTCTCAAGATTATGGCACAGACCAGTTACATAGAGGAACATATATCCCACACTCAATTTCTAATGTTAGCTCCGTACTTTCTTTTCCTCATAAATATGTAAAATTTAGATTTCCATTTCCTTGGTGTATTCTGAATTTTACTAAGCTACTAATTCTGTGTGGACGAAGATGTCCAGCTGGATGCTGTGAACTTTACAGCTTGAAGGGTTCAAATAAATTTTGCATTTCATTTGTGTGAGTTTGGGAAACAAAGATGAGAGCTCAATTCAGTTGTGAAATCATGAGCAATCGCAGTGTGCACTTAGCGTGAAATCATCTTTAGTTTGTAACCCTTAAATACAGAAAGAAGTGATGTTTCCTACCAGATGGGACTTGAGGTGGTAATGTCTGTTCTTTATTCCTTCTGCCATGGTTAGAACCCAGTGACAGGACTGCTTTCAGCTGGGGCAGACCACAAGGATGCCTGGGTACGGGACAACATCTACAGCATCCTGGCCGTGTGGGGGCTGGGAATGGCCTATCGGAAGAATGCGGACCGGGATGAGGACAAAGCCAAAGCCTACGAGCTCGAGCAGGTGCGTCAAGGCTCGCCATAAATTAGTTCCACTGTTTGGGTTTTCTTACTGATGATGTGATTTTGGAGAGTGCATTCACACTGATACTGTGTCTAGGATCTAGCAGGGTTTTCCCAGCTTGGAGTACGTGTCTTGCTCCAAAGACAGCAACATCCGTGCAGAATGTGGTGTGCAGTATCCCTGGCAACCTTCTGGCAAGGAGGATTTGAAGAACTGGATGGCAGAGTGGATAACATCTGATTTTAACTACAAACAAAACAAAAATAAGTAGAAGTCAAACTTCCATTGGTTGGCTGGATTGTTGAAAATTAGGCTTCTGAGAGAGTTTGTGCTCCCATTTACAAGCCTCTCTCTGATTAAACCTTGAGGTCTCTCATGAGGTGTGTCATGGAGCAGAAAATCAAACCTAGGCTGCTTGGATCTTACAGCAATTTATCTGCCAGACCATTCTTCCAGTAAAGAAAAGCATGCCATTTAAAGTAGAAGCCTTTGGAATGTGCATGGAGCTTGTACATGTTGAGTAGGTGTGTTTGATCATAGCAGAGAAGGTAACAATCTCCAGACTGCTAAGATCTGTGCTGAAGAATTGGAAGGGGACATAACTCACACAGTTAAATGCTAAAATTTGCAGCTGGGGATATTAGTATCAGAAATGAGAGTGTAGACAGAGGTAGGTTAAATGGGGGGTGAGGGACTGTTGGTGTCCTGCTATTGTTTTGGAGTCACCGGGTAAATTTTTTTATATGTCCTGCTTGAACCAGGGAGGTCCATGGTGACAGAATAACCTTGACTCGGTTTGCATGATAATATTTTGAGGCTGTATTTCTGTGGTGAAAAGGTGGAGTAGATTATTTAATGTATAATCTTGCACTTCTTGCGCTTCTAGATAGGGATGAAGGAATAAAATCTGATCAGTGCATTAAAAAAAAGCCAGACAAAAACATCAGAAAAACCCATGCAAAACATTTTGGGCAAATACACATTCTCTTTTACCTTTGGCATGACATTAGTAGGGAGTGTGAACTTTGCCACTTTTGAATGTTGTTTGTAAGAGCTGATGAGGCTGAAAGTGTCACTGGTCTGTTTTGTTCCTGCAGAATGTTGTGAAGCTGATGCGAGGACTCTTGCAGTGCATGATGAGACAGGTAATGGCATAGGATTGAGCTGAATTAGTAGATGCCTAATTTACAAACATTTCAGTGAAGCGTGTAGTTCTTGTGTCTTCTGTGAAGTGACTTATTTTGTGTGTGTGCAGAGGATGGTGGGGGGAGTCTTCTTAAAACTCTTTAGCAAAACACTGACCTTGCTTCCACTTCTTTTTGAGAATGTGCTTGTAGCAAATAAGAGTTTTGCCTTTGCAAACTGATTTTCACCAAGATGCTGTAGTTTAGATCTGAACCCAACAAGGTAATTTAATCATATTCTTTCCTGTAGACATGTGGACTTGACTGGAGTCTAAAGTCAGAGTTGTGTTTAAGCCCTCTGATCAATCAAAACTGAGTGATGTAACAGGATTAAGACATCGAGATTCTCCTCACCTAAGAAAAGTTGTTGATTTTGAAATAATTTGGAGAATTTCTTCTGAAATGTTTCAGAGTTGAGATGTGTGATGTTTTTTAGGTAGATAAGGTAGAGAAGTTCAAATGCACTCAGAGTACCAAAGACTGCCTCCATGCCAAGTATAACTCTGCAACTTGTGCCACGGTGGTTGGGGACGACCAGTGGGGGCATCTACAAGTGGATGCAACTTCCCTCTATCTGCTCTTCTTGGCACAGATGACTGCATCAGGTAAGAAGAAAATATTTTTGCCTTTTGTTGAAGCCTTTTCTATTACAGCTTTTATTTAAAAAGGAAAAAAAGAAGTAGTAACAAGCTTCAAAGATCGTTACATAATTATTACTCAGGAGCAAGTAATGTTTCTCTGGAAAAGAGATATGCCTTAATTGGAACTTCTCATTTATAGTAATTCGGAATGCCTATGCCCTTAGGGAGTCAAGGCATCAAATACATGAGATATATAGAGTTATGTCATGTTTAAAGACTTCATAGGGGACAACCATGTTTCTTCACAGAGTGGCTACATCAATTCAGATGCACTTGGGCTGTCAGTGTTTCTTCTTATTGATGCTGTTTCATCTTGTGTTCTTCCTAATCGTACTCTTCCTGTGAGGATAAGGATTTGTTTCCTTACATGTTTTTCTGTCCTTGAAGCCCCTTGCAACTGATCCTGCAGAGCAGGCACCTCATCATCTTGAAGGTTCCTAGGTAGAGCACTAAGCAGGCAGAGGAGCTGCAGGAATTGGTATGCACTGCTCTGGAGAGACAGAGCTGGCTCAGGTGCCTCTGCTTTATAGGCATGGTCTGAGTGTTCCCCTCGCAGAGGTGATTTTTGGTTGGTCTTTGAAACAGTCTGTATTGGTGGGGCTTGAAGTATTTTGTCAGTAGCAAGTATTGAGGCTTGCTGCCTGATCTTTGGAAACCAGCATGAGTTTTTCTTTTGATTTCAGTGGGCAGGGGTTGGTAGCAAATAAACAAAAGCATGAAGAGTAGCTGATACAGTTCTGATACAATACAGTTATTCTCTTTCCTTCTTTTGATCAGGGCTACGTATTATCTTCACCCTTGATGAAGTTACCTTTATCCAGAATCTTGTTTTTTACATAGAAGCTGCCTACAAAGTTGCTGTAAGTTGTTATTTATATGTAAATCATCTGAACACTGCTCAGGTGTGGGTGGAAAATTATTTATTGCTGGAGAAGCAAAATAGGGACTTGTTTTTTCCACGGAAAGATATCAGAACCTGTCAGTACTTCACACTGCAAGGAGCATCTTTGGAGATGTTGGGAGGGCCATGGAGGATTTACTACTGTGTGGGTGAGGTATACTTGTTCTATCATAATAATGGGGGGGTTTATTAATAATTAATAATATTTCCTGATGTCTAATTATAAGTCTTGTGGGCCTTTCTAGAAAGGGCAGATTGTTAGCAAACCAAATTGAAGGGACTTGGGGAGAAACAAGCACAGGAGGGGGATTAAAGGCCTTTCTGTGTTCTGTGAAGGCAGTGATTCATGACTGTGTATGTGATCCTGCTGGGGTGTATTTTTATGTGCTACCTTTCAAACATGAGAAGGGTCTCTTTTGAGATTTGGAGCCCCTTGTTTTTTTTTTTTTTGGGAAGGCAAATAATAAACTCATTTCTAGGGATGGGGATTTGTTGTGCAAGAGGGGGAAAAATATTGCTTTTGTATATAACCATGCCATTTTTTTCTTAATTATGTTATTTCAGGATTATGGAATTTGGGAACGTGGTGATAAGACAAACCAAGGAATCCCTGAACTGAATGCAAGCTCTGTAGGGATGGCCAAAGTGAGAATATCTTCTTGACACCTCCTTCGTAGCTGCTGTGTTATGCTTAAGGGCTCTGACAAACCTGATGGCTTCCTTTGTATGGTCTTCTTGGCTACTGCAATAGTTAGCTGATTGTATAAGAATTTTTGTTTAGGTGTGAACATATTTTAGTGTAAAATCTCTGAGATAATGGCTCTCATTGAAGGACCTCAGCACAGTTGTTCCAGGGATTGCAAGAAGGGTACCAGATTAATTGAATCGTGAATCTGACAGATTCAGTGAGCTGCAATCTTATAAAGTGACCTCTGGTTTTCTTTCCCTCCTCCTTAATTCTTCAGCCTCAGTGTCATATGTGATGTTGTCATGGTCAGATTAAGTCAGATGTAAATTTTAAAAACCAGCAGATTATCAGTTTAAGAAATTTTCTACAAGTAGTTTAGAGAGAAAAATAAATGAAGATATACTTAAAAGTGAATATTTCTGGTTCCTTCATAGCACAAGATCACAGAGATACTAAATGAAGTTCAGAAGGCCATAAATGTAAATGTGCAGTTGACAACTACCTCATTACATGGTGTCTGAGGGACAGACAGAAGACAAATATCATTAAGATCAAAGGTGTATTTGCCTTTCAGCGGGATTTTGTAGATCTCGTGTGTGCTGCAAGAGGGAGAGACTGCTGGTCTTGGCCCCTGATATAGGGACACTGATATAGGAGGCTAGTTTGGAATATAGGACAGGACAAGCATTTTTTACTAAGTATGTCAATATTTAGATGATGTCTTAGTGGAAACCCAGCTCCCAGTTTTTTTGCATTAAATTTCCTTTAAAATGTAGTAATGATCACCAGTACATCAGTTCTCTATCCTACTAGTTGAAGAACAGAAATAGTTACTTTTTCTAAAATATTGCCAAGCTTCCCTTTAAAGATGAAAAAATGTCAGTGGGGCAAACTGCTGTCTTATGTGATTTCTTTCAGAGGTTAAGCACAGGTGCTAGGGTGTATGCTAGGTTTAAAAGGCATTTATTGATTTTTGGGTTGTGGTTTGGTTTCCTTTGAAGGCTGCTTTGGAAGCAATTGATGAACTAGATCTTTTTGGAGCTCATGGAGGACACAAATCAGTGATTCATGTTCTTCCTGATGAGGTGGAACACTGTCAGGTAAAAATTAGTCTGCTCTTTGCTTTACTAGGGGAATACCTAACAACCTCTCCTTTTTGTTTTTAAATGAAATGTTGATTAACTAAGCCAAGAATGTATTATAATAAGGATGGCTTTAAGGCTGTGCTGCTCACCTTGTGTCTGGTAGATCATGTGAAGCTGAATAGTGTGAAGCATTCTCATTCTAATCAGTTAAAAATAACTGCACTCTGTCATTTTGCTAATAGTGTAGTCTCATTTGCATTTGACATAGTTTTTGAAGTAGGCAAATTGTTTTACATCCCTTTCACCTGTTCTTGTCTTGTTTTGCTCAGTCTATTCTGTACTCCATGTTGCCAAGGGCATCCACATCAAAGGAGATAGATGCTGGCCTTCTGTCTATTATTTCTTACCCAGCTTTTGCAGTGGAGGATGTAAACCTTGTTAATGTAACCAAGAGTGAAATCATATCCAAATTGCAGGTAAGGATTTACTTTGTTTTCCAAAGAGAGAAGCAGAACCTCTTTCTAAACCAAAAATCCTAAGTAAACGAGGGTTTCCAGACTTCGTCTGTGCTTGAAGAGAGGGAGAAAGATCCCTAAGTGACCTGTAGAACCCAGCCCATACCTTTATGCTGATACTAGTCTGTGAGGAAGAAGTGTATGGGATATTTTCTACAATGTTGTCTATTTTTACAGGGCCGCTATGGCTGCTGTCGCTTTCTACGAGATGGTTACAAAACACCCAGAGAGGTACTTCTGATGTATATGATGTCTATTTTCAGTAAGCACATGGGAAGAATTGTATTTCTTCTTTATAGACGTCTTTTGTTTTATTGACATGAAGGGCTGAAGTTCTCCACCACTGCTAAAACTTCTTAGTGGATTTGGGGCTAATCCAGGTATCCACCCTGGGGAAAGGACGCATATTTGAAGTAGGCTAAGGTTTTAAAAAACAGTTATTAAGGACAGAACTTAATTCATAATTTTGTAAGAAATTAACCCTTAGATATGCTTATGATGTCTAAGATGAAGTGGTATCTCTGAAACATCCCAAAATACCTTTGAACTGAGGCAGAGCCAAAATCATTTGGGAGACACTTAGATCCTGAGACTAGGAAGGATCGATTTGTCTAGAGAACCATTAAATGAGTTTGAGAATGAATGTGACAGTCAAGAGACTTCTTGGAAACACTTCTGGTGGGTTTATTGGTTTCTATGTTTTAATTTGTATAAAATAGGCTATCATTATGATTAGAATATAAATTACTAATTTAGCACTGTGGCTAAATAAGTGTGGTTGAACTTTTTAGGATCCAAGCAGGCTGCACTATGATCCTGCTGAGCTCAAGCTCTTTGAGAATATTGAATGTGAGTGGCCAGTATTCTGGACATACTTCCTAATTGATGGGATATTTAATGAGGACAAAATCCAGGTGAGGAAAGAAGAAATTGCTTTCAAATTGCAAAACCATTTACCCACTGTATTTTGTAACTTTGTTCCGTGTTTGTTTTGGGCATATTTGGATACCCCATTATCAGAGTGGAATGGTCTTTAGCCAGTCACCTTCCTGGAGAGTTCATGACGTGGTAGAGGCAGTGAGGTTGTGCATACTGGAGCCTGCTTGCCCTCTCCCTACCAGGTTGAGTGGCTCTGTTAGCTCGGGTGGTAAAACTGGGCTAAACAGGAATTATTTGCCTAGGTTTGTCTTATTACCAACCTTGATGCCCTTTTCACAATTACTTCAGGATGAAACAAGTTTCTTTTTCCCCAGCCTCTGGCTTGGCTGCTGAGAACAAGTTTCATAGTACTTTCAGTCTTTTTGTACAATCAGAGAGATTTGGGGTTGGCTTATGTGCGGCAATTTAATTTACACTAATTCCCTAAATCACTTCATGCCATTACTGTGCCAGATGTCCAGTTGTCAGTGGACCTAAATGGATTGTAGCCCTCCAAAGGTTATGGTGGCACCAGGGGACTGTTGGTGAGTTAAAGAGCAGCAAGTAGCCAGGACTAAATGCATTCATACCAGAACTTCTGCAGATTGGTAGCTTGAAAGAAATTGATAACTGATTTAAAATTGCCCAGTATGCAGGGGGATAAGAGATCGCTAAACTCCTTAAAAAATTGAAATGTCATCATAAGCAATTCAGAGAATTTCAGACCAAAGAGCCCTCTTTCTGTGTCAGGTGTTGCAAATCAAATGAAATTCTTCCTGACACTAGACACATAAAATGTTTTTCCGAACACAGTAAAAGTAGTCTGGTGAAGAGAGAAATGTCATTATTTGTTGAGGGGGAAAATCAGAAAGTTTACTGAAACTTCATTCCTGCCAATAAAATACCACTTCCTGAAGCAGTCTCTAGACCTTAGTTGGATTATCTGGGACAGTGTGTACCTGGCTGTTATTTTTAGTGTACAGATGGACTGTTCTAGGGCATGGTCAGGGCAATTGCTCCCACTTTCCACTGTTTAAACATAGCTGAATGAGTCACTGTGATATTCAGGTGAGTATCTAGTCCTCAATTACTGCTGCAAACAAATGGCTTTGCTAGAAAAATAAGCACCCTGAGGACTCAAAAGAAGTGGAGTGGGACAGGATAATGAAAATGTCAGTCTATGTGAATCTGTGGGTACCTTACATTAAGTGGTCCACTGTACTCAGGAACAGCAGAAAAAGGATTTCTGAGGCAGGTGCTGGAAGTGCTTGAAAAGTCTCCATATAAGTAAAAACTTAGTGGATAGTTAATAAGTGGAACAAACTAAGGAATCTGGTAAAAAGAAAATGTATTGCATGTTCATATCAGTCTGCTGTTCCTATTCCTAATATGTTGGCCAATATCACAAGACACAAGACAAAACAAGAGGATTTGCTGTTCAGTGAACATAGATATTTTTAAACATTAAATCTATTTGAACCTTTCCTTGTGATCAAATCAGTTAGGAGAAACTGATTTCCCAGTCCTACAAAGCAGAATTCAGTAAGCCACAGACAAATGTTCATGGTATACAGCTAATAATTTATACCTTACACTCTGACAGATACTGACAGTCTGATGTCTGTGTCACTGCACTGTCATCCATTGAAAATTCCATATAGGATTTGTTCCAGTGACTTCTCAATGGGACTATATTGGGAGTTTTGTACTGCAGCCATGTGTTACAAATTGAAGACAAGTGTTCATGTTTCTGATAACACTGAGATGCTAGAACAGTCTCTGATAATTTGAACCTTGTTATTCCATTAGCAAGTCATAATTCCTCCACCCCTTTTTAATTTTTTAAATATATGAACTTTCAGTAAAATAGTACCGTTCAAAAGTACTTTGTTTCAGTTTTGCTGACTGTAATGTGAATTCTCACTCTCTTTTAAAAATAATTCCAGATACAAGAGTACAGAGAAGCTCTGGAAGGAATACTTATTAGAGAGAAGAATGGATTAGTGCTAATGCCTGAACTGTATGCAGTCCCTCCAGAAAAGGTATTGTGAAAATGCAGCATCCACTTCAGTATGCAAAGTAGAGAGAGTGAGAGGAATGTCAGTCTTACAGGTTTCCTGTGTCTCATGAATCTAAACCAACAATAAAAAAGATTATTGCACATTATTTTAAAAAGTAAGAGACCTCTCACAGCTCCTGCTGAGAAATGGTAAACTTTAGGATTCAAATGGTCACATTTTTTATTTGTAAATTTGAATGTTTGTGGAAATATTACAACAGGTCTAAAATTTTACATCCTTGAGCAAGACATGTATTTAAGAAATGTTGATACTGACTTAGGAACTGAAGTTCAAAGAAGACATAAAGCATAGACTATCCTGCCTGTCTAGTCTGTTGGTTGATTGTGCTGCCCTTTTCCAGAGCATGTACGGGAGACAGGTTTCAAATGGATTAGGGTTTGGGCTGGGATTTTTATTTGGGTTTTTTGGGTATTTTCCCCCACCTTTGCTGTTACTGTTTATCTCATTCTCCCATTGTGACAGAGAAATTCAGATGAGCTTATGTGCTCTTCCATGCTATTTGCCTTTGTATCCCTCCCTGCCAACTTCTTCTCCCACTCCAGACTTCTCAGCCCTCACTCTCTAAGGGTGTGGAGCCTCCTGGGTTGGTCTGAGTTGCTCAGCCGACAGCTGATGCCTTGCTCGCAGATCTGAGGTGGAAACTGAATTGCCTTCCTAGTGGGAACAAGCGTGTAAGAGTCCAGAGCCTTCTTGTGAATTTTGATATGATGATAATGATCTGAAAAACATGCCACATAAACAGGGTAGATTTTGTCTGTCTATAAAAGAAATTTGAAATGGCTGCCTAAAGATGTCATCTGGGAGGATTTTTGCCCTGCCCTCAATAGATCTGTATACTGCAAAATTAAGGCAGTTTTTCTAAATCAGTAAGTCTACTCTTAATTTTTCTATTGACCATCCTTGCTAATGCAGGAAAGGTGGAATAATCTTAATACTGGAAAGCACTTTTGCTTCAGACAGCTGGGTAGACATCACTGAAGTTAAAATGTCATTTCGGAAGGGGTTGGAATGCAGACATCCAGTTACCCATGAGGAGCCCAGAGGGAAGGCAGCAAAGGCATGGTGAGAAGAAAATGGAAGAGCTAATATTAAAACTGTAATTGCATGCAAAGTGCCCATTCATCCTCCAGCTTTGAAGGGTGGGACGAGGTACAAAACAGAAGTATAGTTCTTGTCCCAGAAAATGTGTAGCCTTAAAAGTGAAACCACAACAGCTCTATGTCAGTCATAAGGGCAGGCTTGAAAGGGTTGATGTTAGACTGTGTGTCTGAAAACACTTACATGTTATTGATTGTTCTTCACAACTTCAGGGTAATTTTTCTTGCTTATGTATTTGTTTTCAGGTGGATGAGGAGTATGAAAATCCTCACTCGGTGGATCGTGTACCAATGGGAAAGTTGCCACATCTTTGGGGCCAATCATTGTATGTCCTGAGCTGCCTGTTAGCAGAGGTAATTATTTCATGCATAGTAGACAAACTTGTATTTCATTTTTTTTTGAGATGGCTCGGACTTTAAGTACAATTTGGTTGACAGGTAGAGGGCAGTGTGTTTTCCAGTAGAAACATGTACATGAACCATAAAAGGCTGACTGAGATTTCATGACTTTTTTTTTTTAATATGGTTATGCAATTGTCTGTTTCTAATCAAGCTGACTAAGTTGTCACATGGTCTGGGTATATATTTAGAATAGAGGAGTATGCCCAGGCTGACTTGGCTGTTCCAGAGCCAGGGTTTTGGGCCATTTTAACTTTACTAGGCTATATGGCATAATGTATCTACTGGTCAGACACATTAAAGTCAGACTAGTTAAAAGAAGCACAAATATCTCTGTGGAGCTACAAAAAAATCACATTCCTGATGAAATTGTGTTAGTTGCTGTAACTCTGAAATAGGAATTCTGAATGCAGATTTTGTCAGTCATTTTCTTGTTGTTCCAAAAAATATTGCAGCCATTGTTTTTATTGAATGTACTACTTAGTAGACAGGGTGGATAAACCAGACTTTAAGTCCTGCCATCCTTAAAAAATACGAAAATTGGTTAGGATTTATTCTGTGTGTCAGAAGCCTTTTGCTTAAATTCTGTTTGTTTTCTTACTTTTTTCTTTCTTTTGCATTTGTTGTAGGGATTTCTGGCTGCGGGTGAAATTGATCCCTTAAACAGGAGATTTTCCACTGGATTTAAACCTGATGTTGTGGTACAAGGTGAGGGAATGTTGTGAACATTGTGTGACTCGAATCATGTGGTGGCAAAGTCCCTGTGTACAGGAGAGATTAAAGTTGTGTTTAAGAAAAATGTGGATTTTTTTTGCATGGGGCATAGATGCTTTGACAACTCTGTGAGAAGGAGAAAGAGTGTTTGCCTAACTTTCTTCTTCCAGGAGGGAAGATCAGGTTTAAGA
This sequence comes from Anthoscopus minutus, assembly GCA_013399455.1. Lineage (NCBI taxonomy): Eukaryota > Metazoa > Chordata > Aves > Passeriformes > Paridae > Anthoscopus > Anthoscopus minutus. The sequence goes on along the minus strand of VWYI01025698.1, from coordinate 39,173 downwards.
CACATTTTTAAAAAACAATATTTCTTAAAATTTTAAGACTTGTCGGGAACTGGAGAATAGCAAACTTAATCCTGTAGTGAAAAACAAAATCTTAGCAGCTTCTAGAAAGAAGAAGGAGGACTGACAGGAGATGGATCAGGTAAATCAGGTTTCATGTAGCCCCTTTTCAGAGGAACCAGAGAGCACTGAGTGCAGAGGATCCCTGTACACAGAGGTGAGGCAGCAAGAGTTACCAGCTTTTGGCTGCTGCAGGGAGTGGCCTCTTTAGTTTTTGCAAGAAGAGCCAAAACCAGAAATCAAATAGAGAGCAAACACCAGCAGATCAAGTCTTAAAGATTTTTCTAGGGCCTGGGCTGCTCTGAAAGAGCAACCAGCTCATTTATCAGGTGCAGCCTTTGTCAAGGATGCTGTGACCTGTGCTGGTGCTTGTTTACCCCCTGTTGGTGCCTCATGGGAGTAGCGTTTCATTAATGATTCTGAAGTGCTTCATTTCCAATAGAAATAGAAGTGCTTACTTATTTTTAGCATTCTTTGGCAAGTATTCACAAGATAAAGAAAAATACTGCATTATTAGTCCCAAATCAATAAGCCACTTATCATAGGCAAAACCTCAAGTGGGACAAGAGATGGGTTCTGGGCTTGGATTGTAAATTCCTCTCATTAGGGATTTTTTTTTTCTCCCTACCCCTGCCATAATGTGTCCTCAGAAACATTGCTATACAAGTGACTGCATCTGTTCCCCAGTGACTTGGCTGCATTGTTACAGTGTACAGTGTTAAAATAACAAAAATTTTAAAGTCATATTTCCCCTTTCTAGGGGGAAAGCCCTAAAAGAGACTCTCTGCTAAAAAAGACTGTGTGAGCCAAACTAGTGGTACTCAAAGAAATTAAAAGCAACTGATTAAGTCTCCAAGAACCTGCTTTAACCTCAGCAGCTCTGACCCTGCTTTGAGTAGGAGGTTTGAGTAGAGACCTCAGAGGACTCTTCTGACCACCACTTTTGTCCAAAGTGGACAGGAATGGCAAGAAATACTGAGAAACAGAGAATTAAAATCTGTCAGGTGCCCTATTGCAATTCCTTTTGATTTCATGAATCCATAAATTAAGAAAAAAGTGAGGCCTTTGTACCTTTTCAGCTAGCTACATGTTTTTGTTGAGAGGTGACAGTAGATACAGTCAGTTAAAAAGAGGAAACATTGGTATTTACTTGTGGTTTTGTTTTCTGTTACACAGTAACTGTTTTAGCAGAATCTAATCAAATTAAGAATCTCTTGCAAGACCGTGGAATCAATGTTCAGAGCATTGCTGATATCCATCCACTCAGAGTGCAGCCAGCTCGCATCCTCAGCAACCTCTACACCATGCTGGGTAAGTATTTAAACATGGAAGCCTCTCTACTGCCAGGCAAGGTATTTTTTAAGCTTAACCACTTAGAACTTCTGTCTTACATACGAGACTCAAACGGGGGAAAAAAGTACCTCGTTAGAAATGGTGGCGAAAATGCAAGTTTCCCTGTGCCCTTGGATTTAGGCAAAAATTGACTCTTCTTTCGTCCTCCAGAAACTACTTCCACAGAGAAACTAGTATTTGAAAAAATGCCTGGAAAAACACAGAAGAAAAAGAATCAAATATTGTTCCTTTGAGAAGTCATTTGAGTCTAGAAACTGGGTAGTATGATTTTTATCTTCCCAGCAGTCCAAGAAGATTTCTGCTCCAAATCAGGGAAGCTGTGCTGCTATCAGAGCATCTTTGGGCTGTCAGGTTCTTTCTAAAGTTCCTTCCAGCCCAGAGCTGAGATAAGCTGCTGAAGTTATCTGTCTCTGTTGCCAATCCAGAAGCCTTTATGGCTTTTCTAAACACAGGTCTTTAAATATATCTCAGTTCCTCAGCAGCAGCTCGCAAGTCCTGTTTTCCTCAGAGCTTGAATTGACTTAAATAAATGCCCCAAAACTCTGACTGGTTCTAATTGTTAAGTCTTTTCATAGCTGCTTCTTAATAATCCTTGCTGAAATTATTTGGGTCTTGATGGAAAGTTTGTTACATGTATTCCTAATTTAACTTAGTTTTACTTCTTCGGGCATGCCACCAACTCATGACTCAAAATTGTGGATACTGCTGTAAAGTAAAATTGACTCAGCACTGGTAGATTCCTTTGCTGTGTGGACAAGGGGAGCTGAATCCTGCTTCTCTGTCAGTCTGGAACATGTTCCCATGGCAATTTGGTTACAGATAATGCTGAGGCTGCTCATGGGGTGAACATTTTTTTTTGTTGCTGTGTTTTTTGTTTGTAAGGTTTGTTTTTTGTTTTAACAGGGATCTTTTTTTGGAATAATTTGCAGTAATGGGGTTTGGTTTTGTGTTTTAACAGGGATCTTTTTTGGAATAATTTGAAGTAATGGGGCCTTCAGATAAATTTTAGAAAATATGCCATTTACTGAGAAATTGTATAAGTTGCTTCTGTGAAAGAATCTGTCTCTTCATCTCAAGGTTTAAAAAAATGAAATATTTGCAGGGCTTAACTGAGGCTTATGTTTATTTTATTATAATTCATGATAGCTTGCTTTCTCTAGGGGGGGGATGTGAGTAGGATGATTTGATACATTGTTTTTAACAGTGACTTCTTTGGGAATGTTCGCAGTTATATTTTTTCAGGCACAAGGTTGTTTGGTTCTTATTCATTGTCAGAAAGATTCAAGTCAGCTCCTGGCTGCTGGTGCAAAGGTTGTAGTGTGGATCATTTGCTAATAAGCTTTACTGAGAAAAGTGAAGCTTATTAAATGCTGATGAAAATCTGTTGTATTTGGATGTACTTTGTGTGTTGATTTAGCCTGTAGACATGAATTTTTAAGGTCCTATATTTGAAAACACTGGAATTTCTGGGTTACATGATGGCCTTGTTTTTGTAATATCTCATCTTCTGCCCTTGTTGATGAGGAAGCTTTGGGGGCTGAGCAATTACTGTAATTACAAGACTACATCCGTGGTCAGTGAAGCCAAACTTTTAATTTTTAATCAGGCCTTTGAAAGTTCTGGATATTATATTACTGCTTGCTGCAAAACCAGTTTGTAGCCTTGCATTCTGTTACTGGTTTTCTGCCTTACTAGTATTAGTGGAGTAAATTTTCCTATCTCAAGTGGTTATTTTGAAAAACAACACAGAAAATGTTAGCTGAGATTCTTTTCTTTCTCTTTCCTTTCCAGGCCGGAACAAGAACATGAAATTAAGTGGCCGACCACACCGACACATTGGAGTATTGGGCACCTCCAAGCTCTATGTGATAAGAAATCAAATATTTGCTTTTACCCCTCAGGTAAGCATGTAAAGCTGGCAGGAAAATCACTCCTTTCTTAATGGTGAATCATTAGTGAAGCAATTTGCTTTTCCCTGCTGTCATTGTGCCTTAGGTAGAACAGGGCTGACACAGCAGATGTTCTTTACTTTGTAGGGTTTTTAAGAGTATAGGATGATCAACATGGTAGAACAGCTGATAAATCTCTTTTACATCATGCAGAGTCTGGTTTCTTTGGCTTCTAGCTTAGGAGAACACTGCAAATTGATAGTACAAAGTTGTTACTGATCTCTGCCCACACCAACATTCTAATTAATGAAGTAGTTTCTGCAGAAATAGATCACTTAATATATCTTTCTACTGATTGCTTTGATGAAAAATTTAGTACCACATAAGTGTGCCAAATACTGTAACCCCTAGGAAGTGAAGCTGTGATCTTTTCATTATATTGTTGAATGGGTCAGTAGGGCTGAGAAATGGATGTTATGCCTTTTTTTACTCTGTAGTGTGTTTCTTCAATGTTGCTGGAAGTTTGGATCCTCATAGAATCAATTATTTGATTATACATTTAATGAAATGCAACATACTTATTTCAGTAGATTTTTTCCAGCAGTTTATACATTTAATGAAATGCAACACACTTATTTCAATAGAATTATTCCAGTAGTTGGTACTAGATGGCCAGGGAGTAATCTGCTCCAAGCATGTACAACTAATGCAGGAAAAAGAATGCAACCACCCTTCTAAACAGATGTTTGACTAATGAAGTAATTAAACTCCTGCTGAAGGCATTCAGTGGACTCTGTAGAGGGCTTCTGTACAGCTTCATAATGTCCAAACAAATCAGATTTACTGCAAAAAATGTAGATCCTTTCTCATTCTTCCCCATATCAGTTGATCACAAGCAGCTTTATAAAATGTTAGTTGTTGTGCTACTTCCCTGTACCAATTTTCATTTTTGCAAATAAGGGAAAAATTCCTTAGAGGTGTGATTTTTTTCAAAATACCTCTTACTGGTATTGAGTCCTACTTACTATGTAAGTAGGACCCAATATTCCTGCAAAAATCTTGTCATGTATCAAAGAAGGACATATTTATTAGGATATTCCAAAATGGCACTTATTAGGATATTCCAAAATGGCACTTATCTTTACATTAGCAACACAGTGGCAGTTCCTGTTTATTCCATGTTTTACTAAAACCTCCGTAACATTTTCTGCAGTACTTTGAAGCCAGACACTTGTCCTGACTTTTTTTTTGAGATGGATGCAGTTAATGTTTAATGTCATCTTCCTATGGTTAGCAGTTAAATCATCTTGTTGATCTTAACTAATCTCCACAAATTTTGTGATTTTGTCATTTGTATTTCATTCTCCTTTTTAGTGAAAACATGGATGAGGTATGGGGCACAGGCTGACTTCAGATACAGTAGTTCTGAATAAATTGTTAATAACTCCCTTTTGAGAACAATTTTAAAAGTAATTCTGCTTCCTAGGATGTTTTTGTTTAGCTCACTAGTGTGAAGATTTGAAGAAGCTGGCAGGTGTCAGCCATTTTCTTAAACTTACGATCAGGTTGCTCCAGAGAAGAAAATTGGACTAATCTGTTGAGATTGGGTTCTGACCATCTTACTTTATAATTTTGTAATTATCTTGGCTGTCTCAAATTAGCTTGTTTTCTTTTGCTTTCACACACTGGAATTGTCCTAACTTTTTAAATGGCTCTTCCTTTTTTAAAGACAGGCAGTGTGCTTCCTTGTCTCTGGATTTCTGGGACTTGTTCTTCCTGAATTACCAAAGCTAATTGCGAGTGGCTCAAGGATTGTTTTGGCTAGTTCCTGATTCCTCCTGTGAAGAAATTTCTCTGGACTGTGTCAGCTTGAACTTCCAAGTTCTTTATGCACTTACCCCTCCCCAAGGTTTATGAACCTCCTTAACTTCTGTAGTGGCTGCTTTGACATACTTTCCATTATTTGTCCAGCTTCTTAGTTTCCAGCTCTTGAAGTAGCCATAATAGCCTCTTACTGTGGTTCTTGGCTTCCTGCTGCAGTGGGAGCAGAACTTTGCCATTGCACATTTCTTGTACCTTTTTTCCCCAGTAACTGCCAGCTTTTCTGCTTGACTTTTGGGTGGTTCCCAAGAGACATACAGTTACTAGCTCCCAGTGCCCAGTGTGCAATTAAGCCTGTTTATTATTTTTGTTACTATTGTTAGCTTTTTTTTCTACATTTAGAGTACTTCTATCTTCCAGATCATAGGTCAGGGTAATTGGTCACTGGGAAGATTCTGCTTCATGGCTGTGATTATGTAGGCTTTGTTTGTATGGCTTACTTTGATGGTCAGTCTACAGGTGTAAGAAAATGGACTCTTGCACAAGCATGGATTTCTTTTTCACAGTCTAAGGCCTTGTCAGGTTAATTCAGATTGTCCATGTTGTGGTCAAGAATAGCTCATATGGTTGTTGTTAATGATTTAAGGGAAAAAATAAGGAAAGCACTGACAATTGCCTCGATGTTGTGTTTTTCTCTTCTCTAGTTTACTGACCAGCATCACTTCTATCTGGCACTAGACAATCAGATGATTGTGGAGATGCTCAAAACAGAGCTGGCTTACCTCACTTCTTGCTGGAGGATGACAGGGAGACCAACCTTGACATTTCCCATTACCCACACAATGCTTGGTAAACTTAATTTTCTCTTTTCAAGCAGAGTAGATTACTGCAGGAGGATAGGATGTTCGTTGGTTTGAGAGGAGACAGGTAGCAGGACTTCTGACATCAGAAGTACAGTTTAATTTTCTCATGTGTAAGCTGAATTTAGATGACATGGTAATATTTTATTTTGGTTTTACTCCCTCTTCCTATGCTTCCATCACCCCAACATCCTCATGCTATTTCTGTCTAAAGAAATTTTTAAGAAATCCCTTTGGAACTTATCTTGAGCAGGTTGGTGTTTGTCTTTAGAACTTGTCTAGGGGTTGTGTGTGCTTGTTTGTCTGGGATTTTTGAATAAGCTAATATTGATAGCAGTTGTGGGTTCTGCTTTAAATTTACCTGAACACATTGTAGACAACACCCAGCAATTCACTGTATTTGGATGTGATAATTTAAGAATGTGTTGGTGAGCTTCAATTCTTCCATTACTCTTTTTTAGTTGATGATGGTACTGACATTCATCCAGCAGTTCTTGCTACAATAAGAAAATTAGAAGATGGTTATTTTGGAGGTGCAAGGTAATGTCAGAATCACCAAATTATTATCTCCATGATTTTAAAAATTAAATCCTATAAAAGTTTTGAACTTGTGATAGTGCACAGCCTTTGTACTAGAATTCTTCAGAGAAGGAAGTTTCAGCTTTATTATTATGTGGAAATCAAACGGTAGCTGGACCTCAGGTGCAGTGGAAAAGATATGTCTCCCAAAAAGTGTACTATCTCTGACTGCCATGAATGGATAGAGAAAACAAACATCAAATCTTTGGAAATATGAAACCTTGACTCTGGCTGGGCTTCTGTTATTAAAAAGCAAATTACTTTCACAGTTACTGGGCATGATTTAAACATTGATTACATGTAGTAGCTGTAAGCTGCTGTGTTCCATTCATCTCTGTGTAAAATATGATGCCACAGTACCTCCCTATTCTTTTTGTACTTGCTCTCTCAATCAGTATATTCCTTTGAAAATCAAATATTGTTATGGTTTAACTCCAGTCAACAACTCAGCCCCACATGACCCCTCACCCACCCTCCCCTTAGTGGGATTGAGAAGAGAATTGGAAGAATACAAGTGAGGAAACACATGGGTTGTGATAAAGAGATTTTAGTAAGTACAGCAAAAGCCACACATGCAGGCAAAGCAAAATGGGAAATTCATTCACCACTTTCCACGGGCAGGCAGTTGTTCAACCATCTTCAGGAAAGCTGGACTCCATCAAATGTAACTGTGGCTTGGGAAGACAAAACCCTGTATCCCTGAACATCCTCCCCTTCCTCCCTCTTCCCCCAGCTTTATGTGCTGATCATGACACCCTATGTATGGAATGTCCCTGTGGTCAGCAGGGGTCAGATGTCCAGCTGTGTCCCCTCCCAGCTCCTTCTGCACCCCCAGCCTGTGCTGGTGGGGTGAGGTGAGAAGCAGAAAAGGCTGGGATGCTGTGCAAGCCCTGCTTAGCAGTAACTGATAGATCCCTATGTTATCAGCACTGCTTCCAGCACAAATTCAAAGCACAGCCCTATCATCAACTCTTACCCCTAAAACCAGCACAGATGGTTTAGCAGCCTCCAGTTCTGTGAGAAGACACTGCCATTCATGGGGCCTTCTCAGGTCTTGTTCAGGGTCTCTCTTTATATGCACATACAACACCCTACATAATTAAGCTTTGAGTTAGGCCTAGGTCACCATAACCAGTTAAAATCAGTTAGTACCTAGAGCAGTAAGTACCTAGCTGGATCTGCAGCTGTTTTCCTTTTTTATTTCTCAGTGTCAGTTTTTCTGTGGCTTTATAGTTGCCAAAGGTGTATTGAACATTAGGTTTCATAAATTTTGGAGGAGTTTTTAAGTAAGCATTAATCAGTAGCAGAATGCTGGATGTTAATGCTCTTTGCCATGTGTCCCCTTTTGCAGGGTGAAGATAGGCAAGCTATCAGAATTTCTTACCACCTCTTTTCATACATATCTGAGCTTCCTGGATCCAGACTGTGACCTAAAACTCTTTGATGACCATAATGACAACTGCAATAGTCCTGACAGTGAATATGGAGACTACCCAGCAGATTTCTGTGAAAAAGGTTGTAGTGTTTTTTCAGTTGGTTTTTTTTTCTCTGTCAAGTTCTATCAGCAGAGCCTGGGTTTGCTTACAGTACAGGGTCTGTTCTGTGCACAGCTGATGGTTATTTGGTTTTCTCATGAAACCACCTGAGGACAGGACCTGCATGACTCAGTTTGGAAAATGAATTCATGTGTGTTCTTCTTGCATTTGTAGTATTGCCTGGCAACTGCTACAGCAGAGTCTGGAGAGTCAGCAGGTGGGGAGGTGTGGAAGAGGTGAGAGGGAAAAGGACTGTGAGGAGTCATGGACAAGAGCTTGTGTGGAAGAGATGAGAGAGTCTTAGAATCAGACATTAGAATCAGACAAGTTGGAAGAGACTTTTACAATCATCAAGTCCAGTTGTGTTCTATGATCTACCAGCAAGATAAAACCCCTTTTGATTCCTTTCAAATGCAAAGATAGCTTCTAAATCTGTTTTCAGTGTCAAAAAACAATTTTAAAATTTTGTTTCAAATTTGTTTGGGGCTTAAAAATCTCTCCCTTACACTATTCTTGCATGTTTGAGTACTCTTATAAATAAGCAAGAATATAGTGGTGTGTTTGAGTAAGGAAGTGCTGATGATAGGGATTTTTAACTTTAGAAACCCTTTTTTTTATAATGTATGTTACACTAGATAGCCAGGATGAGCTGGATCAGTATATAAATGATGTCCTGCAGAGCACAGCGCTGAAGTCATACCTGCCTCCAACTTCAAAGACAACGAGTCAGCCACCTGTGTTCAGTGCAAACCATTCCACAGAAGAGATACTGTCAATAATGGCCAAGACAAAGGGCTTGGAAGTTCCAGGTATGTTTCCTATTGTTTATTTAGTGATAATAATTTAGAAAAACTGGCTTAGCTGCTGCAAGGGATAAGTTAAAATATTTAAAAGCTACACCTTTTGACATACTTGTGCCACTAGTTCTTTCTGTATAGGGAAGAAATAAGAATTTCCTTTGGTAAGAATGACTGAAACTGTTGCTGCCATGTTCCCACAGTATCCTGTATCATGGTTTGTACACAGAAAGCCTGCAAAGAAATGTAACATTTAATTAAAATTAATATTATGGAAGTTGGTACAGCTTCTTAGTTGGATAGAATTTTAGAACTCAAATGAGTTAATTGATTGTTTCTGTCTTTGTATAAAGGCAGACAAAATGTACTTTTTAATTTTAATAAAGTTGCTGTGAAATGAAATATTTCCGTACGAGAAAAGCATAAATATTCACATATATTTTCTAAATTAGTAAGAACAAGTGGAGTAGAGAGGGAGCACAGTCTTTCTAATTAAGCTGCATTTCTGATAGCCTGATTGGAGGACATACATCAAAATAAGACTTTGGCTGAATTTGTAAATAAATCCCAACATTTGCATTGTTTTATATGTAGATATGTAGTATTCAATGCCCTGGTCTACAGAAGACTTCCCTTAACTTCAGTGTAAATTAATAATTTCCAAGCTTTTCTGTTAGTCTTTTCTGCCACCTTTCATGTGCTGCATCATCTATCTGATCCTCCATTGAATTCAACATATGAAGTTAACACAGCATTAAGCTGCATTTAGCATTATAATTTTAATTACAAAATCTTACCAGTTAGGCCACTTTTTCCATTCATTTCCTGTTGAAATGCTTAAAACACCTGGCAGGGTCAGGTCATTGGGCTGCAGGATTTCATGGGCCAAAGAAGAGATATCAGTTGAGCATGTAGCCCCCGAGCTTTTGACATGCTGATCTCAGAAACTCTTAGAGCAAACCTGCTAGGAGGATAAGGTTCAGAACATAAGCTTGTCTCAGAGTTGCATGCACAGCATCTCAGAAGCACTGCCTCTGTATTTTGACTCTTGGAGGTATATCTGTTGTTTTTACCTAGTCAAGCTGCTTCATGTAGTGGTTTTGATTTTCATGTTACTGAAACAGACCTTTTTTTTATTTCTGTTCTGGTCACTTTGCTCTCCAGCCGTGTCTATGTCTCTTCCCACTAAAGTTCTGAACACACACCGAAAGTCTCTGAATCTTGTTGATAATCCTCATTTCTTTGAAACAAAGGTAAGGTGTGGGAATTTTTATGTTGTTTGTGGTTTTAGGATGCAGTGCTGTAGTCTTTTTTCATGTTTTCCTTTCAAACCCTATGCCAGATCTCATTTTTCTTCACAGACAAACTATTCTGTCCAAGGTACTCCCTTGTTTTGGTAATTATTTGTTTGGCTGGATGAAGGTTTTTTAGTCAAATATACACTATCATGTGGAAAGTTTTGAGTTGCATGTGCAAAACAGAAAAGAACATAATAGTTGCTTTATTTTTAAAAGGCAAAAGTTAAGTCATCATCTTTGGTTTTAGCTGAACACAAGGAGAAGGATGGGATGTTCACAGCCTTTGTAGATGTTTTCCAATAAATACTACTTAGAATAACATCTGGGCAAGAGGGAATGTGCGAATGTCCTTAAGGCACAAGCCAAATCCCACCTCAAGGCATGAAGGTGGGGTTGTGCTGGGCACTTGGTGCATGTGAGCACCTGCTGAGAATGGCTAAAAAGTTGTATCCAGCCTCCTGAAGGATTCTGCTCTGCACAAGCTCTGTTTGTGGAAACGGTATATTAGGATTATATAAATTGCTGAACAGCTTGGTAAACAAAATTTCTTTTCATCCAAGAACTCACCAGAGGATTATTACATCATCTGAGTAGTTATCATTTTACTTTAATAAGCTTGGAAAATTTATAATGGCAATATTTGTATTCATAAAGTGCCACTTACATATAGGTTAGAGATGGAACTCAAAAAGCTCTAAATTATTTCAATGAAAAAAGAAAGGGTAGTATCTCTCTGCTTTTCTCTTTACAAGTAGCATAAGATGACAGGAAAAGCATGCAGATAATTCCATTTCTTTGTTTTGTGGGGAAAAAAAAAGAAATAGATACAAGGTTCCATTCTGGAGGTTCTGTTTCTTGAGATTAGTCTCTTTTCTGTGCCTGCAGTACCCTGGCAAGAACTAAGTGATGTGTCTGTATTTCAAGTGCAGAGCTTTGTTGCAAGTCTATTGTGATTTTTTGATGGGAAGTTTGAAGTTACAGGAAGTTACAGATCTGTTACCTTTTTCAAGGTCATGTCTTTTGATTTTTCATCCATCTTTGTTATCAGGACTGTGAAAATGTTTTGCACTTACCTAAAGATGCTCATGGTGATTTGGATTGCAGGAAGCTCGTTGATCAGCTGAAGGAATGTCCAACACTCCATGATCAAGCAGATATCTTGTATATCTTGCATATACTCAAGTAAGTTACCTGAGTATGAAGTTCAGCATCTTTAAGTTTGGTCACAGCCATCTGATTATTCTTGTGCAGGTTTCAGGTTGTGTTTTGAGGGGACAGCGGAAATATTTTAACAAGCATATTTTCAGTTAGTTACAGGAATTATTTGGATACAAAAGAAGACTTGTGCAAATTTTAGAGTTGATGGGCACACAGCTGCAAATACATAAAGTCTCCAGGGCTCACAAATTAGATGCACAAATCGTTTCCATGAATGAGAACACACCCTGCTGTATTTGTGGTACTCCATTTAAAGTTCACAAAGATTTGGTGTGATTTTCATACACAAGAATGAAAGTGGAGGGAAAATTCGTCTTGTCATTTTCTAACTAAAAGGAAGATGCAATTTTAATGAGTGTTCACTTTTTCCTCTAATCCCTTTGCATATTTAAGTATACAACTGGCTAAAATTTGGTACTTTTTCAAAGATTCTTGGAGGCAGTCTAGACCCATCTGCTGAGGTTAGTAAACACCTGCTATTTAAAGTGATTTGTTTGGAACAAAATGCAAATTAAAACAACTGAATCATCTTCAGAAGTGTGTTTATTAAGCTGTTTTTTATTCCTGTGCAGGACAATACTGCTGGAACCTGTCAGGCAGTTAGCTTTTGGTGCAAAGACAAGTATGTGTTAATCACAGATGGTCTTCCCTACTGCTACAAAGAGTGCAATTTTGTTTATTTTAGTCTGTCTCCTGTGAGGACCTCTTCTTTGATCTTCTTGATTTCCCAAGCAAAATGTTTGCATCCTCTCTTTAAAGAATAAAGGAAATCCTATTAAAATACGTTTTGTTGTTTAACTGCATCTAACACCAATAATTTCACCAAGAGACACCTTGTTGGTCAGGCAGATGGACCTCTGGTGGACTCTGTCAGCAGAATTTGAAAACTCATTCTGTGATACTTCAAAATATTACCAAAGAGAAGCCATCATGCAGTGAATTTCAAAACTAGGAGAGGAACAGAAATCTCCTTTGTTTTTTCAGTAATGGTATAAGCAATGCAGAAGTTTAGTTAATAGCTAAGAGGAAAGGCTAAAAAATTTCCCTAAAAATGGGTGTAATCTTCAGCAGTACTGAAGATACTGTTGATTCTGCTCTGAAAAAGTACTACATGGAGTGTTCCTCCAGCAAACTGTCCATGTTAATCCTCAATTTAAAGTCTTGTGGGAAATCCTTCACGTAGTTCCTTTTCAAGTTGCTGGCTCACAGCTGAGTGCTCAGATTAGTGTGAAAGTTCCTGGTATCAAGAGGATTTTGTGCACATACAATCAGTCTGTGATGAAGGCACAGATGTCCCATTTGGTATTTAATTCTGTCACCAATGTGAGCAAGGCAGTCAAAATCCAGCTGTGTGGTAAAGTTTAGCATCTTGCCTGATGACAATTACCTCCTGTTTGTTTTGTGGCAGAGGTGCTGACTGGGACACAGAGCTGGATGGACACTATGGTGTCACTGTTCACTGCCTCCTCAATGAGCTCTACAGAAAGGCAGGCCTCCATCAGGAGTGGGGCTTAATCCGTTACATTTCTGGCATACTCAAAAAGAGAGTTGAAGTCCTGGCTGAGGTATGAAATACAAATAATCCTGGTTCAGCTTCCTGCCTGGGAAGAGATAAAACTATAAGTTTGCTGTTGGGGTTTTTGCTTGCCCTTCTAGTTTTACTTTACAACATACATACTGCAGCATTTTAAATTAAGTATAGGTTGTTTTTCTGATCTAAAGTCTTACTACATCTTTATCTTTTGTCTGTACTGCAAACTGTGCTAATGTTGGCATGGACTGAGAATGTCACGCTGTAAATAGTTATGAAGACTTCATCTCTCTTAATTGGAGAAGCTTAATTGTGTGCTTTGAAAGCTGCAGTTGTCACTGGTAATTGTCTACTGCTGTTGTGATGATATGAACACTTTTGGGGCACTGCTATGTCAGGGTGCTAGTGATGACACAAAAACATGTTCTGCCCATTTCCATTCCCTTGGTGGACAGTCTGCCTTGTGAATGGATGTTTGGAAGCATTTAAATATCTGTGCCTATTAGGTGGTAACAAGAAAAAATCCACTGCTAAGAGTACAGATAGGATTTTAATCATTACAAAAAGGTTTCCTCTCAAGTATTCTAAAAGTATTTGTTTAATTTTCTAGCAATCCCCAGCATATTTTTGAGGAGCTCTTTCTGTAATTCTTGGCCATTTTCAAGGCTCTCTCACATCTAGGATGCCTTATTGTAGTGACAGTCATGTCTATGGGGAGCAGTTTGTGATAACCACTGTGCATGTACTTCATTAAGCACAGAACTTTTTCCCTTCTCAAGACACAATGGATGAGCAGTACAGACACGCTCATAAAAAGCCATGTATGTTAACTTGAGAAGGTATTGACAAAGAATTGAGGAGGAGGAAAATAGAGATGATTTGTTTTCTTCCATGTTAAGGGAGTGAAAATAGACTCTTCAAAATCAGAGGAATACTGCTCTGTGATGTTTTTTGATTCAGGATATGAAAACAGGTAAACTGAACACCCCCTTTTAAAGTAGGTCAATATAGAAGAGTACTGGGGAAAGTACCTTTTTCAGAATGTATCAGGAATGTGATGCAGTATGCTGGATTTTTGTTTTAGGGGTTATATTAGTACACAGGATTTTTTAACTAATGCTGCCAAACTTTTCATTGATTAAAAACATGGTGTTAAATAAAGAACAAAAGTTTATCATATGATAAAGGATGAAAGCCTTTACTGATCTGCCAGCCCCAAAAGAGTTCCTAATCTAATCATTATGCTGCTGTTTTCACTGAGCAGGGAAACAGGCCACTTTCAGCAGGGGCAAGCTCTCATAGCCCTGGTGACCTCAGGAGATTTTTGGAAATTATTTAACATCATTCTGCTGAATTTGCATGTCTGGTAATTAATAGAAATGCATTTAGAAATTGCTAAAGAAATTGAATTAATTTAATTTGGTCAATTAAAAGCTATATCACTTCCACATGACTCAGAGAAAGGTCTCTTGCTTTTTGTCTGCTTATGATAGGCATGCACAGACCTTCTGTCACACCACAAGCAACTCACAGTGGGCCTGCCACCAGAACCCCGTGAGAAAATCATTACCACGTAAGTTGGAGCTCTGCCTCAGGCACAGGCTGCCCTTCATCTTCCTGCTGGTACCATTCTGCTGCTATTACCTTCTTTTAAACCTTACTCCTTGCCCTCAAAAGGATTTGCAGCCACCCAGGTAGAATTGTAGGCACTTTTGTTCTGGGTGATTTGATCCCAGTGCTTGTTCAAGAATTTAATAGCTGGTTGTGCTGAGTCACTGCTACCTGTGGTTTGTGTTCTTGCAGCCCACTGCCACCTGAGGAGCTCACAGATCTCATTTATGAAGCCAGTGGCCAAGACATCAGTATTGCAGTCCTGACACAGGTATGCAGTCTGTGCAAAAAGGCTTCTTGGACTGTGCCCTGTGATGTGCCAGTGCTTGCTGTGAGACTGGGAAAGCCATGAAGAGCCACTGTGATGGGTGCCTGTATGGGTTTGTCCTTACAGGAGATAATTATGTACCTGGCGATGTACGTCCGGTCACAGCCCAGCCTTTTTGTGGAGATGCTCAGGCTCCGCATCGGTCTGATCATCCAGGTGATGGCCACTGAGCTGGCACGAAGTCTGAAATGCTCAGGTAGGAAGCAGTTTTATTGTGAGGGTACTTAAGGTATCATTTTTGCTCCACCCTTTGTGGCTGATCTTCTCATTTATGTGTGTTAAATCCTTTTATTAATCTCTTAGTTCATATGTGCAGTTGCAAACCTTGAAAATCACTTTTTTTTTACTTAATGAAAGATTTCTCTCCCCCCAGCACACAGTTAATCAAAGAATATCAGAGAATATTCTTTATGGAATAACTCTATCTCAGGAATTTGGATCCACATGTCCTCTGCTGTAGGGAGATGGCTGTAATACCTTTCCAAGTGATCTTGTTCTATAAGGGAGCAACTTCTTTCTCATCATGAGCTTCAGTGACATTTTGCACAAGTTATGACATAATAAAGATTAATGCAAGTAGTGTTATTTCTATGGGGTGTTTGTTGTTTAGTCCTGAAATATATTTTCTGTGAAATGTGACTACACTTTTTTTAAAGGAAGGGCTAGCCATAGAGTTAAATGTGATTGGATTTCATTCACAGTTTCCTTAGCTGGCTTTATATCTTGTTGTCTTCCCAGTGACATCTGTAGTTATTTTTGTTTTATTTTGTTTAACTAGGTGAAGAAGCTTCAGAGAGCTTGATGAATCTAAGCCCCTTTGATATGAAAAGTCTCCTACATCATATTCTCAGTGGGAAAGAGTTTGGAGTGGAAAGAAGCTGTAAGTTCACTTTTATATGTTAAGTGAGATTGTCTTGTAAGTGGGGATCTATTCTTTCTGCATGTAAAATAAAGGTAGAGGTAGTGTATTAATCATGGGTGACCTGTACAGGTATATGTCTGCTGTGAAATAAATAAACACATATGATGGAGGCTATCCTGCACTGAAATAAGACTGTTATCAAGTTTTCAGTAATATGAAGGCAATCTTTTAAAACAAAGAAATTTTATGGGACCAGAACAAAAGCCATTAAAAGGTCATATCTAACCTGCCTTCAAGAAACATTAGTTGCCCACATATTCCTGATTGGCACAACAACTGTCTCCTGGGCCCCTCTGTAGATCCTCAGAGACTCATTGCAATTCTGACTAAATTTACAATTGCTCACTGTCTTGGAAAATCAGTTTCTGATAGCCGAGACAGATTTAGACCCCTTACTTGATACAATCATGTTTGAACTCTTGATGTGATTCTGTCACCAAAAATGCTGTCATCCAAAAGCATTGCACATTTCTGAAATGATATGTGTTCAACTTCTTAGATACAATTTCATCTATTTTTCTACCTCTAGAATGTTAAAAATGTCCATTTGCTTCTTTAGTGCGACCTGTAGATTCTTCATCATCCAGTCCTGCAATTTCTATTCATGAGATGGGACATTCTGGAGCAACCAAAACAGAAAGAAGTGGTATTACTAAATTGAAGAGTGAGATGAAGCAGGTGAGGAGTTTCTGTCAATGCTCATCAGAAAGTACAGCTATTCTGGAACTGTGTTATGTTAGGCTTTATTCTTGCTAAATAACAGAAATTTCCAGAGCTTTGATTTTAAAACCGATCACTGAATAGAAGGCAGTTAAGGGATGTTCCCTCAAAAAATGTTCTTCCTCTTTTGTTCTTGTTTCACATGCTGAATGTGGAAGAACTTGAACAAACTGTAATGCATTCATGGTGTCCACTGTGAAAACAGCTCTTCTGTCATGGTTAGTGAAGGAAAAGTCAGATGTACAAAGAGAAGCTTTTATGCAATCTTCATTCTTGTACTTGGCCCAAGTTCCAAAATAGGACCACATGCCTTTTGGAAAAAATACATATAGAAAAGGAATCTTGTTTTGTTTTCTTCCAGTTCTGTTTCTTCAGGAAGTGAGGATGTTCAAGTTCAATACTTTAAATTATACTTCAACTGAGAATATGGGGAGATCACAGAAATCACAACCAAAATACTCCGAATGAATGTGACTAATGGTTTTGTTATGAGTGGTTTGATTTCTGTATTTTGTGTCTTTATTAGTAATTTTCTTTTGCTTTAAATAAATAGGAAGGTGGTAGTCAAATTAAATACATTTGTAAGAATGGTTCTATTTTTCCTCATGGGTTATTCAAACTAGAGAGAGAAGGCTCTGTGTGACCTTATTGCCACCTTGCAATAAATAAAGGAGGCTTAAAGGAAAGATGAAGAGATTCTTTTTTCCAGGGCCTGTAGTGACAGGATAAGGGGAAAGAGTTTTAAACTGAAAGGGTGGGCTTAGATTAGACACAAGGACACTTTACAGTGAAGAGGGAGAGGCAGTGGAACAGCTTGACAAGTAAAGTTGTGAATGCCATGTCCCTGGAAATGTATAAGGCTAGATTGGATGGGGCTTTGAGCAGCCTTATCTAAAGAAATATTTGATGCTTTCCTTTGACTGATGAAACAGATGGAATAAGCCTTTAGAAAGGAATGGCATTTTTATATGGTCTTAACATGAAGCATTTGCTGGTGGTAATAAAGATCAGTTAATGATTCCTCATGGGACATGGTCAGGCAGGGAAGCAGAGATCCCTGAGGAACACATGATGTCTCTTGTGAGATCTGGTTGCCGTGTTTGAGCAGTGCCACTGCTAGAGCATCATCGTGGATGAGGGGGAGGCTGTGAAGATTTGCCAACTGTGTTGCACGGGCCCTGAGGTGACCTTGGAGGTCTCAGTCTGAGCAGGGCTCCTAGTCAAATGGGGGTGTCTGGGCTGGGGCCTTTCCACGAAGGAGGAGGGACAAGGCACTAGATGGCAGCATTATTTTGTTTGAAATACAGAGGTGGGCCTGAGCTGGAATGCTTGGACCTCTTGACATTAGAAACATTGTTCTTTTGTTGCTTTCACATTCCATGGAAACTTGGTATTTTGCACATAGGAGTTGGCTGGGTTTATTTTTGTACCCTCCCCCCACTTTGCCTTTCCTGCTGCTTCCTGCCACATCTCACTACATTCTCTGAATAACTGACTAGCAGCTAATGTTGACTAGCAGCTACTGCAATGTCATTTTGGCAAGGGGTTGGGTGGGGTGGCGCAGGATACACTTTGTTGTTACAAGGAATATTTCCAGTACTTGTACTAACATCTCTGGACTTGTTGAGCAACTGCAGCTCCCTCTTTCGTGGCTGTTCTTTCTTGAGTCAGAATCATTAACACTGAATGTGAAGGCATGGTTTGGGGTGGGCAATTAGAGAAAAGTGCTTAAAGTCTGAGGTACTTCATCCAGATTTCAGCAAAAAATTTGCCTTGCAGCTTTTTGTTTAGTGCTGCCCGTTCAGTTGGCAGCCTGCTGTCCCTCCAGATGACCTCCAAGATGACCTTGTCATGCAAAAAGAAGCTAGTGTCATTACAACAAATGGGGAATGGAAGTAGGGAGCTCAGTTTTTACTTCAGCCCTCAGTCACAGGGAAGCTTTTACTTGCATCTTAAACTGGTGGTTTGTGCTGGCCATGCTGGGAGCTCCATGGATGGCATGGGCTCCTGGCATGGCAGGCTCTGCCTCATGCTGACCATGGGAATCAGCAGCAGCTGCCCTGATATCAGCTGAAGTGCAACACTGCAAGAGGCTAGGGGTTGCTGCAGTTTTTCCCTGGGTACCTGAGGTTATCCCATATTTCTTGTCTTTGCACCTATGTCTTACCTAACCTTATCTGTGTTCTTTTCTCCTGGATGTCTGACATTGGTGTCTGGTTTTGTTTTGTAGTTCTTTCATGAGGGGCACTCCATGTCCAGCAGCATTTTTGCTCCCATGGTAAAACACTGTCTAGCTCTGCACCTGCTGTTCATCCTGTGTGTGTTTGTGTGCAAGGGTCTTGGCTCTAGACACCTCCTCTGTCTTCTCCTGCCTAAAACCTTGTTTTCAAACCCTACTTCTTTGTCTTGTCTCCATTGGGAACCAATTCTCATTAGTAATGTTCTGATAGAAGTTGAATCTTGCATTTAGATCCACTTAGTTCTTCTGAAGCTTAAGCAGTTGTAGCAGATGAAGTAGTATAGCAGATTTAGCTGCTTGATAGTGGATGGTTACAGGTGTCCTCAGCATGTAAAAGTAATGTAGTGTTGATAAATGCTGACAGCCTCTGGGCAGTGAGGAATCCAGAACAGCTTCAAGTTGCTGAGATAAGGGTTACATGGGTGCCTCTTCAAAAAGTCATTTTCTTTCAAGGCAGAGAACTGTAAGGCTCTTCATAAGCTCTCACTGTCTGCATCTTCAGACTTACTGTCAATGGCACACCTCCCAAATGCCCTAAAAGCACAGCTACAGAGCAGGAAGTTCTGTCTGTCATGGTCAGTTTGCAGTGGAAAGAAAAAGCAAGCATTGGAACATCAAAGGAACCACCATGTGTGCCTCATGGACACTAGTAGCAGTGGAAATGGAGTGTTAGCTGGGGATTTTTTTGCAGAGCTTGGCTATGTAGTCTATGAGCCTGCACTTTCCAAACATGCAGTTTGCATTTTCCTCCTTCCCCATTACATTGCTCTGGTGGCTTCTTACTTGGAGATAAGAGGATTTAAGATGGCACTTCACTTTCAGTGAAGTCCTTTCTGGGCTGAAAATAACAGCTATCAAAAAGGAAGGAGAACACAGAAGAGCACAGTCTCTGGGAATTCAAGGAAAGGGCAGACTGCATGTGTGGAAATCACTACAGCAATTTGGAAGTATTGCCTCAACTTTGAAAATGATTTTATGCCTAATTTAGTGTCCAGACCTGGTAGAGTAAAATAATAGAGCAACAAGGATGATAAAGGAAACAAGGCTAACACTTACAGAGAGGCAGGCATGACGATTTCATGGCTTCATTAAGTCAATTTTTAATCTACTTTAATGGAGCTTTTGCATGAGGGCCTCTTTTTCTGGACTCACGAACCTTTGATACTTTTACAACACTGAGCCCATGCCCAAGTGAATCAGACCTACCTGCAGATCCCCCCACCTTGCACACCAGTGACACTGCCCTGGAAGCAGCTGGTGCTTTTTAAAATAGTCAGGTGCTGCATTAAACCAAGCAGTGAAGTTCACTGCTTGTTTGGTTTAATGCAGTGCCATGTTGAAGTGCCTGCCTGTTTTGTTGAGAAATGATGGAAGTACTTGAGAAATGAAGCTTTTTGGAGAGGGGAGAGATGGGATGAATAATCAATCCCACCCCATCATCCTGTATGGCATCAAAGCCTGTATTTTTTTTCCCTGGTTCTGAGGTAGCTTTATAACATAAATGTATTGGCCAGAAGTGGCACTTGAGGTGGTAGAAAGCAACTAACCAAGCTGTAATGTCCTTACAGAGGGGCAGTACTCCGTCATCTCCCACCAGTACTTCTCCAAGTGGCTCCAGTGGAGACATGAGCTGGGGTGACAGAAAAGGGCAGTGGCTGCGCAGAAGGAGGCTTGATGGTGCTATTAACAGAGTTCCTGTTGGCTTTTATGAGAAAGTGTGGAAAATCCTTCAGAAGGTAAGCTGACAGCTCTGGAGGAAGCAAACAAGCTGTAACTCGGGGAGGTGGTGGTCCAGGGATAGCATCTTGCCAGGAGTGGAAGTTGATCAACAGGTGGAAACCAGAGTCACTGTTAGAAGGGTGTTTCTTGAACATAAAAGGGCACAAGTTCACATGTTTCTTTGAAAGTGTGTTTTTCTCTGAAACCACCAATGCTGAATTTTGGCTGAATGATTCTCTTCCACCACTGCCTGTTGTGCATCCCCTGGCCTAATGCATATTGTCAGTGCACCTAAAAGGCACTGCAATGCAGTTCTGTGCTTCAGGTCAGAAAGGCTGTGAGAAATGAAGTAGGAAACTTCTTTAGCTCTTCCAGAATGTGTTGAGACCTCTTGCTGGCACTTCTGAGCTGTATGGCATTCTTAAACCCTTTTGTTTTTTAGTTTGATTTTAAGTGAAAAGTCAGTCCTTGCCCGTACTTTGGATATCAGTGGTATAGAAATTAAAAAAAAAAAAAAGAAAATAAAAAGGCAACTCTCAGGAAGAAGGAGAGGGGAATTACAAATTTTAACTTTTTTCAAAGTGATTATGCACCTGCTTTTCTGCTTTGCTGGATACAGGCCAGCATTTGGCACCTTGCAGCACTGAGCTGTTCATGCTCGCTTAGCTGGGAAAAGTGCATCACCAATTCAGACTTGTTTGTCCTTCTAAAATCCCTTACACTGAAACTATTACTGTTGATGTCAGCCAAGACAAATCATATATGATCTCCTGGCTATTTTGTAATAGGATCTACCAGTAGAGTGAGCATCACTTCTGACCTAATGTAATAGCTGGGACTAATTGTATGTTTTTTCTGGCTGTTAAAATGAATTGTGCTTGTCTTCAATATTTCATTTTTAAAATGTCTTTGGACTGTTCATAAAATCTGTCTCCTCTTCTTGTTGTGTTTCTGTGCTGTACCTCACATAGCCAGATGTGTCCCTCCTTAACCTTCCTTTTCACCACTTAGGTTTTGTTACTGTTTTCTTTATACCACTTGTTATTTCTCTCACCCAGTGGCTGATGTCCTGAGGTCTGGTGTCCTGGATCTGAAACACATAACTAAATGCTGTCCTAGCAACAATGAGAAAAGATTCTTGCTTTTGTGGTCTGTTGTCTTGCTTTTGTGTTACCTTTTATTTCCAAACCCCTTCCAGCAGAATGCTCCCATCGATTTGTTTCCCTCCTTTGTGTGCCTTTGCTGTAGCAGCTCCTGAAGGGCTCTGCTTCGTTAGCTGGGCTGGAGCACAGCATGCTCTGGTGTGTCATGTCAGGCTATTTCTAATCTTTGCCAGTTACATAATAACTTCTTCAGGAAGGATAAAATAATATTTTTGAACAGGGCTTTTTCTGTCATTTGGGGGTTTTTGCTTTGCTTTTTTTTTTCCCCTAACTGAAAGGTGTTACATATTGGCTTAGAACAGAGAACCCTCAGATTGACTTGCAAGAGCTGTAATTTCTGTTCACTCTTGAAATGTTTCAGTGCCATGGTCTGTCCATTGATGGATATGTCCTTCCTTCTTCAACCACCAGAGAGGTACAGTAAAATTCCTGTGATTTTTCTAGCCACATATCTGAATGTTTGGTTTGACAGTGTAAGATGCAGCAGGGCCTCTGTTATAGAGACTTGGTTTTAGTTTTAGAACATCTGGACCGTCCCCCAGCACCCCTGCCAGCTTCCCTGGGTCTGTGCAGGTGAGTTCTTGCCCAGCAGGCCTGGGAGGAGGAGGCTTGTGACAGGTTTTCCCTTTGCTGAACCTGCCTTCTGTACTCCCTCACTGTCCTCCGGTGCCCATGGGGTGGCTCCAGAGAAGAGTGGCTGACAGCAGCACTTTGGGGGGAAGGTGAGGCATCACAGATTTGGAATAAAGCAGACACGCTGCTCACCACTTGCTTTTTTTTAATATGCTGCAAGAGCAGGCAGTGTATTTTGGCTTCACAGTCGCAATAGGAAATACTAGTTAAGGATGATTGTTTCTAACCAGAGCTTTGGTTCTTTAAATCCATAATATTTTCTTGCATTTTTTTCTTAGCTGGATTCTATCTTTAGGTGCTCTGGCAAATTTTGAATTTGCATCCATAAAACAAACTCTTGTGAACAGTAATCCCTCAGTGCAGAAGTGGTGTTTGTGTGCCCAAGATTGTTTTCCTGACTGTTTCCCTCAGATTTGTCTCCTTCCTTCTTTTCTGAGGAACTGTGGTAACAGCTGAAGAGATGAGCTGGAATTTTCTGCCAAATTTAAATGTTTGAGTTTGTAGCTTTTTTTTTTTTTTTTTCAGAAATGGGAGCTTTATTTATCCCTAATGTGTAGATCAAGAGACTTTTATTTTTAGCGCGTCAGACCTGGACAGTATCTAATTTTGCTGTTTAAAGCAATTGAATAAAAATAAGCACAAACTTCCTAAGGCAGCATAACATCCCCAGAGCTATGCCAGCGCAAATTAAGCTGCTCTGCAAACAGAATTGTGATATTCCTGCATGGCAAAGCTCAGGGGTTATTTAAAATCACCCCTCTAAGCAGATGGTTGTTTTTAAAGCTCTGCAGTAGGTCTGGCTGTGCTACTCACCTGCAGTGCCAGAAATATATGTACAAGGCAGACTACAGCCTGGGGAGCAAAGAGTTAATGTGGCAGCTAAGCATCAGCAGCACTGTATGTAAGTGAGATGTGTGTGTGATGGGTTGCAGGGCTGCAGAGGCTTCTGGACGTTTTGTAACTGTTTGCAGAATCAGGTCTAGCAACATGAAAACTTTCTGTAAGTGCTAAGGCTGCACAAACATTTTTGTTCACTTCAGTCAGTCTGCCCCCGTGTGCAGAGAGGAGCATATGCTTCAGTGCTTGCGGGATGTGAGGAGCTAGTCTTTCAGATTTGTCATTTTGTCTTTCCATTTCCACTCACACTTGCCAGATGACCCCTTGCGAAATCAAGTTTGCAGTGCACGTGGAGTCGGTGCTGAACCACATCCCGCAGCCCGAGTACAGGCAGCTCCTGGTGGAAGCTATTCTCGTCCTGACGTTCCTCTCTGACATCGAGGTGAACAGCATCGGGGGCATCATCCACGTGGACAGAATCGTGCACATGGCCAATGACCTCTTTCTGCAGGAGCTGGTGAGCTCAAAGGGCAGTGGGGGAAAGCCTCCTCCTTTCAAAATTATTCTCTGCTCTTTTTTTAATGTGTGTGATGAGCTTGATTTTTGTCCTGGCTCTTTCTCCTACAAAGACAGACCAAATCACTTAGGTATTTTCTAGAAATATATTTGGGAAAACTAATGTAAGAATCATGGGAGATTTAAAGGGAATAAAATTGTAGTGGCTAACAAGCTCTGAAGTACAAGGGTAGATTGAAGTTGTGCTTTTTAAGGCACTACTATTACCAATATTTGAGTAATCCCACCCATTCCCCCCAAAGGACAAATATCCATGAAGCTATATGTTCTTCATTTACTTGCACTGATCCAACTAAGTCATGTGGGCCCTATAGTAATCCTGATTGAGGTTTTCATGAGGGGAAAGAGAATTGCTTTCAGTATTCAGCACAAATAAAAAATCATAATGTGGTAGTTTTTTCCAATAAATAAGCATGCGTGCCTAACTTGCTCTACATCTTTGCTTGTGTCTTTACAGAAATCATTTGGAGCTACTGGTAGTATCTTGGAGAAAGATGCAGCCACAGGAATTTGCCACTTTTTTTATGACAGTGCTCCCAGTGGAGCCTATGGCACCATGACTTACCTAACAAAAGCCATAATTATTTATTTACACGATTTCCTGCCCAGCACAGGCTGCACAATGCAGTAAGTGACACACAAGAGTAAGTAAACCTTGCACAGGAGGGAAGGCTCAGAGGCTCTTCCTCCCCAGTTCCCTGTCACAAACCCCTTGGCTGGTTGCTGCCTGCGTGTGTGCCATGCACTCCCTCAGCACTTGGCACTGCTGGGGATGCTGTGTGCTCACCTACTGCTGGGGACAGGGAGCTGGAATTTGGCCTGGTTTTAGGAGAGTGTGCAAGTAATAACAAATAATGAGGCTTATTCTGCCCAAAGTGCATAAATGTAATTTGTATTAAATTAGCAAGAATTATACAGTCCTGCCAAGGGGAAAACAGATTACTCTGTGAAGATCAAAAGGCATAATAAAACGCGGGAGCTGCATCTTGGGCATAGAGTCTCACAAATAAGGGAAGTGATGGAATTCATTAATTTTTCTCCTGCTGTGTGTAAATGTACATCATTGTGAATCACTAATGCACAGTGTGAAACATCCAGGGAAATGTAAATTAGAGGATTAAGAATAACTTGAAATAGTGTGGTGATATTTCTAATACACTTTTATCCTGATTCTCCTCATTTGCACCTGGTCAGTGCAGGGCTAATGCCAGTAGGGACAAATATCCTACAATATCCACTAATTTGAGAGGATAGCCTCTGTCAGGAAGCTGCATCTGTCTTTGATCTGAATAGCTTCCTTCCCTGCATCCCCATGACTTTTGAGACAAAATCTCAGGACTCCAGCTTCTCCAGTGTGACAGACAGTTTTATGCCTGTAATCCTTTCCTCTGAATGGAGCAAGATAAACTTCTTCCACATGGGCACCCTTTCCAAGTCTCCTGATCATTTCCCTTGTAAACAGCCTCAGAGTCAAGAATGGCATAATTGTGGCTTTTCCAGTGTAGCATGAGTTTATGGAAGGCTTTGATGTTTCTCTTGGGGATTTTTTTGGGTTAGTTTGGTTTGGGTTTTTTTGGTTTTGGTTTGGTTTGGGTTTTTTTGTTTGGATTTTTTTCTTGGTTTGTTTGTTTGTTTGTTGTTTTTCCTTTTCCATTTTGTTTCTTTTTCTTCTTTTTAGTTTGAAGTTACACTGGTCTCATGTAATTAGGGGTTGGGCTGCCTGGAAGTCTCCCTGCAGACATTTCCCAGTTTAATGCTGTCACTTGGAAGCTCTGAGGTGCTGCAGGGAGTAGGTGTGTCCTGCATGGAAATAACTCCATGGACATTTAAACTAAAAACAGAGGTAGGCAGCTTCTGGAGAGGAAAACTCTGCCTTACCCCAGGCACTGGCTGTGGTTTTCCTTGTGCCTGTTCTGCTGGCTTTGCCACCAGCCACATGTCAGCATCTGGCTAACAGCTTAGGAAAGTGGCAGTAGCTTCAGCATCCCATGACCACAGACAGGGTCCCTCAGTAGCACGGCTGTCACCTGAGCAGAAAGGAACAGAGAAATTATTCTGTCTTGCCAGGTAGAGGGGAAAAGAGCAGACAGGCCAGTAAAAATAAGTACTTTCTGAGCTATATAAGCCTGGTAAGCTGTTTCTGTGAGCCTCCCATCCACTCTTTCAAAACATAACTGTGCCATTCATATAGGATTTTTTTTGTGTGTGTGTGTGTAACAATAGTGTGTGGTGCTTTGAAAGTGAGGTTTTTGTTTCCCTTAGAAGTAATGTCCTGTCTCACTTGCCAGTCCTCATGGTGCCAGGGGGACTGAGCTCCAAAGGCCATGACACCTCACCTGCTGTCCCTCGACACAGTCACTGCAGCTGTAGCAGTACCTGAGAACTGGCTCAACAGAGTGTAGGTGTGTGAGGCCTTAGTGTGAGGTGATTTAATGTTTTTTCAGAGACCAGAGGAGTTTGGTAGTCCAGAGGACCAGGAGCCCTGTGTTAACCACCATGGGAACTGTGGGCCTGTGCAGGGGCCAGTATAAAGTGACAGTTCAGGTACAATTAGCACTTGGGTGTGAAAGTTATTTTATTGGCATGGTGCATGTTTTGTAAGGGTTTGCCTTTGTTATTGTTTGGTTTGGGTTTTTAACTTCTCATATGTATTGCAAGAGCTCACTTAGCTTGTTTCCCAATAAAAGGAAGTAAAATCCTTTGTCTAGTTTAAGCAGATGTGACAGTGCAGAGCATAAGCACAAGAGCAAGATGATGATTTTTTTATTCTACCCATTATCATACAAAAAGTAGTAGCAGTTATTTTTGCTTTTCTTCTTGAATCCTAGATTGAGAGAGATGACTTTTTGCTCAGACTTCAATTTTTTTTTTTTACATACTATGTGAATTTGCTTTCAGAAACAATAAGGCTGATGTTGGTTTTCCATGCAGCTGTGTTGAAGTCTAAAGCAATGAAATGTATGGCCTAACATACCTGGACACCTCTTAACACTTCTTTGTTTTCTAATGGGAGAGTCATTGGTGTCTTAAATATCAAACTCACAGTATGACCTAGGTTATGGTATATATTATGGTATATATATAGGATGATCACAATGAATTGCCACATGGAATGCAGACAATTGGAAAGTATTTATGTGGTAATTTGAAGAGTTTCAATATCTGGTGGTGAGGGATGATACTCAAACACATGGCCAGTGGAAGACAAACTTACTGGCAGGGCACAGCTGCACCTTGCTGCTGTGTTACTGCTCAGAGCGAAGAACCAGTGCAACTCGAGAGTTGCCTGGCAGTGCAAACCAAATTAATGCAAAAAAGATTTACACAGACCCTCTGCTTTGCTGAGGATCCCCTGTGTGTGTGAGGCAGCTGCAAAGCAGAGCTGGCACTGGCAGTGGCCAGGGTGTGCTCCCAGATAAAATACAGGATGAGTCTGCAGTTTGTGCAGGGCTGAGCTAATTGGCAGAGGCTCTTCCTGGCTGTGCAGCCTCCCTGGGGAGCCAGCAGAGGATGACACTGCCAGCTCCCAGTCCCTGGAAACTCTTATGGAGAGAAGGCAGAGGTGAACAGACCACCCCTGTGCCTCAGAAACAAGGGCATTAGTGAATTAAAACAGAGTCACCTGAGAGCTGCTCATGCCAGCCTGATGGGCCCTGCTGCCTCAAGCACTTTGCAGCTGTGGGGTCAGGAGCACCTATGCAGTGCTGGGGGCAGCTGGGTGTGCCTGGGCAGAGGGGCTGGCAGGATCAGGATCTGTGTCCAGCTCATACCACATGCTGCCCCTAACTCTGCTCCCCTAGGCCAGCATCCCCCTGCTCCTGCTGTTGCCTTCTCCCTGCTGCCAACAGGGACGTGGGCTTGTCAAACTAGACAAATCAAAAGCACCATTGATCTCCCTCAGCTGCTGGTCCTACAGGTAACTGTGAAAACTGAATGGGTGGAATACAAAGTTTGTCTGGCTTCTCTCCTGCTAACTGTAGTCTCCTTTCTCAAGTAAAGAGTCTGGCTCATTCCTGGAAGGTGCAGGTGAGCCATGCAATCCTTAGCTGCCCTGCGAAGGGGCAGTCACATTCTGTGGGGTAGTGAAACACCTGGCCTGTCCCATGTGGCCATGGGACACTGTGAGAATGTGTCATCCCTCTGGCAGTAGCCAGGGCCTTGAGTGAAGTGGGAGCTCAAGGCAGTCCAAGTCCAAGCTTGGACTTGGACTCATTTTTGTAGTGGCTGACAGGTAGGAGCACAGTTGCCCAGAAAGTAGGAGAGAGATGCTACCAGTGGTGGCATCTGTAGCTGTAGGGCAAGATGACCTTGACACTCATCTGCAGGCTGATTCAGGCACTGCTTAAAGGACCACTCACATCTGGAATATTAAGTAGCTGCTGCATAGAATCATGACTGAAAAAAAGGGATTGAGGATGTAAGTTATAGAAAAAGAACTTCAGCTCAGTTCATTTGGATTTAAGTACAAGCAGCAGGGCTTTTTCCCACTCCCAGTTTCAGTCTCAAGTGGCATTTATTCCCAGCATTAGATGTTTCACAGTTACTCCCCCTGCCACCCCGTTCTGTCAGGGGTCACAGGGCTCTTTGTGCCACCAGCAGCTGACAGGACAGCACTTTCTTTTTTTGGCTCAGTGATTCAGCTCCTCTCATACCTCAGTCCTACATCCCTAAAAGGCTCTCACTGGCTGCCACGTGAAGCTGTGCTGCAACTGTACCTTGGCAGCCCCTCTCAGGAAGTGATCCCTCGAGGCCAGTCCCCTTCATGCCAGGATCAGGAATGCCAGCCATCCTTCAGAGCTCCTGTGTCTCACTGTACAGCCTGGCTTTGTCCTTTTCACTGGGGCAGGTGGCAACAGAGCTGCAGTGTCCAGTTCCACCTTGTCACTTCACACCCACCTCATGGAAGCCAACAGTGGGAAGCAAGATCCCACCACACACGGTGGTGTTTGGCCATTGTAAATGGAGCCTTTTTGTCACTTCACTGGAATAAGGTGGGACTGATCATAACAGTGCATAGATCAGAATAACTGTATGCTAAAAATATACATTAAGTATTACCAATGCCATTCAAGTTTTACTGTAAATTTTGTTTGTACTAATAAAGATTTTTCTTTCCCCTCCCCTAAGGTAGTTGAAATAAGTGTGTGCATGTCAGTTCATTCATCTGTCAAGTTACAAAATACTTTTGGAAAAGTATTTAATAGTATTTAACAGTGGAAAATAAGATTTAGAAGCAGCGCCTTAAGCTTGGGCTGCTGTAACATTCTGGGATGATAAACTTGGTGGAAGGATGCTTTTTTTGTACTTTCAACACTTTTATTAAATGAAATTGGGCTGCTTTACTTAGCTCATCTTTAGCTCTTAAAACTTAAAAAGGGACTAGGCTGGAACTTTTCTCTACCCAAAAAGCACTTTATGTGCATTGGATTTACTGAAGCTGAATGAAGTAATAGTTACCAAAAAGCTCCTGACCTGATGTTGTTTTCAGAGTATAAGATACAAGAGAATTAGATACAGATTTCCTGACTTCTCCCCCTTGGGACCTGACAGGGTGGTACTGGCAGGAATGGGAATATTGACTTGCAGTCAGGATAAGGAGAAGGGAATGTGAGTGCAAGAGTCTTCCATCTTGCTGCCTTCCAAAAACTCAATTTCAGAATTTCTTAGTTTCCTTTTCTTGGTATTTATGTTTAAATATATGCAAGAATATTTAGATTTGGTAGTATCAGAATATGTTTACTCTTATGTTCATACTCATCTTTGCTTTTAAGAAACCCAGTTCATCTTCCGGAAGTGATCTATGGTTATCAGGGCAGGGTACCAAAACACAGGCAGAGACACCCCACTTAGGCATTGCTCAGAAAGCTAAAGCTTTATTCTGTGATCTATCATGTTTTGCATTAACATGCTGTGGATTTAGCCTTCACTAAGGTGATGAGTTATGGAATCACCAAAGCCCAGAATGAGTCATGGTGGAAGAGCCCACAATGGATCCATTGGGTCCAACCTCCCTGCTCAGACAGGGTCATCCTGTAACACAGAGCACAGAACTACATCCAGATGGTTCTTGATTATCTCCAGTGAGGGAGACACCACAGCCTCTCCGGGCATTCTCTTCCAGTGCTTGGTCTGTGCACAGTAAAGAAGTTCTTCCTCATGTAAAGGTGGAACTTCCTGTGCATCAGTTTTCACATTGCTCAGCACCACTGTAAAAAGCCTGGTTCCATTTCAGGAAACAGTTATGATTGTTTCATAGCTCCAAATCCCAACAAATGTGGGGAAAAGTAACCAGGGGCAAGAGGAAATCTAATGCAAGTGTAAACACTTTTCAACCAAGATCCTCTAAGCTGTGCCTGTAAACTTTTGGAAAAATAAGAGATTGACCTGGAATGATTTAATTCCTGTGCATCATGCAAAGAGAAAGATTAAATGCAGATTTTAACCAGATGCTTCTTCCCTGTTTTCCTCTCCTGCAATGGACACCCCACAGCCAGCCTCCCTTGTGCCTGTTCCATCACCAGGGTGGGTCTGATATGTTCCTTGTGGTTATCAATGCTCTCAGCCGTCACTAAGGACTGCTGACAGACACATACCAAAGTCTCTCTTCCTACACAGCTGTAGGCATGACTTTGTCAATGTTCAGGGATTAGACTGATGGGGGAGATGCCACCAAGAGGAGGGGGTGAATTGAAAGGTCCTGCCAGTGTGTGGCAGTGACACAGTAATACTGTAAGTGTGGGTTTTCATCTCCTCTGTCCCGTTATTAGCAGATATGGATCATCCAGGAAGGGCTAAATAAAGGCTTGCACAGTGACCCTGTTGAGCAGCACTTTTATGATTAATGACAGCAAGCTGAGCTTCTAAGACAGCCCACAAGAAGTTCTGCCTTCTCATGAGGTTGCCTTTTTCTCGAGTCTGTGAACAACGTGAAAGGCCTCTAAAAATTCATTGAAGTCAATGTGGCCATCTTTGTTATAGTCTATGCTGAGAACTAACTTGTCAATGGAGTCATCCTCTACATCAATGCCCAGGTGAGAAGTGAAGAGTCTCCATGTCTGGCTGAATTCCTCAAGAGAAATCAAACCTAAAGGAGACAGATAATAGGTTGCTTTTTGCACTGTTGTTTCCCCTTCCTGCATAAACACAGACATGCACACTCCTTCAGTGCAAAGAAGCGACCTGCCTACCATGGTGAGGTTAGTACTTTCATGATTGAAGCACATTTTTACTTCAGGTAATGACTGAATGCTTATGAGAGTGGAATTGAGAAAGCAGTAGAGAGTAAGACAGAGTGGAAGGGAGAAAAAGCCCCCAAAAGAGTGAAGCCAATACTGGAGCTGGGATATGTGAGAATCTTTTCTTGTTAGGCTCTGTGCACTGTCCCTTATATGGCTGCAGCCTGACTGCTTAAAATAGTTTCCACTAAAGTGGAAAAATTATATCACCTCTGGTTCCTCTATATTTAGAAGCCTTAAGGGGGAAACACAGTGGGGAAAAGATAACTGGTATAGGCTCCCTAGAGTTGACACAGTGAAGTTACCTTGACTTACCTGAGTGATCTTTGTCAATGATGTTAAAGATGATCTCCAGATCCTTTCTGTATCTGCACAGTGTTTCTGCCAAAGATGGCTGAGCCTGGTTTTGAAATCACATACAAGAAGCTGTTCAGAACTTGGTTTGAGTTAATTTAACCAACAGAATATCTACTATCCAATTTCCATTTTCCCAGTTTAACTTGTTAAATGTTAAAAAAAATCTTTATGCTTGAGTTCTCTGGAATGACAGTTCTGTGTCTTGCCCTGAGGAATAATCAGAAAAAACCTGACACTTTCAGATGTCAGGGCAAGGGGAAAGGAGCCCTTCACACCTCCTACCTTCAGTAATTATTTGTAGAAATAGTCTTGGATAATCTAGGGAAGATGGTGCAGACCATGCACTCATACAAAGCACTGACTGTTCAGATGTGAATGGATCCTGCTGTTTAGGAAAATGACGGTGATACCTCTGTACCAAAGCACTGTGCAGCCATTTGGTAATGACTGGGCTCTGTAGAAGTGCCCTCAGATACCACTATTAACATCTAACAGTCCATCTTCAAATGTGACTTTTTTCCCACAGGGGCCTGAACTGCCTCGAGTGTGTTTGAAATGCTCATTTCAAAGAGTAAGAGTTGAATGTCTGGGCAGGAATTGTCACATCTCCTTGGCTTCATTATCTAAACGCCCTCAAGAGCCAACAGAAAGTAAGAAGCAGTTCTAGCATGTGATTCATCCAACCTATTTTAAGCATCTACCTTAGCAGGGAATGATGATTCGTACCCTAACAGTGCTCATTTTCCTTCAGTGACTATAAAAGGAAGCTCAGCAACTAGTTCAGATGTAGATGCGTATTTGATGGGCCAAACCACTGTGTTGTGCTTCAATTTGCACCAAAAGTTGTTCCTCCAAGAATTTCAAGAAGGTGTTTTCCTCTTTACCTCTTTTATAGGTTGACCCATTTTCAAATCATAAAAACATGACATGAAGTCAACTTTTCCATCTGGGTTCATCTGTGCTAACTGAGACCGCAGCATCCTCCAGGGCAGTTCCAGCTGTAGGACAGACTCCATCACTGCAGCCCAGTCATTGACAGAAATCCTGCCTGCCAGAAGGGGTCAGATCATGGTTAAAAGTACACAGCACACATCAGTCACCAGCACAAAGGGTTACAAAACACAAGGATTTTCTCTCAATCCTGGGATAAAAGCCCTCATAACAAAAGAGCAGTGGGGTTGGACTAGGCATTTCCACAGGTCCCTTCCAGCCACAAAGTTGTGATGCTGTTATGATGTTCAGCATATTTTAACATCTTTTGAGAAAGCCAGATTATGCCATGAAGAGTACTTCAGGTTTCACCTGAGCTGCAATTAGAATGACACGTGGCTGAAAACTCAACCAGACAAAAATATGTAAAACAGCTGCTCAGTGGCCAAAGAAACAACATCATGTTATTGAGTGCCCTTGTAAGGACACAGTCAAGTGAGAAGCCATCACTTTTCCACACAGGAAAAGTTGTCTTTGTGGCAGAAGAGTTGTATTTTTGGCAGGTTGTTGCTTCTACACTGACTTTTCCTCAGCTGAGGGGTGAGTGTGTCTCTGCTGGAGGCATAGGCAGGCAACTTTCCTTAGATATCACCCAGACCCAGGAGTTCCATTCCCTACCCTCACCCCCCCAACCTAAGACCCCAGTTCCCTGTCTGACACATTCTGAAGACACTCCTACATGAAGGTGGTGGTGATCTTTGAGATTCTGGAACTGGATTTGCCTGCTCAAACTCTCTACCCAACAGCAAACATAATTTGTTATTTGCCCATGTTTTTCAGTTTTCTTTTTCCTACTTCAGGCTTCATCCCCAGAAGTCGTTTGGGGCTAAGCCCTTCCCAGTGCCTATCCTTCTCTGTGGTCATGAAGAACAAGGTCAGGGAGCCTCTGCTGCCTTCAGCCTTACACTGGCAGGCAGGCAGGACTTGTCTCCATGGGGTTTGTCCTCTCTGCCCCCCACACACATGGAAGCTGTTTTCCCCATGGTGGCAACTGGACAGACAGGAAGCAGTACCTGTGCCATTGACGTCATATTGTTCAAAAGCACTGGTGAGTTCAGACCTGTGAGCATAAATCTTCTCTCGTAAGGACTTTAAGGCAGATGATTCAATTGTACCTACCCTAGGAGGAAAAAAAAAGTCAGCAGATTATTGAAGGATTAAAATCCTCTAGCATTTTATGCTTTTCAAAACTCATAAAATTCTTATATCCTTTAACATGTAGTATATTTAGGGTATAGTATTTTTAGTATGATGACCCAAATCACACTCAGGGTTAGAGGGGAAAAACTACCAAACCAAACAAAACCAACAATGCTCCATAGGAATAATCTGAGTTTATGAGATAATTGAGATTATGCAGGTAATCTGACCACACTACTAGGCATGGCAAAGCTGTCATGACAAACTTTTGAGATTCCATTCATAACAGGATTTGTCCAGATTAACACTGCAGCTTTAAAGCAGACAGGTGCAGGCCATTTATGAGTCCCTGGCAATTGTTTATTGTAACTGCTTACCCCACGTAATTACCTTTGGGATTTTCTCAGGAAACCAAGTTAAGCACTTAGAACATGTTTTGTCTACTGTATTAATTTTTAAATTGTAAAATAGTAAAGGAGAATCAAAGAAAATGGATGCCTATTCAGTTATTCAATCAAGCTCTAAATTTGTGGCAGGTACACTCATATGAGAGGTGAGTCCATGCTCACTGCATGCAACACACAGCTTTACCTCTCCCGGAGGTTCTGCCGGCGTGTGAACTTGCTGACCTGGTACTGCACAAACCGAGGGGTCAGCTCAGGATTCAGCTTGATGTAAGCGCCCCGGTTACTGCCCTCTTCGTAATAGTTAGAGGCAGAGAATATGGTGATAACCTGACACAGGAAACAAAGAATTGAATTGGCCAGAACAGCTCTTCTTGACATGTATTTCTGAAACTGATCGGACAAAAAATTCCAGGTTACAAAATTATGTGTCAACATATAAAACTATGTCATTTACCAAATTGCTCTTGCCTTTTGAGTCAGAGCTCTGGGCCTTTATTTTTGGCCTCTCCGACTTCAGAGAGTAGTGAGATATAACATGCTGTTTAACAGAAACCTCTTTCTGAGACCTGGTTTTCAGGATTCTTGTTGGCCTCCCAACACAGCATGTTAGAAAGCAGGGCCAGAAGAGAAATCAGTAAGTTAAAGGCTTCTAGAGCCTTAGAGCATCTCTTGAACTGTATTTACACACAACTCTTTTCAGGGATGTCCATTTGTTTCCATGTAAGTAACAAACTGGTCCCCACTCCCTAAAGCTGTAAAGAATTTTGTTACTCAGAACTCAGTAATTTGCTGTAACATCTATCTGGGACAATGTTCCACCAAACCCAGTTTAACAAAGTGACTCTCTTTTTTAAAATAAATTTCACAGATAAATCTACTGTGGATGTTCCTGTGAAATTCACAGGAGAATTCTACTCTACATGGAAGCATCTTACCTTCCCATCATGACTGATCTCATAACCTTCTGGCTTAAATTCATGAGACCTGATGAGCATCTTCAAATTATACCTCTCAAACAGCTTGGCAGTGACATCAGGACCAAAGTAACAGCCTCCTCCTCGACACTTGTTTGGTGTACAGCCATTTTGGCTTCTTGGATCACTCCACAGAATGTCAAGGATCTATAAATAGCAAACTCAAGCAAGTGAGGACTGATAGTAGGGGAAGACTGACAGGCCATATTTGTCTAAAGTCCTGGCCACAGCAAAAGCCCCACAGTATAGGGAGAAAACACATCCAAGCTAACACACAGGTCTTGGGGTTTTTCCTTCCATTCAGAAGTGTATTCTTTTGAGCTGAGACTTTTGTTCTACTCTTTAAGAAACATTACCTTGCTTTTGGATGAACTTTTTTGTTTCAGAAGAAATATCATTTCAGCTATGTACTGCCTTTCACAGCTGAGGTTTTCAGACTTGAGCAGCTGCATCAGGAACAGTACCTGGGCTACTTCAAGGAGAACAAAAACTGCCTTCTCATGTAGGTAGGAGAGGCAACTTCTAATTCCCAGAACAGACTGCATAACCACATTGGTCAGTGGTTTAACCTAAGCTTGGGAGTACAGGAGTTGCCTTTGGCTTTGTTATCTTCAGTTAGCTCATGTTTCAAACCAACATTTTACATATTAGCATTTTAGCAGACATGAAGATGAATTATCATGGTTCAATTCTAGTCAGTAGCAAACATTATTCAAAATGTATTTGTTTAAACTTTTCTTGGCAAGGTTTGCACTAACACATCCCACTTAATGTTTGTGAATGTGGCTTTGTGGATGCTTGATTAGCCGGGGGAGTGCCAGATTTGGGGGGAAAGAGAAGCCTTGCTTGTGTCCATTATAGTAGTTTGTGGGTTAGATAGGTATCTTGGGAAATCAGATTTTCAGAGAAATTAAGCTTTCCAAACTGTCACGATTTATTAAATTACAGTATAACAAAAGCTCTATATTGGCTCTGATATTCAAGATGAAAGAAACAGCCAGAGGACAAAAACTTCCCACTTCTGTGTAATCTGCCCAAAGGTCTCAGGAGCTAGGTGGCTTTTTCAGGCAATATAAGGATTCAGTTGCCAAAAACAGCCAAAAAAGGCTTTATCTCACCAAAAATTGCAGTCTGACTTGTTTAAACCAACAACCATTTATGTACCAACAGATCCAACCACACGAGGGCAAGCAAACCCATTTCCTACTGAGTGGTTTCCTCCTTCTAACGGCTAAGAAAAAAAAATACTGGGTGAATTTTAATTGTAAGATATAAAATCCCAAGCCTTTATTACCAGGTCTACAAAAAGCATCCAAAAAACCAAATAGGTATGTAATATACTCCTGTTTTCCTATTAAGAGACAGCTCCCTCAGACTCATAAACACACCACCTAAACAGAATACCTGCTGAGTTTGTGTGGGAGGGGTTTAATATCAGGGTGTCTTTGGTTTCACTTACTTGTTTCCATTCCTTCAGGGGGAGGTCTGGAGGCAAATTTGAGCCTGAAGGCTCAGTGAAGCCCGATGAAGAGATGTGTTGTGTCTTCCCTGCAACATGCTGGTTGGCAGTATGTTTACTGGCTTTGGTTGTGGGAATTCTCTTCTTCGTTTGGTCCTGTCTGTCTCTCACTGACTTTGGTGGCCGCATCAAAGATTTCAACTTAAAAAAAAAAAGTTACTCTCACAACAGTCCAAGTTGATACAGAGATGTTAGCTGAAAGGCACATCACCTCATGTTTCCTGTACTCAGGAAAACTGCTTGAGAGTTCAACTAATGTTAACTCTCAAAATGTCCTGAATTCACAGGTTTGGGAGAAGCTGCAGGTATTTGGCAGGTATTTGGTATTTGAAGAAATTTTGCTTTATACTTATCAGTAACTAGGCTCTTCAGAGCTGCTTTCATATTCTTTTCCAGACACACACACACTCATTCCAAACACAGTCAATCTTAAGGTCTCACTATACAGTAAGTAGGGCCTGGGCTCAGGAAGACACTTCAGTGCCCAGCTTGCCTGGAAACAAAATATGCATTCCTATTTTACTGAAGGAGAACCTGCATTCACTTCTGCTCTGACACAGTACCATACTGTGAGATTAATTTTGCTAAATTCAATGGAGTATCAGGAAGACAGTAGTGAAACTAATGAAATATATTACAACAGGCCTTACACTGTTGAATCAAACTCCTCCAACACATATGGGCATTTGCCTTTCTGGAGAGGTGCACTATGGTTCCATGAATGACCATTAACATGGATTCTTCTCCAGGGAATGTCTTCTCATTTGAAATTCTCTCATACCAGCTTATTTCCAGAACAAAGCCAAACTAAACCCCAAAACCAAACCCCAAAACCAAACCAACCAACCCAAAAAAACTCAAAGGAAAACAAAAAACCCAAGAACAAAAAAAAATCCCCACCAATAAAACATACACAGTCCTCCAACCCCCAGATTTTACTCTTTAACAAAAAAAAAAGACTAATTCAAAACAAAATGCACAACACAGAGTTATTCTCCAGTGCACTGTGACCAGTATGTCAAACCTGTCAGCTGCCAGCTGTACCAATTAAAATACAACACTTGGCCTCGAGTGATACTGCCCTGGGTTGTGGCCCACACATGTCTCATTAGCAACGCTCTCTTGTGGCAGCAACTTTGACCTGTTAATTCTGCATTTCACAGATATTGCATCAGAAACATGCCGAGCTGAGCCCTGGTGAAAGCATGGGCAGAACTCAGCTCACAGGACAACTGTATCTGTAGTTAGGCAAGCAGTTTTGCTGCACAGTGGTGCAGCCAACGGAGCCTAGACTCCAATGATCAGAACTATTCATGCCCTTTTTCATATCTTTAAAAAAGAGACACAACTGACTGTCTTGCAAAGCATTTATTTCTGCTTTATAAAATAGCTCTAGATTCCACAAACATCGATGACAAACTATGCTAAGTTGCTGAAACATTGGTCTCCTATGCCATCTGAGTTGCTCCACTACATCTGTGAATTAGTGTGAGGGGGGCAGACACAGATCTGGCCTAAAGAGGACTTGCAGAGGGGACCTACTGAGACTTTTTTCTGGCAGGCAATGGCCAGAGGGGATATCCCTAGCCAATAGGGCACCTCCTTGAACAGCACTGGAGACATGTGCCTAATGATCTCATCCAGATCTCCTGGATCTCCATTGACTATAAGGAGTCTCAGCATTCTGATCACCAGCAGACATCTTGATTTAGTTGTCCAAATCGGGACCAAATCCCACACCATTTTCCACTGATTTTAAAGATCTATATTTGCTCATCACTTAAAAAAATATGAACATTTCTGTCTTCTAAATCCCTAAAAAGCAGTAGATTCTGTTTTATCAGGGCCAGTTCTTGAATTTTTATCCTTCTGGAAAGGCTCTCCCACATGTACAACAGCTCAGCTGCTGCCAAGGGAGCGCCTCACAGGTGGAGAACTTCCCCCACATTACAGATGGCAGAAGCATAGCCTCAGGAAAAAAGGCCATCCTGGAAATATGTAGCTAGATTGATTTTTAAAGTGCTTAAAGGAAATGCCCAAGAGTCAAGTGTTTTCATGCTTTCTGGCTAATGTGTCATCACTGCAGGATGAGGGATCTAAAATGGCTTTAGCTATTTTAAGGTCAAAAGACTCATATTCTGCAGAGAGCCAAACAATTGTCTCTCAACACTTACTGCAACCTTCCTTCTTAAGCTCTGATTTTGAACAAAAATGGAACTATTATTTTTCTTACATGCCTTATACTGCTGCCATTTCCTTTCCTAATGCAAATGACCTGATCCTAGCACTTGTACCACAAAATTTTTAAAAGAAAACAAAATTATCTTCACATGAATATGATCTCTTACCTTATTTCTCTCAAGTGCATTCAGGAAATCCAAATCTGTGGTGTCTGAAATCCCCCCATGTAGGATAAGAACTTTGCTATCAATTATAGTAGCAAGGGGAAGCCAGCTAAAAACATCTCGCAGAAGACACAGAATCTGTTTCCAATGGTCCTGTAAAATACACTCTTACATTAGATCCTATTTCTGGCAGAATCTGTCGCTTCTAAGTTCAAGATTTTGCTGAAATGTCTGGCACAGTTTATATGAACAGTTTTGTTCGGGTGATATCATGAACTGCAACCCTGACAAACATGTTTTGACATTTACTTTAGGGCCATTTGATTGTCTCTGTAGTGTTTCATTTTTTTCTTTCATGTTCACCTCTTTTTGTGCTCTTGATCAGTCTTATGGATGTTACTTATTCCATCCCATAGATCTCTGGGCATAAGAAACTACCACATAAAATTGTTTTGTCAGTTATTCCACAGATAGGCAAAAATAATTTCACCTACATCACTAAAGTAATTCTCTGCTACAC
>VWYI01025696.1:43722-60747 GCA_013399455.1 Anthoscopus minutus | reverse complement strand
TGATTTAGGCTGATGTGCATTAAGACCATATACAGGGAGCCAGAGAATACAATGTGGCACATTCCAGCTTTCCACAGCAGGGTTTGAGGCAGCTAAGCCATGACAAAAAGGCTCAGAGAGAACAATATTGCAGAAAATGGGATAAAGTAACACAGAAGGGGTTAGCTGCCTGCCACAAGCCCAATGGAGAACTGAAAGAAAAGTCTGCAGGGACCACAGCTCACACTGGCAAAGGAAATTGCATTGTTCAAAAGGGTAACGTTTTCCAAAACACTTAAGGGTTTTGTTTCATGCTAGACCCAAAGGAATTGTTATTCAAACAATGAATTGTTTACACTACAAAAGCCTGAAAACATCATTTGGTGTATTGATGTATTTTGATGCTCACAGCATCCCAAATAAGCACCAATCAGTCTTCAGTATCATAAATTTGGTTCATATTCTACCAACAAGTCACTCAAAAATAGTTCAAAATTGCAAATAATTTCAAAATTGTTTGGTTTTCATTCATCTGTGATCTTTTTGTCTGCTTAATTCATTTTCAAGTCATCTTTTCTTAGAACCATCCCATCCACTGTACTAGCCAGGGGAGTTATGTAGCCTTTACTGATATAACAGGAATTATGCAAAAGATGCATCTTCTCAAAGATCTAAAAAAGCAGCACAGTTCCAACAGAGAAGCAGAATTGAATACATTTCATTCCATATTGTTTTAAACAGCACTTATGCACAGGACTGTCTGCATGACTCTGAGCAACTCTTTACCTAGTCAATAGCAGAAGTCAGATGTCACATAATATACTGGTTTTCCATTAAAAGATACATAGAGAATTTGTACAGTTTAGCAAACGCTTCAAACCATGACTACAGACACATCTAAATGATGTGAAGAGTATCACTACCCTACCCAAATTTACAACTATGGATCCTGTTGAAAACTCAGGGAAACTGCTTTTCCATAAGGCATCCAAGATCACAAAAGTAAGTAGAAAGCTGTCTTCAGTATTAGAGCTTATAGGACTAAACATAAGCCTGGAGGCCTAAGACAGTTTTTTAATAAGCAGGAAGAAGTTATAGAATGTGCTGATTCAGGGGAAGAAAGAAAACTGTGTACTCTGCCAACCCACTGGCTTGAAACCTTTGAAACACTTTATTCCATAAGTTAATATCAAATGGACAGCACAGGGCAACAAATGCACATCAGCTTCTGTTTCAGAAGACAGAAATCTCCACCCACTGTACTACAAAGGCTATTAGAGCTCCTCCAGCCCTAGAGCAAACTGACAGAGCAGTAGCTCTAACTTTCTCCATTTCACTCACCTTCCCAACCTTTCCTATGCTGGCTATTTTATCACTTCCCAGGAAGAGACTAAAGAGGCCAACTTCTGTCAGCAGCTGCCAGAAAGCCACAAGAATTTCTCTAAGACCCTTAATCACTTGCGTTTCTTTTTAACGTTCCAGGAATACAAGTCTTTCCAGATGCTCGTGGGTCCTATCCAACAAACAACTATGGGGAAACAGCAGAACCTGACATAAGTCCCCATCTTTACTGCAGCTACCAATCACTCCAATGGACATTCTCCTATTTGCTCATCTAATTAATTTTTCACAAGAGGTAACAAGGTGTTACAGTGTTTTTGTTGTCTTTTTTTCCCCAATTATTACCAGTGAAGCAGGTGCACACTTCTACTTAAATTAGTACAAACCATGAAAACAGATTATACCTGCTAGCATGAGTCTGAAATTATATTCCAGTTT
This sequence comes from Anthoscopus minutus, assembly GCA_013399455.1. Lineage (NCBI taxonomy): Eukaryota > Metazoa > Chordata > Aves > Passeriformes > Paridae > Anthoscopus > Anthoscopus minutus. Next base: position 58,989 of record VWYI01025696.1, on the reverse strand, counting down.
AGGTTTGACTTGCTTTTTAGCATGATCAGCACTGCTTTTCACTTATACTTTCTAAAGAAGTACAGAAGTATTCTAATGGGGAATGAAGAAATAATTTCACAGGTAGCTTTGTTTTGCTGAGTTTTCTTGATACCCATTCATTACTCTTAGCACATAATTGCAGTTTCAAATGCACACTGCACCCATCTGACTTCCTTGTATATTCTCCCGTCTGAAACATCTTAAAATAAGTTTAAAATGGTGCACAACTGGATCTATATAGTTTTTACATACTCACATAAATATCACAGTTTCTTACATCCCCTTTGTTATATTAGGATGCCTTCTGTTCTTCTTATAGCCCTCCAACTAACTGTAGTGATAACTCCAAAGTGTTCTCAAATAATTTATACAGCCACCAGCCAGATGATCCAGAGACTTAAAGCTCAATGAAAGGTGATGATTCCAGGACAGATATTTCCTCCAACTGCTTAGCATGAGATACTGAACATGGTTTTATCTCCAAATTCATGACAGCAAAGCTCATGTACAGTCTTTACAGTCTTCTCTCAAGGAGTTCATATAGAACTTGAATCCATAGTAATGAAGTCAAAGGATCACGGTTTTAGAATAAGATCAAACAAAAGTGCACAAGCTGCATTTAGGAAACTGTCACCTTAAGCATTCTCAGAAGCATATAGCTTCAGGTGAGGTAATGCCTTAAGTTTGTTCTGCCCATAAAATATATTCCCTTACAAAAAAATCCCCTGCCTTGAAAAGATCAGCGATGAAACTTGATGGACACCAGCAGAATTTCCATAGCATGAAAATCAGAGTAAGGTATGTTTACTGTGGCTGGAAGTGCTGAAGACTTTATCAATTTTTACACATTCCTGTGTTTCAAAACAAATATAAGTCTGTTCATTATGGCAGGTTTTTTTCAGCATATAGAATGGCTTTTAGAATACTAAGTTAGAGTACAATCCCAAGTTAATATGCCTTTCCTGCAGTAACAACAGGATCGAGAATTTTAAGCTTGTCACTATCACTGCCTCATCACTGCTCCACATTTGGTTCTGCTCCAAACAGTTAAAAATGCCTTGGGGAAATCCAGCCTATGTAATGTATCAGAATGCCAGGAATTATCTAAATCACTATTTGTTTTATTAGCAGCAATTCTAAAATATATGAGATTTTTATTCCATTAAATATTTAATTACAACTGTAAATAGAGATACATGAATAGCAACAAAAATAAAAATAGAATGACTGGTATTTATGAGCTGCAACAACTTTATCAATTACAAAACAAGCTGCTGATTATGTTGACATCCTGCAGCCAAAAATGAAACTTAGTAAGTTCTCTCAAAATCTTGGTTTTAAGATGAAAAATTAATAAAATGCACTTTTTTTCATCTACACATGCTGCGCATAGAGGATTATAAACATTGTGCAAAAGCTGGGAAAAATGGGGAAAATTTTATTCATCTTCAGAGAGCAAGCCAAAGTAGTATTACTACAAATACCACTCTGCTATTTTTTTCTCCAGGGCTAGATGCTATCACCATCACAGATACACGGTCAAATTCACAGTGCATTCATCAAAACAAAAGACAAATCCCTATAAAAATACTCAAATGCTATGTTATATTTGGAAAGCCTTTATAAAAGTTAAAGAATTCTTAGGAGCAAATTCTATTAAGAAAAAGAAAAATAGACTAAGTTTTGATGGATAAGCACTCAAAAAAACCTTAGGAAAAAGTTACCAATCTAATAAAAATTATTTTCTCATTAAATCAATCCACTTAACAGGCACCAACGTATCATTCATTTTCTGTCTTCCCCCTCCTGAATTTCTGAGGTTCTCCCAACTCTGTGCACACATTTATTTAGCTGAGTGGCCTCTCTGCCCACTCAGGAACAGTAGATAGTCAAACAACCACAAGAAGCCCAGCGTTTGGCACTTGAGGGGACAGTGGGTTAATTGCCTTCCCTTGAAATGCAAATGACCAGGGAAAATCTGAGTGTCTCATTTCTCAATGAATGGATCAAATGCATCCCCATCAGGCAAGGGAACACCTAGGTACACAACCAGCTAATCACTGACACATGGGCATCCAGGTCTCAAGCAAAGAGCAGCACAGGTCCTGGATTTGGCTGTTTAGGGAATATGGATGCCAGCACACACTTATTGCCTAACAGATATTTCCTCAAGTAATCTACTTTTGTTCCCAGAAAATGTGAAGGGCAAGTTGAAAACAAATTGATTGTCCACTCAGATTACACAATCTTACAGACACTAGAGGAGTGTCACTGCATGGGAAAATGAATGTTACACTTTTTCACTCTACTGGCTGTCATCTAGGAGTGCAAAAATTGAAAAAATTGCATCCAAATTTCATTTTAAGAAACCTCTTTTCAGACTCTGAAATACAACCGGGAAGCTATTTGGGGTATACCGATATATGGATCTTGTAAGATATTAGCAGTGTGCCTATTTTTTTCCTCTCAGTAATGAAACTATAAAAAGGCATGAAAATCAGACCCTGAAATAATGTTACAAAAAAAGCAAAGCAAGAGGTGGGCTGTTGGAAACCTATGTATTGTGCCTCAAGAAAACATTCCATCAGGGCAGACAGATCTAGGGAGTTTACTGCCAGCACTCGACTTTCTTTTTCAGGAACAATAAAAAGTATATGATTTCCCATTGTGAATGGCAATACAGGTTTATTAATCATTGGCATGAGCTGGCCAGTTGCTTCCATCCTTTTGATAGTCTGGTGAAGTTATTTTAACTTCAATATTTTAGCATTTCTGGTTATGGAATGGAAGAAGGCCTAAGCTAAACATACAACTAGTCATAGCACTTAGCTTCTTTGGGCATTGTCTACAGACAGTGAACTTACAGCATTTGTGAGGAAATATTCATGAAGAGTAGTTTTCCTAGTGTTTTTAGTATTCCTACTGCCCTTAAGTGTGTTAGTCAATGGTCAGCTACAAGACCAAATCACTGAAGACTGCAGAGCATTTGGTTGTGTAACAGACAAGGAGATTAAGTTGCAAGTTTCTGCAGCTCATTTTTCAAAATCCTTAAACAAGGATGGTAAATGCTGTTAAAATAAAAGATGACAGCAGCAAAAAAATCAAGTCAACTTTCCTTAATGCTTGTAGCATTAGGAAAAGCAAAGCATTGGAAAGCACTTTTCCTATAACTACACCTGGAAGAAATGTAGAATAAGATATATGTCTTTTTTTCAGAAACCAGAAAACTTCATTTCTAAGAAGTCTTACATGGGCTGAATTAAATTTAAAATTAATTTATACATTTATATTATACATTAATTTATAAATTAATTTTAAGAGCAACTTTGAAACTTTAAGGTATTTCGTATTCCTGTGCAATAATGTAAAGTCAGACACTATGAGTTAAGATTAATGCAATGTTGAATGATTGTCTCATACACCAGACAAAGAAGAGCTGTTCCTAGGATTAGTGTATTTGGTTTACATGGCTAGCTTTTGGGGGTTAAGGGGCAACTGCAGAGGTGGCCTCTGTGAGACCAGCGCTGCCCCATACTGGACACTGCCAGTTTCAGCTGGCTCCATGACAAATCTTTGCCAAAGCTGGGCCCATCAATAGGACTGGCTCTGTTGAAAACGTATAAGGAAAAAAACTGCTGCCCAGGAGCTATGGGAGTGGAGCAAGAAAAATGTGAAAGAAACAGCTTTGCAGACACCAGTCTCAGTGAAGAACAGCAAGGAGGCATTCCAGCTGCTGAAGCAGAGATTCCAATGCTGCCCATGAAGACAGTAGGTTATCCCACTACAGGCCACAGAGGACCACACCAGAGCAGGTACAGCGGGTATCCGCACTGCAGCCCATACCAGAGCAGGTGGATGTACTCTGAACGAAGCTGTAGCCTGTGGAGAGTCCACAAAGGAGCAGGAAATGCAGCCCATGGGGGGGCCCATGCTGGAGCAGTCCATTCCTGGAGTCCACCCCATAGAGAGGACCCATGCTGGAACAATTTTGGAAGAGCTACAGCTTGTGTGGAAGACCCACATTGGAATAGCTTGACAGGGACTATACCCCATGGCAGGAATCCCACACCACAGCAGGGAACTGTGAAGGAGGAGTGACAAAGTGCTATGAAATGACTGCAGCCCCTATTTCCCAATACCTCGTGCCACTTGGGGGATTAAGGGGAAGGAGGTTGACTGAAGCTGAGCTGGAGAAATGGGGGGAGGTGAAAAGGTGAATATAGTTTTGTCCTTGTTTCTTACTGTCCTATATTTAATTGGAAAGAGATGAAATAAATTTTACCCAAGTTGAGTCTGTTTTGTCTGTGACAGTGATCTCCCCATTTGCATCTCAAGCTAAAAGATGTTTTATCTCATGTTCTCCCCCTGTCTTGTTGAGGAGGGGGAAGGAGAGTGTCTTGGTGGGCAGCCAGCAGAAAACCAAGGTTAACCCAGTACAATAAAAAGAGAAAAACAAACTATTAGGCATCGTTTTCACTATTTTGCAATACAAAATTACTTTTGTGTGTGATAACTACATTAATAAATTTCTCAGGATTTGAAATTCCCTGTATCACTTTCAAAAGAAAACATTTTATATTTTTTTGGTCTAAAATGTTATTCAGTATTTTCCCAACACTGTTCAATTATTTTGGTCCTTTTTTCCACTTTTCAGAACATTTATTTTCTATAATTATGTTTGTCTACAAAACGTTACTGGAGAAAGACATCTGCAAGGAAATCAGTATTTCAGCATAAGAATTCCCCTTCACACACAGTCTGTCAGCAGTGAAGCAAACTGCATGCTACTACTTCAGCAAGAATCACAACTCATGCTAAGTGCCACTGCTCCAGGCAGGCAATCCACATACCAGTCTCCTGTTGAAAAAAAACAAAAATCCCTCTACCTTAATCGAGTTTGTTCCCTTGATTTTAATGACAAAACCTGAATCTAGATATCTATCTTCAGGATCAGAAAGACATTTGGAATTATAATCTGCAACCACACCATCAGAAAGATTCAAATATTGGAAACTAACTCTCTAGAACCCTCTGAATTGTCCCCATCTACGTACCTTCCTACATGGCACATGTCATTTTTCTTGGTATCTAACTTTAACCCAGATGACAAATTATTTATACCCGCCTAGTGCAAAAGACTCGGGACAGCTGCGCACCAGGGACAGCATTGCTGTGCTTGGCAAGGGAGGGGATTGTCCTGTTCTGCTGTGGCCTGACCTCAAGCCCTGTGTGCAGTTCTGGGTCCCACAATATAAGAGATATAAAGCTGTTAAAGTGTGTCCAAAGGAGGGCAACAGAGATGGTGAAAGGCCTGAAGGGGAAGCCATAAGTGGGTGAGGTCACTTGGCTTGTTCAGCCTGGAGAAGATTGAGGGGAGACCCCATACCCATATACAACTTCCTCATGAGAGGAAATGGAGGAGCAAGTCTGGTGAGCAGTGGCAGGACCTGGGGGAATGGCCTCCTGTGTCAGGGGAGGGTTAGGGTGGATATTAGAAAAAGGTTCTTCACCCAGAGGGTGTTTGGCCACTGGAACAGCCTCCCCAGGGACATGGTGACAGCCCCAGCGCGACAAAGAAGTATTGGACAATGCTCTCAGGTACTTGGTGTGATCCTTGGAGTCTCCTGTGCAGGGCCAGGAGCTGGACTTGTAGATGATTCCCATGAGTCCCTTCCAAGTGAAGGAACTCATTTAACTCAAAAAATACCTATGTTTACATTTATTTCAAGACTGGGGCTGTTTTGGGAATATGGGAATGTTTTTTGAATTCTGATTTATATCCTTGCATTGTTCTTCCTCAAACTGAAGCCATTGCCACTGTCCAGCAACTGATTTGGATTGACTTGGTTCTACTCCTGTTACATGTCTTACATCAAGCTATGTTCACCTTCTTTGTTTAGGTGTTGCAGGTTATAGTTATGCACATTTTGTCTTCTGAATCCTTCTGAAGAAAAAAAATCTGTCTTCTGACTTTTAACGTTAGTGTTAATCTTAATGCAAGAGGTATTTCTTATTTTTAATTTTAATGCACTTGGAAACTGTCCAACAATGCTTTTGTTAAGAATTTCCAGTATTGTAATAAAAGAAGAGAGAAACAAAAGCTGCCTAACACACTCCCTAGTTTTTGAATAATAAAAATGAACTGGCAAAATTGGATTTGGAATTCCAACTTTTATGAAGGTGCTCTGACAGGTGAATTAAAGCTCATGCAATTCAGAGAAATACTCTAGCCATGCTTGTCAGGCACCATTGTAAACTGTCTTAAGCCTAGCAGTTGCACATTAGATACCTCCCTCTGCCACCAAGTGACACTGCTATCCCTGTACCTCATGGCCACTTTTCTCCCTGGGTAGCAATGCTGCCTAAGGCATAGCAGTGTGCTGAGCAACAATATCAACTGGTCAACTGCAAGAGCACTTAGAATCTGAAAATCCCAACATTACCCTTGATGTTGATCAGAACTTCACTAAAACAAACAAACAAACAAACAAAAAAAAAAAACATCAAAAATAATGAAATAATTGTCACTAACTTCTCCTAATTGCAGTTCTTCAAAAACAACAGACAGGATTGTCAGGAAATAACACTGTCCTGATGTCAGGTCTCCCCAAAAGTTAATTTTGAACCACCTTCTTAAAAGACAATTTTTTAAATCTTTTGATATAATTATTAATTTAAAATAATTAAATTTAGACATTATTAGAGAAAGACTACCACTACATCCTTGAGAAAGAATACCCGTATTTGTCAAAAACAAATATATGCTTGAAGTGTATCTTTTGTAGTTTAGAAAGAAGCTCTATTCTACTAGTTTAAAATTAAGTTCTCTGGAATTCTTAGCTGAGGAACCAGGAAATCAGCTATTCAATATCTGTGGCACCATTACTGTGGCACCCTGAAACATGATGGAGAGCTGCTGCAAATTAAAGCAGACCGAGTAACTCCTATCAGCTAAAGCCTACCAGATTAGCTACCCTTTCCCAATCCCTACCTCCTCCTATTTCTCATAATGAATTCACATTTCATTAAAAGAAGGCAACATCAGACAAAGAAACAAACAAACAAAAAAACACTACTCAAAGAAGAATTTAAGAATATTTCACACATTTGTTTTCTCTCCAATACTTCCAATATCAGGCAAACATTACACAAAGAGGCACAAGGAACTATTTGAAGCAAATACATCGAATCTGAATAATTTCAGCTCTGCAGGGATTTCAAGCAAAGATTTGCAACATCACTGTGCTCACATCTACAATGCTGGAGTTCCTCGCATCTCTTGTAAATTCCTCCATTAACCGTATGGCTCTTCAGCACACTGAGTACAGCATACATGTACACTGAGGCCTCACTTCAGCAGAACTCATTGGACCTTCAAACATGTTACAGCAAATTTAATCTTAAATACAGCACCTGAGTTCAACAGCAAATTTAATCTTAAATACAGCATCTGAGTTCACAAAGGAACAGGGGTAGGTTGAGTTCAAATCTTTTACAATACAAGCTGTGTTGCTGCACTTGGAAAAAGAAAACCATACAAAAACAGCTAGCCAATAAGCCAGACTATATTGAAGAACAATAATTAGCAAGACACCAGCAGGATGATCCAGATTTTTACTTCCTCTATGGTCAGTCAATAATTACTGATCAGTTTTAAAGAAACTTGATCATATTTGTCTATCTGAACTTTCTATATGCTTTCAGAAGAGAGAAAGCAGTTGAATTTTGAACGTCTTTACCACAGTCCTCAAATTGACATCTGTATAAGAAAAAGCCTAAAACAAACAAAAAACACAACACCAAAACTCACAACTTTGTTAGTTTTGAAATCTAGAAACAAACTGTCTCTATATTTGAGAATCTTTTTATGTAAACAATTTGATACAAATTGGCTTCAGAAGATGTTTTTTAACCCATCAAACTGTACGTGGTTTAGTAAGTGTTGCATGATTAAGTTAGGCTATTCACTTCAACAAAAGTTTATAAAATAGCTACCTGTGGCCTACAAGGTATTACTGTAAGCAATGAACAAAACATGCTGGCTCAATTTCATCCCTGTTACAACTGAAATCAATTTAATAAATCATTGCAATGAAGCAAAAACCAACCACCCCAATGCTAAAAGAGTACATATGAAACTTCAAAATCTGCTCATGTGTACCTTGACTTGCACTCACTATATACTCCTTTTCTGCCTAACCTGCCATTGTGCAGCATCAGGTCTATGATGAGGTACTTTTAAATTCAGGGCCTCCATGAATGCTTGTATTTTGATTTTCTCTGTAGTTATTAAGGAACATGATTATCTTGGGAGCTGTAATGAAATGTTATGCAAACTTTGTGAAGTAGATGGAGGGTGTGAATATCTTCATTATGCAATATTGGCCATAAGCTATCATATGTCAATTACTATCCCATTCAAAATGATGCATCTCAAAGAAATTGGCTTGTCTCTTGGAGTGGAAGAGTGGAGTGTAGGAAATAACTTCTTTAGCAAGAGAACACTCAAAACCCTCACAGATTCATCTGAAAACAAAAAATAAAAGCCTTGCTCTAAAACAGCATAAGCAAAAAAGAATTTATAAATAAATAGACATTTTATTTACATTCATGCAATAGCCTGTCTGTTACAATACTCATGAGTAATGCAGTTGCTTTAAACCATAAAACAAAGCAATTTCACATATCTACTGTTAGCATATCAGTGAACTGCAGGGTAGTCAAAATACATGTAAATTAAATAAATACTTTTTGGCAAGCAAGGGATATCAATGCTCCAATTGTTTTCTCTTTGCATTGTTCAAATAGGCTGTGGAAGTAAAAATAACTGAATCAAATGAGAGGGAAACCCCCAGAAGAACATGTATTACAGATTGCAGAGAAAGCTTTTCACACAAATGCTGCAGGGATATTCAAGACTGCTATTGTGACAAAATACTGACTTAATAAAAAAAGTAGTAATCCCCAAGAAGAAGAACAACCCCTAGCAACAAAACCACACACAAAATAAAGGTTTTGCACTTTCAATCTTCAAACAAGTTAATGCCTATTTTCTTTCTACCTGCTAACATTGTGATAAGGTTTAATATACAGATATCTGACCATTCAGCTACCAGGTATCAAACTATTGACAGATTAATTCCCCCACAATTAATAATTATTCATTTGATCATAGATATCAACATGTAGCAAAATCTGTTACAAAAGCCACAGTTCAGATTGCTGTGCTTTCAATGTTCCAGCTTTACTGAGATAAGGCACTGACCTTTATTCTTGTTTGACAATGGGAGAATACTCCACTTACAATCTTACTACTCTGAAGCCTTGTTGTCAGCCTTTTGTTGTCACAAAATTGTGTTAAAAGGCAGACAGAACCTTCCTCAACATCTGAAATGTGATCTTTCTAACAGATCATCAGTTCTTGTCATTTCCCAAGAAGTATAAACAACTCAAATTTAAGATTTCACTAAGAAGGATAAAATACTCTGCAGGTTAGGGAGGAAGGGAGGGTTACAGTCCATTGAACTAGTTAGTAAAGGACCTTTTTCAGGTTTCATCTTTCAAGGATTCAGCTATACCATCAAGGATTTTCATGTAATAAAGGCAATTTATCCTTCTAATCAGACCATTTCTATTCAAAGAGACTTCAGGTGGCTGTACCATAAGAAATATTTTCCTGTGCCTCTTGAAGTCAATGTGACTGTGACTGCAATTTACTCACTAACATACAGAATAGCAGACTTTTGCATTATGCAAGCCCATCCACATTCTTTTGCATCTCTGTAAATGCAGCTACTTTCCTGTCTTGATTGTACTGTACACTAACAATGGGTTTCACCTAATAAGCCATTCAGGAAACTTACACAGCATGCAGGTCATCTCAACCCATTTCCTTGCTGTTACAAGTAACATGAAAAATGCTTTCAAACATCATCTGAGACAGGAACACTTTGAAGCACCTTAAATTCTCATAAAATATTCACTAGAGCTATCAACAGTATCAGTCCTATTGTGGCCTCACAGTAAAGTCATGTCACTACTGCTGCAGCAAGAGAATTCTTGAAGGAAATCTCTACTCCACATAGGTAGAGTATGTTCAAAGTCCCATGCATGGAGAAGAAAAAGAGGGGGGAGGGGGAGAATGAAAACCACATCTAAAATTTAAAACAAAACAAATTATAAAACAACCATCATCTCTTTTCTTTTAGCTGTTCTAGAACTCCATAATCACCGTGTGATATATGTTCTAAGCTCCATCTGCACCATCCCAATCTTTCTCCTCCCACATCAGTGCTGAATTTGCTGGAGTGGAAGAAATCAGCCAAGAAGGTTAAAAAATATGTCCAGTTAGAAGGAGACTTGCCTGTAGTTTGGAACAGGACTGACATCCCATTTACCTCACATCTGACCACTATGGGACCTCTAAATACCTCCCATCTCTATCATTTGTGAAAGGCCATGCCCAACTACTGGAGAAACACTTTTTTTCTGGAATCCCAGATGGCAGGCAGCCTAACAGAGAACCTAAAGAGAGGATAAAAAAACAAACAAAAAAAGAAAAAAAAAAAAAGCGGGGGGGAAAAAGAAGCTGGCTTACGTGCTCCAGTTTGTCTTTCCTCCTCAGCCAGACACTGGCACTGTAGTCCTGCTGCTTGACAGTGCTGTAGAAGTTCGCACCTACTCTGGTGAGGCTTGGGGAAGGCTCCCTGGGTCTGCTCTTCAGCCTCATCTGCTCGAAGCCCTCATGGGGGGATGAGGATAGCCAGTCATGCCTGACTTCCATCTTGACATGACAAGGCAAAGTCCAAACGAAAAAAAAATCAGAAGAAATCAAGAAATTAAGAGACACTAAACGAAGATGGTCCAAAAGGGAACAGGATAGGAGAAGAAAAGAAGGAAATCAAAGAAACCCTTAAAACCAGAAAATGGTAAGAGAAGGAGGAGAAAAGCAGAAATAAGGTAGAAGCACTGGAGGGAGAAAGAAAGGCTGCAGGTACGAGGGAGGAGCGGGCTCGAGAGATGAAGGGGCACTAGGGAAAGAAGACGCTCCAAGATGCCGCTGCTTGTTGCCCTGGCCGCCAGCAAGCTGCAGTCCAGGACCGACGCAGCGGGAAGCGGCTGCCTGCGGCTCTGCCCGGGACGGAGGCGAGGGGCGGCGCGGCCCCGGCAGCCGAGGCCGGGTGGGGCTGCCGCCTCCAGCCCGCCTGCAGGTTGGCGCAGTGGAGGGGCCGCCGCCCGCCCGGGGATGAGCCCGGCTCCTCCCCCGCAGCCAGCTTCCAGCACGGGAAGAGCCAACAGCCAGCACGGGAGAGCCCTTTACTTTCAACAGGAGCTGCTGCCACCGCCGCCCTCCTGGGGCCCTCCTTGCCCCTGGGGAAGTTGTCTCGTCCGCTCTCCCCACGTCCCAGCAGCACCGACCCGCCTGCAGCCCGCCGGGGGCTGGGCGGCCGCTTGCCACTCCCTCTCCTGGAAGCCTTTGTCCGATCTCCTCGCGGCGGGGGCTGCTGGGACCGTCGCCCGCTGCCCTGCCCTGCCCAGCCCAGCCCATCCCGACGTGGGCTGTGCCACTCACTCCGCCCGGCCCCGCCGCGGCCAGCAGGGGATGCGGGGCTGTCGCGGCCCCGGCCTCTCCCGCGGCCGTCACCGCCTCCCCTCCCTCCCCGGGCAGGGGCTCCCGGTGCTCTCGGGTGTAACCAGACCGAGCTGCCGGCCCTATCGCCGGGGCAGCCAGGAGCGCACCTCGCCTGATCAGCAGGCGAAAGCTTCGGGTCCGGTCCAGGTCCTAGTCCCGCCTGGAAGCCCGCACTGCCGCAGCGGCTCAGCTAAGCGCCAGACCTCAGAAATCAAATCGCTTCTGTGGTCCCAATGGACAGGGTCGCTGGTATACCCACATTCGTAGATCCCTGGCATCTAGGATTTCTCTCATAAAACAAAAAGATCTTCTTGGGTGGTTTCTATAAGTCCACTGCCATCTCTTTTAGTAGAAGTTGATGTGTGTTGCTATTTAGCGCAAACGTGTTTCAGCAGAAAAAAAGGACTTTCCTTTTTCACACTATGAAAAGCCACCTCGCTAATTGCCCACACACTCTGTAAAGCTATATTAAGCATAGACAAGAAAACTTTCTCACATAGTGCATCAAAAAATATTTACTGGAGCTCAGAACAACATTTCTGTTTCCTGACCAATATTTGCCATCAAGCAAGTGTTTGCACGTTTTTCAGTCCTTTGGAAATAGGTGCCTTTATGAGTATGTATGGTTGATGCATCGGCATCTGCAGATTTTTTTCCCTACTACAGAACTACACTGATGTAGCTATTCTGATAAAGGGATGCTGAACTAGAGGTCTATACTTGAATCCAGTTAACTGAAAATAGCCTTTGAATGATAAAGAAGTTCATCCAGACAAATTTCTGAGAAAATTATAGAAGAGCCCTCAGCTAATCACTTGATCTACAGTGAGCTCTACTTCCATCTGATCAAAAGGGAAATTTAAAATACCTTTGTGATTCGACTTAAGGTGTATTACTGCAAATTATCAGCCAGAAACCAGACAGACAATCATTTTTTCCTGTCAAAATTCTAAAGATAAAGGCAAAACTCACATTGCAACCTATAATTGAGGATTATTATTAATAGATTATACTAGTATCTCTGTAAAATACTGGAAAAATAAACTGAACAGTAGCTGAACAGTAAACGGTTGGGTAGGAGTATAAATTACAGCATCTTCTTCTAAAACTTGAAAGACAATTTCAAAATCCTTACCTAAATACTACAACAACAAAAAAAAGAGTGTAACAAAATACCAACAACCAGAACTATCAATATTATACACGATATTATATATTTTTAACTCACCGGTATAAAAGATTTGCAGTTTTCTTTCTAATAACTTTCTAGTTTCTTCAAGTTAGGAAATTTAGGTATTTCCAGGATTGTCAATACAACCTCCAAAACACCTGAATCAAGAATGAGACCTGTGTGATCCTGCTGCATGCAGGACACACTGGAAGGCACTGAGATTTAATGTATGGCACATTCCAGCTGCAGCAATTTTAAACTCACGCAGAATAGCTTGATTAGAAGCCTGCTGAACTGAACTTTAGCTGCAGATGCCCATTTAGGAATTCTGTATGCTCATAGATGCACCTAGTCCCAAAGTACTAGAATAAATGCATTCAGTCAGAAGAAAGGAAAAGAAAGGAAAACAAAAGAGCCTCTGTGGTTCTTCAAATATATCATATCCCAGCAGGTGTACATATACATACATACATACATATACATATGTATAGTGTTCTTAGAAAAACTGCATGTGCTGTAAATCAGGAGAGCCTGCTTTATGCTGGTTTTGCAATAAGAATTTTCACATTGTTTCTATGGCAGTATATGAAGCACTTCAACTTTTTCTTTATCCTTCTGATCTTTCTTGGTTTTGCTACTTGCAAGTATTCATAAAGAAAAGTTGTTAGTGTCAGTCTGCAGTTGCCACCTGCTTTGCTCCCCATCCCATAATATTATAACAGAATCAATATGCCACTCCACTTGAGTACAAGACCTTGTCTCATTCCCCCATATGTACTGGATCAAGATATATATTGTTTTTAAGTTGGCTATTTTGTAGGGTTAATTTATCCTATCTTCCCTAGCTACACTACCAGCAGACCTTCTCAGCTTCCTGAGGAACTTCTTTCTGCCTATCCAGGACAGCCAGAAAATGGAGTCCTAAAGATGCTTTTAGTCTCTAGGCTATAAAGAGGGTTTATTCCTCTTTCCAAACACCCTCTTTGACATGTAGGTGTGCTGCTTTCCACTACTACTACTGCCAGCATTATTAATATCCCAGTCCTATTCTCACTAGGAATGAGAGAGAAAAGGCAAAAAAGAAGCCTGGAAAAAGTCTGTTAAAATCATGCTTGCAAAGCCTTGGTTGCTTGCTGACCCCGAGCAGAAAAGATTTCTAGTGGGAAAATGTAATCTAATGACTATAAATTTTTTGTGTTTTCATACACATTTTACTCAGGCAAAGTAATAAGCTAAGAATACAATGTCAGTCCCTAGTGAATACATGGTTATTAATCTAATTTGAAAAGAGTAAAGAGCAGTTTTCCAGATTTTATGTTCCAGTTTATTTCCAGGTTAGGTCTATGCAAAAAAAACCCAGTTTTGTTCAATCACAAGCATATCAACCAATTTAATTCAAATACAATTCAACTCATTAAAATTCAATCAGTTCTGTAGTAGATCAGCAATTCCAATTGGCTGTGTGAGCTGGATTAAACTGCTGTCTTTCTCTTCCACGCAATTTTCAGAATTACCCTAACACCTGCTTCTTTCAAGGCCTTTTGCTTCCATACCCAAGATGACTACAGCAGCAAGGATGAGTGAAATTACAAACATCACACTTATATAATTAGCAACAGATGCAAGTCATGCACATCATTATATGATTTTACCTTACCATGGTTCAGACTACAATTTTCTTCAATTCGCTGCCCATCTTATCAAGAATCAGAGGAGCTCCTTTTAAGCAATATACAAAATTTTCCATTTTCTATATCAACAGGATCAATGCTGTAGGGGGCAGAGTTAACTCAGGCCAATGCAATGAAAATCAGGATATATGTGGAAACATGTAGGTCAGGCTACAACTGACTTACTTTTTTAAAAAGACAGCTTCCATTTCTTCCAAAAATTTTATCCAGGTAAGTTTTAATGGACCTCCTCCCTGTGCTCTAGCTTTCTAAACACTTCCTTTTTTTTTAAATGAAGCATATACCTGAAACTATAAAAACTCCTATAGCAGAACTTTATTTTGGCTGCATACCAATACTTGCATGCATGCACCTGTAATAAATTCAAAGTCTCACAAAATACTAATTTATAGTGCAGAGCTGGGCTGCACACAAGCACTGGCCCACTTTTTAAATGTATCACACCTGACCAAAACAGCAGGCAGCAATTGCCTTGCAGGCTTCAGCTGCTGTCCAGTCAGAGGGCTGTGACTGACAGCAGCCCAGCAGCAGTGCTGGGCCTGGCAGCCAGGTGGGAAGGGAACTGCCTGCTTACCCAGCTCAGCTGAACTTGCTTTCTCATCTAGGAAATGAAAAAAACACTCAAATGGGGAGATCTTTTTAAGCTCCCTTTTTAACACTAGCCTGTTCCAGATTAAATTAATTGTCTTTCATACAATTTTTAGAATTTCCAGATCACCAGCTCCTTCCTAGCCTGCCCCCTTCCCCCCCCC
>VWYI01025696.1:0-36036 GCA_013399455.1 Anthoscopus minutus | reverse complement strand
CTTCCAAATCTAAAAAAAAAAAAACCTATATAATTGTTCTTGTAATAAAAGCTGTAAAGCAGTTAATAAATGGAGACAAGAGAAACATGATAAAAAGGTAAAAATTACTCTTTGAACCCTTAAACACTAACCACCTGACATACTGCTTATGAGCAAAGAGCCAGTCACTGTGAGCTGATATTCTTCCAGTGTTCTTCCCAAACATGTATTTTAAAGAACTGAAATAACTGTCTGGGAAAGACATCTGATGTAGCTCATCTGAAAGAGCAGTGGGATGTGCCTCCAGATATTTTCACAAACAAAGTAAGAAACACTGTTGTGGGTAGGGCTTGGTAGAGAAGATGCTTATATTCATGGTAAAGTAACCCAGGTACCAGTTAAAAAGTGAGGAAGATCTGCAGCATCCTTCATTACCTTCAGGTTAATTAGGCAGAAAAGCAAAAACCTAATGCCTAACTACTCAACATGAACTGCAGAATGCAGTCTCCTTACTTTGTGAACCGCTGCTCTACCCAGCCCTCTTATTTAGAGACATTATTCACTGTGTACTTCTGAAACTCAAAAAAATTTCAAAATTCATTAAAAAAAAAAAAATGGAAAGGCTGGTCCTTAATCCCCATAGCACACTACAGGGTCCACTTTATCTCATGCAAGCATATCCTGTAGCCATGTTCTGTCATGTCTATTACTCAACCTAAGGAGGTTATCATCAAATAGCTGGTTGACCCATGGTAATTTGGAACACTATCTAATGGCATTCAAAATATTCTGTTAAAAAAAAAGAACAACCAAGCAAAGAATCCAATGCAAGATATTTTCTGCAAACAAGTGAGAATTTTGCATGTTACATATTTGGGGGTGGGGAGTGACCTAGGTTTGTAAAAGAAACCCTGAAAATATGACCCAGTTGCACCTCACAGTTTTATAGAAACAGAAAGTCAATACAAAAGACCAATAATTTTAGCATTTGGGGATATATCCGGTTTCATCCTCTTTAAATTATTGAATTCATCAATAATGTTATACAAGGGGTTTTTTTCCTGGATACCTTACAGACTTCAGTTACTTGCTTTTGTACTACTAATTAGGCCACTGACAGCAGTTCCTGAGGTGATTTGTGGTTTCCCAGACTGTTTTCGGAGCGAGAAACAATACTGTTACTTTTGTAATTAATGGATTGGCTTATCATTAGGGCTTGGAAATCAGCTGCAATGTTTGTGGCTGCAGTACATAACTATAGCTTCTGTAGTTTTGTATAGTGGGATAAGAACAGCTAATAGCTTGTTACAGAGCCTACCTTAAAAGCTGAAACATTTGCCACTCTTCTGCTTGGCATTATTGGAAATTTGGTATCAGAGAGGAAAAAAGCCACACTGAAAAACAAACAGAAAGAGCATGACAATAGAAAAGAAACCAGGCAGAAAAGCTCCTAAATTAGGATATTGATAACAAACTGCTGTCTGAGACAGCAATAAATTTATTATTTTCCATGTTTCCATATTGTACAGTTCTTTCTGTACAATAGGGAAGGGAAGGCAAGGGAAGGGGAAAGAGGGGAAAGAAGGGAAGGCAAGAAAGCAGTTATTTGCTGGACTCTTCTATATTTCTAGATATGTACAAAGAACAGAGTGAATTAATCAATAGCCCAGAGGATAGGAGCAGTCACTGCACTGTATGTTTGTCTCCCATGTACAGCAAAATAGGCCTATATACTGTATTTCTGTCTACCTTCCTACCTACTCCCAATGAAAACTGGTGAAATGGATGAGCTCACTCTGCATGGTCTAAGAATTCTCCTTGAACTCCCAGCATGATTCCTGTACTTTGCAGCAACATTCTTGCGTCCATTTGGCCTCCTGCAGATGAGAAGGACAAAGGAAAAAAGAAAAAAAACCCAAAAGGATAGAAAGAAAAGCAGCAGCAGCAGTACATTTTTTTTAGGCTGCCGGGATTTTCTTCCTGCAAAAGTAAAGCAAATGGCCTTTTATCCCCATTGCTGCCTGTGGCACTTTTCCTCTCTGTGAATCCCATTAATTTTAACACAGTGGTCTTACTGTATGCATCCAAGTTCCTGTCTCATTTTTGGTGCCTTTTGGTGACCTGAAGACTCATAAGAGGAAGTAGGACATAGCTTCACAGGACAAAGGAAGGCAAAAGCTCAAAGTAAGTGAGACTTTTCTAAAGAAATAATAATTTGTTGACAATCTTGCAAAGTAAGGCAACACTTTCCCCTTCCTCTCTTCATTCATTTTCATTCAGTTTGCAATCACAAAGAGGAAAAGTTTTCCTGCAGATGCTGAGCTTCTGTTCACGTCTTAAATAGTCAGAGCTTGTAATGCTCTAAGTGATCATTGCTGTACTAAAGTAAATGAAATCTCTATTAATGCATTTAAAATGTAATTTGTAAACAAAATTAAATAAAGAAGATGGAGATGGGCCCTTGAAGTTTCTTCAGTAAATTTGTATTAAAAATATTATTACTTTCATACTTAATAGATTCCACAAAAATTACATTAATGCAGGTGCTTTATAGCTATTATTGATGATCAATGACTAATAATCACACTACACTATATTTCAAAAATGCCTAGGTAGTTTTAAAATGTAAATTTGGCAATTGCAAGTTCTAAGCAACCTCTTTTTCTGGGTCCACTCTTGGTTCATGATATAAAAATGAAAATGATATTTTCAGCAACTCAAAGCAGTTGAGATTTCAATTCCAAATTTTCTTAACCTTTTTGCACTGAGATTGCACAGGACTATAAAGAATGCTGGATGAAAAAAAATGGGAAAAAATCCCATCAAACATCAGATTTTGCATCAAACATCAGATTTTTTTTTTAAATATTTGATTAACTGTATTCTCTCCCAGTTCACAAGGTAAAGACTTCCTATACAGAATGGACAATGATTCTATTTTTATGGAGATCAGTGCAAAGAGATATTTACTGCCTTTCTGTATTGTCTTCAAAGTCTAGAAAGATGTGATTTTTGAATGTCATATATTTTTGGTATCATAAAAAAGTATCATATGCAATAAAAATAAAAATAAATATTCCTTGTTTCAACTAAAAGTAGTTGAACATCTTATGAACTATTTTGCATTCTGCTAGCCATATTTTATAATTTTCTGAAAGAATATGCCTATATTTTCTTTGAATGACTAGGCAGCATGTTGATATAATCCATACACTTCCAAAGACAGATACAAAAGTATTAAAAATCTGTCTTTCCCAAGATTTCTCAACAGGCAATATACAAAGTTAACTCTCCCCTTTTTTTTCTTTCAGGCATTTTCCAAAGAATAGTAGTTTTCAGGGAACTATGAAAACTGCAATTGTTCTTTCACTTCTTGTGATGGGCAAATTATAATTCTAACTCACAATGATATTTCTAAGCCTGCAAGAAAAAAAAATTAAAATATTTCTCCCACTTAACGCAAGTTGTGCTGAAGAAGTGATGGAACCAGGGATTGCTGACATGCCCATAGACTCCACATTATCATTGTCCCAAATATTTCTGGTTATGTGTCACTGAAAAGTTTATGTCCCTTTTGTTCCCCCCTCCATCACCATCACAGTATGCATTTTGTAATGGCAGTTAATATTGCATTGGAAACAGTTTTAGTTCCACAGTCAAAAAAACCCAAACAACCCAACCCATAACTGAAATGATTGTGGAAAAGTGAATTGCAAAGGTGGTTCTAGTTTTTCTAGTTCTATATGAGACTTGGGTAAAGTCCCAACTTGCTGAAACGATATTAATAAGCTATATTCAAGTGCAACATGAGTAATACTAGCCTCATAAACATAGTTGAATTAAAAGGCCAAGGGATGTGTTATTGATATTTCTTTCATGCATAGTATGGCATATCTCAATAGGTTTTTATGCATTTTTCCTGACAGATGAAAAAAATGGTAGCAAAATATTCACTAAAGAGGTATATTAGTTAATTTAGGATGCTGACAGCACTGAGGTTCTTTAACAATTTGTTTACTGGCTTACACATTACTACCAGTTTGTAATAAACATGATTTCATTGCTAACTTGTGAGACTTATGAGAAATTAACAACATAAAAGGAGAGGAAAATGGAATTCTTGTTATGTAATTACTTGCACATATTATTAATGCTGGACTTCAGTGAACTGCTACTTTATAAATTCTTGTATATTAGAAATTATGCACAGAGTATTTTCCATGTACCTCTGGAGCCAGATATTAGATATTTTCTCTATTCTCATGAATGATTATTGTGAAACTTTATAAAAACTTGCTCAAAAAAACATATTGGCTTCTCCAAGTCCATAGAAATGCTACATTAGAAAGGTCAAGGATAATTCTATTTTATTTTTTCTAACCTCTCCCTTACTGGTTTTGCATACCTGAGAGCACAGTATCTACATAACAAGCTGAAAAGCAACCATTATAGATGCTTCAAAAACTGTTCTCAGTTGTATTGTCTATGACACTAAGAAACACTGAAGCTCATTCTTAAATTCACAGAGAAAAAAGGGAACTCTAAAGCCATGTCATTTTTTTCACATGGACAGATTTTATAGCCATTTAACTATGCATTTTGTGATAGCCTGCTTTCTCAACACATAATATCTTTCACAGTAAAATTAACCCTTGTTTCTCTTGTCCAAAAGGAAAGAGCATGTTTCAAAAGATGCAAAACCAGATTTCTGGAAAATTAAACCGACAAGGATGAGGTGAAGAAAGTTTTTGTCAGTGAAAAGCTTTTTCTCTCTTATTTTCTGGTGGTTATGTATGCAAATGCTTCTACATTTTTGCTACAGGAAAGCAAATTTGTTTACAACTGAATAAAAATTGCTAAGCATTGATTTTTTTCTGACATTGCTGTTTTGATTATTATTTTGAGCAACAAAAATGAGTGCAAAATAAATAAACAAACCACCCCCAGAACATCAATGCAACATGCCAGTTTCCTCACTACTTCTTTCCTGTATGGTCAATTACTGCAGAGCTCCTGTTCCAAGGCTCATCCTTGTTTATAAAACATCTCAGTACATATTGTAATATTATCTTCATTTTTCCAAAGACTTATGGTATTTTCATCACTAGTCAAACCTTATGGTATTATCACAAGCTAGAAACGAGGCTGTAAGAAGTGTAGTTGTACAAGACAGTACTAAATTAATGCCCTAAATTGCACTCTTTACTAAGAGCAGCCCAACTTTTCCAGCTGCTGGCTGCA
Organism: Anthoscopus minutus; assembly: GCA_013399455.1. Taxonomy (NCBI): domain Eukaryota; kingdom Metazoa; phylum Chordata; class Aves; order Passeriformes; family Paridae; genus Anthoscopus; species Anthoscopus minutus. The sequence continues at coordinate 30,816 of VWYI01025696.1, read as the reverse complement.
AAACCAGCCACCCAATGGAATACACAGACCACTACAAAAACAGTTCCTTTTGTCAGAAAAAGCAAGCAATCTGCAGAATACAAAGGCATCAGCAAGAGAATGATACCTACATTTCAGCAATAGTGTGAAATATATTTTAAAGAGCATTTCAAAAATTTATGCAGAGAAGGCAGAGTATATAATTGTTATATGATAGTTCTGGGTTTTCTCCTTGGTAATGAGTGGTAGCCACAACATTGGCAGTCTTACTCATCACGTTGGTTAGGACAGAAGGCTCTCCTTCTCAAACCTACATTTTAACAATAGAAATTAATGAACACCATTGCTTCTGTTTCATCTCTGTTTAGTAACTTTGTAATCTTTCCAAAGTCTGCAGAGATACAAATTCATCATCATACTGGATTAAGTCATAATGGAGTAAATTCAGAAAAAAATTCCAAGCTTCAGTTTATGCTAATGCCAGCAGCCACATCAATCTAGTGATGCCATACAGAGCAAAAAAGATTGATAATAGAATCTGATTGGGGATTATGTGGAAAGTTTCTTGCTGCTTCTATGGACGTTGCTAATTTGTTAAATTCTGTAATGGACTGGATTTTGCATTCATGCAAGAAAATCTGTACATCTTTTCTCTATGCAAGGGAAATAAGGATCTTAGTAATTCTCAAGTCTATTAATTGCTTATTCTGGACTGCAGATACTTTGAGTGCATAAATGCAGGAACCATTTAAGATTATTCTCTGCCTTTCTGTAATCTATTTTGTCAAATAAAGTCAGGAAAATCAACAGGCTTCATAGCTGAGATAGTCATTTGGGTGCTTGCAAAAAGCTGTGCAAGCTTCCTGGGTAGTTCTTTGTCCTCATGTAGCCAAACATATTTTTTACCACATTTGTTATAATACAGACTTTGAGAATGCCACTATTATTAGCAAAATAAATAAAAACATTAGACTTCTTTAAAGATCCACTCAGGAAACAAGCTAAACACAAATCCAGTATAAATTGTTGTTATTGCTACTCTGTACTGCTCTATGATCCTATGGTCAGGAGAAATAGCTTGAAAGAATTTATATTAATCACAACAACCAATGTAAGTTCCTACAGATTGATGATATTTAGAGTTGATACTAAAGTTGATACTAAAATTACTCTCAGAAATAAAGGCCAAAGCATATTATATCAGTTTTTATCCATAGTATAATAGCAGTACTTTGACATGGATGCAAAAATAAATGCACTATTATTTAAGCTGCAAATACTATGCTGCTATCATAAATAAATCTCTTACAGAGTATTATTAATATATGTTTCCTTGCCTAGAACTGATTAAATATTCTCTACCATGATTAAAAATGCTCCAGAAATAATAGATTTTGACTGTTTACCTAGTATCTTCTAAACATACATAAGAATGAGTAGAAGTATCCTGACTCAACATAATCTGGTCCACTCTGACAAAAGATAAATTCTATCAATGTATTTCCCTCTCTTTTATATGGGGAAAAATCTGAATTTGGTTTGTATACCCCTCTGAGACGACCACCAGCACTACTCTACAGAAGGAGATACTGGACTTACAAAACCTTTTGCTCCTTAATGTTCAATTGGCATTTATTTCATTTACAATCAGTGTGCTTCATTTCTTATCAGTAGCAAGTTCCTTCCTAGCAATAACTTCTGAATATATGTTAATCTGGGATGTGATAACACAAATGGAATGTCAACTGGAGCAAACTCAAATATTACAATTTATTTCAAAAATCAAATTTATCAGGGAGAAGGAGGCATTTAAATCTGAGAAGTCACCTCAGCAGTAGTATCTAATCCTCAAAAGAGATCTATTCAATATTGCAGCTGCAAATTTGAGCATGGCCAGAAGGCCAAAAAGAAAAAAAGAAGTATATTTCTGCAGCTTTTTCTAAAAAAATTAATTAAAAGGATGCCTTCTCATCTTCTTATTGCTCTTAGAGAGTACAAGGAAAAAAATCAAAGTGTAAAAGGGTGCTGCAGAGAGTGTAGAAGCAGGCGTAAATTTGAAGGCAGTTTTGAAAAACAGAGACAGCAAGTAGAAAGCTGAGAATTAAGATTCTCTTATTACTACATTTGGACATGCTGAAAATATATCATGCATATTGGCTTACTGTTTTTTGATTATATTCAGGTACAGAATCAGAGTAATATCTGATATACTGTATTGTGAGACCAGTTCCCCATTGAAATCTTGAGACTCTCTTGTTTTTCAGGTTGTTGTCTACATTTTCTTTTATTTACATCCTGTAGCAGCCCGGTTGCATTTTACTTTTACACAAGTTATCAAGAGAAAACTAGATGGAAGTTATAAAAGATAACATATGTATGAACTTGCTCTTGTTACACACTGAAAATCATATATTGGTGTACCATTTTCATTGATCATTGTTTCTTTGAATTTATCTTTGAGTTAAGAAAAATAAGAATGTGTGAAACTTGTATGTGTGTGTATGTGTATGTAAATGGAATATAAGATCTTGTTAATGAGAAAGAGAAAAAACATAGACATACAACAGTAGTGGAATTTAGGTGAGGCAGTTTCTTTCTATATTTATGGGGTTTTTTCCCAAAGAATTTAGGAGTCTGACAAATACACATCAGCAAACTATCAGCCTTTTGTGTTATTACAATAAATAGAAAGTTGCTATCAGATGGCCATTAGCAAATGATGAAATGTCCATGTGGAGTATAGTAAATAGTAAAATAGTAATACATAATTGAATAGTAAAACATAATTGCTATCCTTTCAGGTTTTATTTTGATTTTTTGTGGTTGGGGTTTTTTTAGCAGACTGGCTTCAAATAGTTTAAAATACTGAAATAAAATTTCATCTCCCACACATAGAGTATGTGAGCATAAATTATACTAGTTTCAAAGGGAGTTTAGATGTAACAAATTATTAGTGATTTGTAGTGTGTACTTTAGGATCTGACTTTGAACAGTTGTATGCCCACATGAGAATTTGTCACTATTTTTGTTAGTCTTATTCCATTAAATAATATTTTCATGGCAGAGAATGAATTTCAATCTATATTGTATCTAGTCCCATGAGAAGAACAATTAAATGGAAATGGGATAAATTATTTTCCATGGCCTCAAGAAACTGAACAAATACCTGGAAGAAACAGAAAGTTTGGTTTGCCAAAACAGTGACTTTAAAAACACTGTTGTTGCTGCTTCCAGATGTGGAGAAGGAAGATGCTTCATTTTGGACTAAGACCAAGAGTCAAAGGAGGGATGTGGGGATGCTTAGGATCAAATCACCTGTTAGATGCAAGGAGATTTCAGTGGCCCTTTACTTCCCCCAACTGCTCTCTCACCTAGAAAGTGTCAAGATCATGATGTCAAGAAAAGGATTAAAGGATTTTACAGATAATCAGAATTTGAATCAACAACTGAAAAAAATTAGCAGAGTTCAAACTGGAAAAATTATGCCATATTAATTAGTGAGACAGTGAGGGTGGATATCATAGAAAATTATGAATTTTTCATCACCTTCAGTTAGGATTGATGTCCTTCTAAAAGATTCACTCAAATGAGGATTTTTCAAGTCAGATGTAGCAATGACTTTCAGCAATTCAATATTAATATTATCTAAGAGGTCAAACAGACATTTTAGATATTTCTCTGACTTTGAATCCTATGAATATTATTAATATATATAGCAGAAAAATCTAACACAACTAACAGGATATTTATGAATGAGTAAAAGATGAAATCAACTTCTGCGCTAAATAAAACCATTTTTTTGTTTTATATGTGCCTAAAAAGAAAACAAAATAAATTAGATAATGATATTGGATAATTGTAATTAATGTTGTAAAATATGCATTTGCTAAAAATCTCTATAAAAATAATAATTGCAGGAAACATGCTTTAGTGGTTATAAAAAAGTGTCTGCTAAGCTTGTTGAATCACCTATTTTAAAATATATGTAGAGAATAGTAGAGGTAATTGGAAATAGTAATAGGTAATTGGAAATAGTAATTGGTAATTAATTTATCAAATTATATCAGTTCAAGCTATCTTCTCACTTGAAAATGCTGATGTACAGGTGAACTGTTCAGATGATGCAAATTACAAAAGCCACCTGCTGAGATGTAAGAATCCTTAAAAAACACTTTGGATCAAGTTTTAGGAAAAAGCAGCACACGTATTACATTCTCCATCTGGAGGATGTGATCAAAATGGGTCTATCAAAAAAAAAAGAGAAAAAGGCTTCAACCTCTAAGTGCTTTCACTGTGGTCACAGCTGGAAGCTGGGCTGTGGTTTCATAGGCCAAGCTTTTACACTTTTTGCTGATAACCATTAGAAGTATGTGGAATGCTGACAGATTCTTTTCAGGCACTGACCTAGATTTAGCCTGATTCAGTTCAAAGGCCCTTTCATTGGGAGAAAACTCTGCCCTTCCTTATTTTCCATCTAATTATGCAACTTGTTTACTCTAAAAGACTCTACAGCCTGTAGTGTGCAAAGAAAATTTGAAGCATCAAGGGAGTACACTAAATATGAGTATAACCCTGTTTTATCATCTCTTTGTCTGACAGCAACAAAGATTATTCTGTAGCATTGTAAAATCATTATTCCTGTGAGCTGTTCCCAAAAGACAGGCATCCATCAAAGCTTCAGTCTAATTATGGATTGGAGAGCTTTTATCTCCTTTGACAAGTTCAAGTTCAGGAGGATGACTTTGACCTTCTCAGAGCACCTCTAAATTCACAGAAATCTGTGTCTTTGACATGGGCACCTATTCATGTATATAAGCAGAGCAGCTTACAGAAATTTTCTGCTGTATTCACCATAGGCTTAGATTTCACTTTTCCACTCCCTAGAAAATTCCTTTTCACATAAAGGGAAGCTGGGCACTTACCACTTCTCTCATCTTCATAATTTTAAGGATTGGTGAACATAAAAGTTCACCGATCCTTAAATATCAAGATTACATTCCAGTTACCACCTTTCTACCTAAATCTTTGCATCCTTACAAAAAAACCTCAAACCTGTGTTTTTCTTACTAAAACAGCTATGCTTAACCTCAGCTAACCTCAAAGACAGGAAGATGGCACTGGTTACACAGGGAGTTTGTGCCAAGAGTACGTTCTACTATTTTCAAAGTTTTTAATACCTGTAATAAAATCTATATTTTATTATGTGAATATTTAAACTCTCCAGAGTTCCTGTTTCTTGTATTCTGCTTGTCACACTACCAATCTGTATATTTTCTTTAAATCTTTTTGAATCATATTCTTTCTAACTGAAAGTAATGTAAACAGCATCTACATCTTCAGCCAACTTAATATGCAATACATTCTGATTTCTCAGATTGTCACCAATGGCAAAAATGAACAGTAAAAAATGAGGGCAGAGGAGTTATTGATGTGTAATTTGTAAATATGCAACTGAAATGCTGTATCTAGTTTTGTGGTCAATAGTGAGCAAGACAGTTCAAAGTACCTAAAGGTGGCTTTTCCTTCAATTTTCTTACTGAAAGTTGACTATGTAGGGAGCCTAAAAATGCCATTTGTCTGATCAAATGCAGACATGAAGAGCTGTTCTGGTCACTTGAGACTTCTTTTCCAGGTCAGTGGGAAAAATAGGGAGTAAATCTTCTTTAAACTGCATGTCTGTAATAGATGTAATGAATTACTTCCTGCTTCTTCCATTGACCTTAAAAAGAAGACTCAAATAACTTTCTTAAGTGCATATGCCTTAAACTTACGTTGTAAATGCCAGAAGTTGGTGAGATGAATTCCGCATAAACCTCCTAATTTAGATTATTAAATTTAGGAGCAACTTCATGCATAGCTCCAGTATTTAAACTTTCCAGTAATTAAACTTTCCAGTATTTAACTGGAATTAATTACTGGAATCCAGTAACTAAACTTTCTTTTCAAGTATTGAAAAGTGTACTATTTTTTTACCTCCCAGTTCATGTTTAGTTTTCAGGCATCAAAAAGAATTTAGCAGATACATTTGACCCCCAAACTCTCCCCACCTTCTCCTTCCAGGCCTCTAGCTCCCCCTCCATATCCACTTCAGACAAACAGCCAGATTCATGTAGTAAGTCTTTCATTTCTAATGTCATGTGGGCAGAGCCACTCCCTCTTGTGAGGCCCCTACAATCCCAGCCCTCAGCAGGATCATTTGTTCCTTCTGAGCAGTTGGTTCTGGGATAATGGACACCTTTTTGGATGCAACAGATAAATTCTGATTCATGAAAGGTGTGTAACTATTGTGATTATACATTGCTTTGCCTGGAAACAAGGGAGATCCTTGGAGACATTTGGCTGAGAAGGCTGCCAGAGGGTTTTTCACAGTAATTTATGAAATTGGATGATCCTCCAGACAATGGTGGTGTTGAAGAAAATAGGATCAGAAGCAGAGAGGTGTCTGACCTGGACATTAGGAGAGAATGTGTCATTCTTTCCTTGCAGAGTTTCCTTGAGTCTATCTCAGCTCAGAATCCCCAAATTTTGGCTTGAATCTCCTTCCAGTGCATAGGTGGGACATCAGCAAACTGGACAAAATGAAATCAAAGTTTGAATAAATGCAAACTACATATTTTTCTTATACACTTATAATAATATACTTCTAACATTTTGAAAGAATTTTTACAAATGAGAGGTCACTGTTTATCAATACAACTTATGGTAGCTCCTGTTTGGCAGTAATTATTATCAAACTCTTCAATGATTTCTATTTTTTTTCTTTTTTCAACTATTTATAATGTTCTACAAATCATGATAATATCTTCTTGTTAATAGAACTGTCTCTTAAAAAATAAGATTGTACCGAAAATACATAGATATGATTTTTAAATCATCAATGCTTCTAGAATAATGTGAGCTTTTGCCCGATTAGGATTTTACATAAGCAAATGATACACAATTAAAATAATGGCAATTACACACTCTTCATCTGTCTGAAGGAAATGTTTCCTGAAGCAGCTGGCAGCACACTTAGAATCAAGACACATTCTTCCACTCTGTGAAAGTGGCTTCTGCTACTGCTACATCACTGCCATCATACCAGAGCTCTCCAAGCAGGAGGAGTGCAACCCACACTTGCATCACAGTACCTTTTGGAGTTGTAGTACTGGCAATGAAAACCCCATGGAGCAGTGTCAGCAAAGCACTTCCAGAGAGGAGCAGGGAGGGCTGAAAAACTGAAGCTACTCTGCATACCAAGCTCCCACCCAGTAATAACCCACATCTCATTGCCACAAGTAAGTCAAACTGTTTGCTTCCTTCAGAAGAAATATTCTGCCAGGATGAGGTGAAAACTGGAGTCATTGTAAGGGAGGGAAATTCTAAAACTCTTTGTGAATGCAGTGATGAATAGCCTCTGTTGTTTTGGGCCACATCTTTTGAAGAGCTAGTAGGGTTGTTTCAGCAGGAATATAAGCAGCTCAGGAAATGCCTTACTTCAGGACATAGAAGGCCGGTAGGGGTGATGTACACACCGCAGGGCTGTGCCTTAAGCAGCTGAAGGACTTGAGGTGCAGGTCTTAATTTGGGGAAGGAAAGCAGAGATGTACTAGAGAAATACAGAGAATTATCAATGACTGTGGACTATGCAGTGGAAACTTGGAGGAAAATGGTTAAAGAGAGGGAAGATAATATGCTGGAGTGGTGGATTAACAGGCAGAGTCTGCACTGAGGCTAGAGGATTTGTATGTATATTTGTGTACATACATGAATATATTTTTTCTTACATATGTTTTCTACAGAATATAATTTTCTTTTACTAGTTTTGTCAACAGTTTTTAGAACCATTCAACAGCATGAATATACCCTGCTGTGTGTGATAAATAAGTTGAAATTACATTCAGTCTTATCTATCACACAAGTTAAACATCACATCACTAGTCTTCTTTTTAATTACTACCCTTACTGAAAGATGCTGGCCTGATTTACAGAGCAGTACAACAAATGTAATATTACACTGACTTGATAATGAGCTGTAAGCACCCGTGAAAATGAGGCCAACTTGATACTTGGGTATTGCACAACCTAGGGCTAATGAAGCAGCTGTACTGAACATCTCCTGTATAAAATATTCATAATGAAAAGTACATACTGCAGTGTGGAGGTTGGTACTTTGAGAGTTTGTTGGTTTTCTTAGTCATCTACTTTTCCTTGAGCTTTGCAATATCAATGAGCACAAAAAGATGGTGAAAGACAATGACTTTGATTTTTGCTGACTGTAGGCATGAAACTGTTTTATTTTATACAGTCTTTATCAATGTATTTTAATACCAAAATACTGGCACAATTTGCTGAAACAAAAATCATGACAATAGGAAAAATTCTAAATACAGACAAAATAAACCTAAATTTTAAACAAAATATGTCTGACAAGAAAGCTAGTTCTTTCTAGGTTTTAAGGTTTTTATTTTGATTCTTAATGCTGAAAAAATTGTCACGTATATTTAAAAAATTTCATAACATCATGTGTCATAATGAAGTCTGTTCTGCTTACTTCTGAAGCCAGGATGTGCCTTATATTGTGAATCTTGCTAACCTTCCATTTCATCCTTCTTAACTTCCTTTAGGTCTTCCACAGCTTCAGCACAGCTTTCTCTTTGCATTTTCAAAACTAACATCTTAGAAGAGATACTGAAAATGCCACTTTGACCAACTGTCATTCAGCCCTACTGTAATGTCTGAATTTTGAAGTTTATAAAGTTTAGACTATACTCTGGCTAAATTTGTCCCATTGTTCTTGTAGAAACAAAGGTAATTTTGGTAGCGAACCTGTTAGTTATTCAGAACCTATAGTTCTGGCTTAGTTCTAGGTGTAGTGTTTGAAAGTAGTATTCTTCATTAAATGCTTCTTGACCTATATTGAAGAACTACAATTTTAGAGTAAAAATTCCCAAATATTCTGTAACTATAGTATTTGAGGGATGAGAATATATTTTGCATAATCTGATGCAGTGCTGCTTACAAGTTCCTTGAGAAGTGTAGCAAGGGATTAAAAATGTGGTTGCAGTCCATGCATGCCCAGGAGAACTTAGTGCTTAGAAATAATTGGAGGCTATTCTTTTAATGTAATGACCTCCCTGAAACTGGCCATGAGTGTATCAACAGCTGCACCTCCTCCTCACTAAATTCAAACTGTTACAAAGCACTGATAGATTAAAGTTTTAGAAAGTAATTAATCCATAATAGCACAATGAAAAATAACTATTAGAATGGTGAAGAAAAGAATAAACTTACCAGAATATTAATGTTTTATTTTTTAAATATGACATAATCCACTGGACTACAGCATTTTTTCTGACACCAATGGAAATTTACAGAAGATTTCAATTAACAGTTTTGTTGTTCCATACTGTCAATTAAAACATGAGATGTACATTTAAAAAAAAAGGTCTAAGACCACAGAGACTTGGAGTTTGGATAAAACTAATCTCTATTATTCATATCAACATTTTTACATGATGCAGTATTTTATGTGAATCAGGCTGTATTTATATTCTCAAAAAAGTGAAAAATTGGATAGGACTTTAAACTAATTAAATGCAACAAAGGACCTGATAATGTAAAGAGCTGAGCATAATTCACAGAAGCCTGAGAAGAGTAATTTTATCTGCACCCAGCTTCCAAAACACAGAAGCACCATATAATCTAAATTGTGATTCCTTTGCAGCATCTGAGCTGCCTGCACTAGTGGGAGATGTCCTTGCCCATGGCAGGGGGTTTGCAAACAGATGATCTTTAAGGTCCCTTCCAAAAAAAGCCATTCTGTGATTGTACAGTTCTATGATCTGTAGAAAAACATGCCTAGAAATTTTCTGTTTTAAAAAATTGTCAGTTTCTCTTGTGTTTCTCGTTTGTGTTTTTCTTTCGAAGAAAGTTTTCTATTCTGATTAACCTCAAAGTGCTGGCAGAATCCAACACTTGCCCTTCATCAGAAGTGACCCAATTGCATTAGGTATTTTTAAACTGAAGATTACCTGAATAGAAAATATCAGGCTGAAATGTTTTAATTGCATAAATTACCTTAAGTAATTCATTAAAATGTCACATCACTGGGAGATCATGCTCTCCAGAGTTCATGTATATATGATTTTGGATGCTTTAATGTTTATTTTGTATCACCTATAATCATTTTACTCAGACAAAATGCTTCTCTGTATATGTAAGGAGAACAATGAAAAATTTCTTGTTTCAGGCCATATAAAATGAAAATTATTGAAATGAAATGAAGTGAAAAACTTGTGCACAGATCTGAAAGCATATTTTTTATCTTTTATTTTAATTTTTTCTGGAAACAAAAATATCCTAAATAAATCTCTGAGAAGACAGGGATTATGTGATAATGTAATCTCTCACTCCTTTATCTTTACCAATATTCATTATTCAGTGCTCCAATAATTATCTCAGACAGAACGAAAGCTTGTTTGTATTTTAGTTTAAGCTTTAAAGGACAAAAGGAAAAAATCTTGATTTCCTTGTCTCACAAAAAAAAGTAAGACATAAAATATGTAAAGTAAGACATAAACTATGTAAAGTAAGACATAAAGATATGCTAAGTAAATTGAAACCTAGTAGTAGGTTTTGAAGTGCAGTGCAAACTTGAATACAAAAGCCATCAACCACCAGAGACACTGAGGAATTGTAAGCATTTGATATTTTCAATCAAAATATGACATGATTATACAATGCCTAACTATATTTCTGAGAACTATTTTTGAAAACAACATCATTAACCAAGTAGATGAACGCATAAGAATATTCAATGACTGGAAGGTAAAGTTGGATAACATTAAGCACAAAATTAATTATTTTCAATAGCCAAAATAAGTAATGGTTGGAGCTCCTTTAGAATTCATGATTTAAGGTTCACATTCAAGATATATTATATAGAAATGAATATATTGAATGTGGAGCCATTGAAATGCAGAAGAGGAGAAACAATTGTGAAGGCATGCAAGTGCTTTGTGATGCTAAATCAGAAGGCTGAAAGAGAGTTCAGAATATTTACCCCATGAATTTTCCACAGAACTCAGAAAATATGCTTTGGACCTAAGGAATTTCTTCACTGTTATCAGGGAATACAGTTCTGTATATGGGAGATAAAGGGAAGGACCAAGAAAAAGCTAAAGAAGAAAGTGGAAAAATGCCAGGCTCACAGCTGTGGTATTTAATTGCAAATCAATGATTAATTCCTAATAATTCAACTTGAAGACACAAAGATGTGACTGAGACTTTTCATTTCCTAGACTTGCACTCTTTGCACTCAGCAAAAATAAAGCATAATTATTTATTGGGCATATTTTCAGAAAAACCAACATCAATTTTAGATATTTTGCACCAAGGATTTAACTTGTGCTGTCCAGTCTTTAAAGATGCCTGTCAAAGCATAATATCATTGTCCAGAAACAAGCCTATAGCTAACCAAAACCATATCTGCAAGAGTCAAACTCTACCAGGTAAAAAAATTAAACTGAGCAGCCTTTGATTTTCACTTGCTTCACAAGCCCTAGTATAACAATCTTGATTTTAAGAAATGAAGACTTTATCATATGCTTTCTATAGTTACTAAGATGAATTTCCACAGTTGTGTGTATAAACATATAAATACTAATACATGAGCACATATAAACCAATCATATTTAATGAAGTATAAGACTGCATATGTTACTTCTGTGATTCAAGGTTTTTGCTTTTATTTTGACTATAGTGTAAATCCTAAAATTATTTCCATTTGAAAATTCTTGGCATAACTTGAAAGAGTGATAGTCTGTTTCACATCACCACTTCTTATTTTTTTAAAAGCAGAAGTCTGCAAATGAAAGTAAGTGAAATTCCTAACTCTTTCACTTTTCTAACTCTCCTCCAAAGTTAGACCAAAGACTGACCCATCTTTATGTGTGAGTCATACTTTAAGCAGTTCTCTGACTCCCCAGTGGATCTTTCCATGCTTTTAGACAAGATGGGCAATGCAAGAGAAGGATTTATTTCAGCACAGAATGATGTGGAACAAAATGACTGTGCAGAAATTTATTATGTTCTTTGAAGAGAGACAGCACTGTTGGGAATAGTGTCACCAGATATGTGATAAAATGCATAGTCTGGATAAGTTTGGGTTTTTTAAAATTAAATAACTGCACAAACATGAACATATATAATGTAAATCCCTGTATTTGTAATATATAGTTATAAATATATGTGAAATAAGTAAAAAGCTCAACACACCTAATTTTGCTTTAATAATTCATCCACATTAATGAAATCCTAGAAATCTGACATCACTAGTTAACTACAAAAAGATCAGAATTTTTATCTTAGATGGTGCAAAAAAAGTAATTGATGAAGAAACTTCTAGTAGAACTAAGGAGAGTATTAGATGACGCTATGCATGCAGCTTTTGTCTCTAAAAGCAGAAAAGACTTGCTTTGCAATAACAGAAGAATAGAACTAGAAGAAACCAGAGTATCTGGTAAAAGATAGGTAAATTTTTGCTATATATAATCTTTAATTTGTACAGGTAGTACATATTTGAAGATGGAAAAAACACAGTAACTAGTGTACATAATGTTATAATAAAATTTAATTCAATTTTATAGGTAAGTTAATACATCAGTATTACTAGTGTGATTCCAGACAATTATAAGCAAGTCTAATCCTCTCAGAACAATGGATCTGTGTTATCTGTTGAAACTGATACTTCTATTATGCAGGAAAAGATTTGGAAAGTTGTGCTTTTTCTTATAGAGCTTTGCTCTATAAAGCAAAATGCTCCTTTGGTTGGATTCCAAACTGTCTGCTGAAAAATAGGGAAAGCTACTGCCAGGGGATCTGGAGTATTTAGTTACATATACGTGAGATAAAGAAAAGAAGAAAATTGAAAATTCTGAGTTAACTAGAAGGAACTTACCACCTATGAATGGAGAATGCCTAATATGAATGTAATTCTCAGAGCTGAGTACTAAGAGAGATAAAAGGAAATAAATTAACAGCTCAAAAGCCAACAGCAACAAACTGCTAAGTTTTAACTTGGAGATAATCGGGCTCCACTAAACATGTGGAAGATTCAGTGATCTTGTCTGGTCATGTTCTTGCTGTCTCTAATGCATGGAAAATGTACTTTGATTAAGATGATTTTAACCTATCTGTGAGAATTGTCTTAGGTATTAAATATGTTATCCATTCAGTAGTACTGTCACTAGTACCCTGAATGTATTGATAACCATCAGCAGTTTCAGGGCTTAGAAAAGCCAATCTGAACATTGAAAGGACAGCATTGCAGGTTTGCTCAGAAGAAAAGAGTGAGTAGAGCTTGCAAAAAAATTACTTACCTCCAACAAATATTAGCTAACTTTTTATTTCACTCATCTAGGAAGGACCTTTTGATATTAGCAAACACTTAGAAAATAATGAAGATTAATAAAACTTAAAAGCACAACTGTTACAGTTTCCTGCCAGTTCAATGCAGTCCTGTCAGAATTCTTCTGGCATAAGGTTGATCACATACAAAGAATTTTTGACCTGCCAAAGCAAGCCAGAAAGAAATATTTTCAGAAGAAATCTAAAAATCAACAATGCTACTGAAATTATATGTCTTAGAAAAAAATGATTTATCAATAAAATTGAATTAAATTTTATTTTAATGTTATTTACACTAGTTACTGTGGTTCTCCATTAGTAAAATGTAAACAATATATTTGGTAAAAACTCTAATCTCAGGTTAATGAAGATGAGAAATTAGAATGACCAAATAAAATATGTACTCAGCAAGAACAGTCTTTCCTCTCCTATGTGCTATTTTACATAATAGCAGGCATTGAAGATTTCAGGCAGTACAGTCACATGAATACTTACTAGTTAAAGCAAAAATAAATTAAAATTGCAAAATTATATTACAATTACATAAAAGGTTTCACAACAGCTCTGAAAAGTTGTCTCTTAATGTTCCCACTAGTTATTATTCAGCAGCACAAGAAATTGTGCTTCGGTATTTAAAAAGGATTAATTAATAACCTTTGTGTTAAATAGCCTGTCAAAAGGTAGTGGTGCAACTGTTTCTCCTGGTCATAAAAACAGTGCAATTGTTTCTTCTGGCCATAAAAATTGTATAGAAGTCCATATAATTTCACAATGATTGATTGTGGTGCCCTCTGTATGTAATGTAAATATAGAAGAAAGATTATCATCTCTGAAAGAGAATATACCAAAAGAACCATTTTGAATTTTGCTGACATTGTCATCTATGTGTAGACCATTAAGAATTCATTATTTTGACACATGCAGAATAAAATGGTAAAGGGAGTTAAATAAATTCTTAAGCAATAGAAAAGTTAAACAAAATTGTGAATGATTGTGATTTTGGTCATAAATTGTAAATGATATTTTAGCTAACTTCCAGTAATTACTTCTGGCCTATATGGCACCTTTTTTCATGAGTTGTATTCTTAGATTGTAAGTATGTGGAAGAATTTGTGCACAAAATCTGTGCATTATTAAATCTTGAAAGTTGATTTTTAAAGCCAGAAACACCTAAAAATTAATTTAAAAATTAAAGTTAACTTCTAAGCAGTGATTTTTTAATGCTGAAACAGAATGTTTGTTGCTTTAGAATGGTGTTGCTTTAGAATGTCTTGTAACAAAACCAGCACAGACAGAAGGTAGGTATTAATTTGGTTGACATTAACATGAAGACACTTTTGTATATTCTGTTTCATAAACTAATGAAGGGCAGAAGAAATTCCAACAGAGCCAAGGCATTCACAGTTGTGTAATAGTGATTTGAAAGGAAGAATATAGACCATTTCCTTTTTGACATCTTACCAGATACAATTTTTAGCCCAGCACTGTGCAGATGATTTTGTTCTAGGCAGTGGCTCAAGGTATGTTATAGATTCAGAGATCCTCTCTTCTGCTTACAATATATATTCACAAGTTTCAGAAGAAAAAAAATAACAGCAGTATAAGAACAGGAATTACCGCTGCCATTGACAAAGTTCTCTATTATGTATCAGACAGCTGCTCTTTAAGAATTTTTGTGCTTCCTTGTCTCAATTACATCTTCTTGCTCTCTTCTTCCTGTCTTCAGTTACCTATATCCCATTTCACATTTGTTCTTGTGTCCTGTAAATTCCTCGGCATTGTGAAGTCACTCAGCGCACACTGGGCCTTTTTTCATTCACATTTGAGTTTGGCTCAAGAGTGTGCTTTTAAAATAAATCCCCTCTTTGTGCTCTATGTATCATGGGTTGGTTCACATTACAGAGCAGCTGTATTATGTACAAGAGACTTCCTGCATTAAACTGAACTGAAAGATGCCCTCCAATGCACCCCCATCTCTGCTCATTGCATTGTCTGCATCAGCTGCTTCTCTCTACACACCCACTCCTACTGGATTGCTGCAGGTAATACCTGCAGTTGCATGTAACCAGCAACAAGCCAAATGTTATCTCTCGTATGACAAAATAATCCATTTCCTTCAATTTTGGACACAATAGCTGAATTCTTTTTGCAATAAAAGGATGTGAAGAAGAATGCAGCCTCTTGACACAGGAGTTGGAGACAAGGCTGTTTAGGAGTATATTGTGAGACAGCAACAGATCTGTCATCCAATTTAGTGTGACAAAAGCATATGGAGAGCAAAACATGCAATATGTGCACTGTATCAGTCATAGGGTGGGGAGGGTGAATCTTGTTATTACCTAGGAGTACTTCCATATGTCTGTCGTCTCCTTATACATGGCTTAGTTCACCTTCCTTTCACATTTTAATAATTGTTCTCAAAATGAACTAGTAGCAATAGAATTGTAGTGGTGATCTCCTATATGACCAAACAAAGCACTGTGCCTAGGCTCATTCCCAGTACTAATTTCAAAAGGTGGGGGTCCTTCATAATTGTGATTGGCATGTTGAAATAAACAGAATGAGGCAACCATATATTTCTGACTGAAGAGATTGTCATCAAGTCATATATCTGTCTAGCCTGTTAATGACTAATTCAAACCTCTTCTGTTATACTGTTAATTTTCCGTGCTGAACAGTGTTTCTCTAAGATTACAATGAGCTTGGAATTTCAGCATTATTTCTGAGGGTAATGTATTTACACTGAGTCATCCATCCATCCTGATGCCCTCACCTTTCTTGGAAGTTCTTTTTAGTAGTAGTTTTGGGGTTTTTTTCATTTGCTTGAAGACTCAGATGATGCTTTGGACTAGTTTCAAGGATGTTAGCAAATGCTGCAGGGTCACCTGGAGTGATTAAAGGTTGGCTCTGGGGAGCAGCAGAGCTATCGAAGTGGTAGAGATCTTGTTGGGGATTAGGTGTCCTTTTGTTCTTTATCAGCTAGTGGGATTTTTCCCCATTAGCTGAGAGGAAACTTGATGGCTGGTACTTCTTGGGTGCTTAAAAAAGACAAAAAATCGGCTGGGCCTGGGGGCAGCTGAAGGGGAGCTGGGGTTCTTTTGTCCTTCTGCAGGAAAGCAGGACAGACACTCTCAGAGCTGTTTCTGCTGGGGAGAAGAGGATTTTGCCATAATCCAGACGGAGCGGCTGCTTCTTCTTCTTCTTCTCCCTTTGTGGCCCTCGCTCCCCTGTCCTGCCGGACGTGCTGCAGCCCCGGCTGCCACCGCAGAGCTGCTGATCCATCTCATCCACCGGCCTGGGACTTTCAGCCCATCCCTGCCATTCCAGTGAGGTGTTTTCCTCAGAGCCTTGCAGGAACTCCGGGACTGAGTGCCCGCAGAGTGTTTGTGAAGTCCAGCCTCTCTTCTACTTTCCCCGTCTCGGCCGAGAAAGCTGCCAGGGGTCCCTTTTTCCTGTTCTGTTGTCAATACTGTAGTTGTTGTTTGTTTACCTTATAATACATATTTGTAAAGAACCGTTATTCGTATTCCCGTATTTCTGCCTGAGAGCCCCTTGTTTTTCAAAATATAATAATTTGGAAGGAAAGAGGGAGGCTTACATTTTTCTTTTTTTTCATTTCAAAGGAGGTTCCTGCCTTCCTTAGAAGATACCTGTCTTCCAAACCGAGACAGATTTCCAGGTTGAATCAGAGAGCTCTGACTTGAGGTCATCTTCAGCTTCAAAGTTTGATGCTTAAAGATTCCTTGTTGTTTCAGTGGCCTCAGCCTGGGTTTCAGGAAGTCCCTGAAGAGAGATCATACTGAGAGTAGGCCCTTGCACTGGGATATCTTCAGCATCAGTGTGCAGCTGTGCCTGAGTTCATACACCACCTGTAGGCTGAATTCCATAGACAAAGTAAAACTCATAAGAGAGAAAGGAAGCCATCAGAGTATATATCAGGTACATCTGTTTAGTACTGAACCCAAATGAGGCCAATAACTACTTACAGGTAGCTATCAACATTTTTACTTCACCCACTTAAAGCCCCAGATACCTTGTTTAATTATCATTAAAAAAATGACAGCAGAGCTACCTCTATCTTACTGCTCCAAAACATACTGCTTTCCCTCTATCCCAGGTCTCCTGTGGATTAAATTCTCGTCTTCCTGCAGCCTTCTGCCAATTTTTGCAGATTGACTCACCTGCCTCTTTTAAAACCTGATTCAATCCCATGAGCACACCTTGCTGTGACCTTTTACAGCTAGCTTCCACTTTGCTCCCAGTTTGATTAATTTTGCCTGGTTTTCCTCCTATGCTCTTATTTGCACATCTCTCTTATACAATCTATTTGGCCTTGTCCTCTCTTTACCTTTGTCTTTCTCTTTAGTTCTCTTCCTCCTGTCTTCTGTTTACAGTCTTTTGAAAGGAATAGGGCTCTCTTTCCTGTGCTCCAAATATTCTTCTTTTTTCCTTCTAATACAGCCCTTTTCCTGTCCTCTTTTGCAAAGCCTTACTATAATAGATTTTTCTCACAGTGACCTTTTGTTTTCAAAAGTGTTAGTCTGAAAATTGCTTAGCTGTGAAACCTCAAGGATGTATGCAATGGCAAAATGAAAAGAATCAAATCTGAGTGCTTGACCCCTGGCTGAGTGCAATGTTCAGTTGTTCCTTCTCCCCCATGCTTTGCCTGGATGGTTCAGACCAGGTTTTCTCCAAAGCGCCCTCACTTCATCTGGGGATGATTCACACCGGGGATTACACTGAAAAAGAGTGATCATAAGACTGCAACACTGTCAGCTCTCTCCACCCTGTACAATTCTTCACTACCCTATCCTTAACAACCAAAGAACCCTAGGGCCTGTCATAAATAATGTCAGTGCCAGGTGATAAAAATATTTTGGTGGAATGTAGAACATTCCTCACATTATTTCAAGCACTTTGAACATAAAAGTAAATGTGTTTTAGGGCTACAGGATACCATGTAAGCCATGTGGTTAATAGATGCCCTGCTGTAGAAGCAGTCAGCCATAAGCAAGGTAGGCATAGGCACATGCACACAAATTAGCTTTAGGGACAAGGATATTATTCTAAGTGTTTTGTATTTCAGTGTATAAGTATTTTTTATTATTGCTTTCATTAATCCCCTATGGAATGAGCTCAGCTCGTATGATTCACAGTGCTTTACAGACATAATCTAATCCACCATGATGATGCCTTCTCCATTATCACACTTATGGCTCCTCAAAGCTACAACTGATCTCAAGACAGACATTTCACATTTTCATTCTTCTTCTGTCAAGTTAGTGCATGCTACATTCATGCTTGAACATGCATGCATAGTCTATAGGTGAAAGAAGTGCTGAATTTTCCAGGAGCCAAATTTCTATTGAGACTTTCTTCTGCAACTGAAAGCAGTAATGACTGGATGCTGCTGTTTCATACCTGTGCCCACAGTATACCTCTCTCTTTTTTTAAGTCATGGTCTTGCTCGAAGATCCACTGACTATTGCAAGACTGCCCAGTTTATTACAAACTGGATGCCAGGTTGTATTCTGATAGCTTACTCTTTGACCAGATGGCAAATAAATCTTTAGAGGTTATGTCAAGTATTAATGGAAAAAGAGGGACTAAGTGGAATTATGTTGCAGGTGCCCTATTGAACAGTCCTGGTTTATATGGTCATAACTACACAAGGGCCAAAAATGCCATCTCATTTCTGTTGGAGAAGCTAAAATTGGGAAACCCTATAAGCATGAATGCTCAGCAAAAGAATCTGAAAATATGAAACTCATAATCAAAGTAGAAATGAAAGTTAGCTTTGAGACTCAGGATACTGAGTCAGTTACTGTATAACCCAAGAACAATAGCCTAGCCAGATGAAAGAGAATCCTCTGGATTCAACAAAACCCTTTTGCTGATAGAGAATCCAAAGGTCGAAGTAGAAATAAAAGTCAGTTTTACCACTGAGGTTGATTGGCAAAAGTCAGGCCAGAGAAGGAAGAATCAGAGGAATGTGAATTCAGCGAGGATAATAGAGTCACTCCTATAGGCTGTATGTAAACCCTATGGTTTTCGTGTTATATGTTGGTTGGTTAGTGTAAACTAGAATATTCATTATAGAAAAGGATATAATGTATTGTAAGAAGAACCTCACTCTCTTTTATCTCTCTCAATACTTCACTCTCTCTTTTATCTCTCTCAGTGCTGCACTCCCTCTCTTAACCCCTCTCCCTTTATCCTTTGCCCTCTCTTTATTCTTAAGTCCCCTATCTCTCCCTCCTCCACCTTCTCCCCCCATTTGCTTCTCCACCTCTATCCCCATGTTCTCAGGCTCACCTTTCTCTCTCTGCCTCTGATTACGTTGTAGGCTGAAGCTGTAGCCTGAAACAGAGCTCTGTCCTTGTTGACGATAAACCATCTTTCCCCTGAGCTGCCTGGTGTAACTAGAAAACCTCTAGAACCCCTGAAAGAGCCTCATGCTGCAATTGCTACTACTACCACCACCACAGCTAGCCAGGATCCCTAACTAACTTCTACACATTTCTACCAAAATCAGTGAAAGTCTCTCCATTAGTAGAGAATATGTGGTGATAATAGTTTGTATGGAAAAGTGTGTTTCTTCAGAGCAGTTGATACAGATGGAAAACATAGGCAAGCGTTTTTGCACAGACTTTTTTTCAGGTAAGAAAACAGAAACAAAATACTTCAAACAGCTTATGAAAATTGGTCTCAGATTAATCATATTCATCCTGAAAAAAAAGAGGTAGGATTTAGTAGTCGTAAGATAGGGTGATATGTTAGAAAAGGGAGGAGGAGAGAAGTTCAGTAGCTCCTGTGAGAATACAGAAAAAGAAGTAATTATCTCCTATGGAGAAATGAGGTAGGAGTGATGTTTGGCACTAGGGAAATTCTAAAGTCTTGATCTCATGCTATGATTTTTTTTGTGGATTAATGGTATGAGCTTCAGTTTTTGGGTTTGTCTTTTAATGATACTTTGAAAGTTTTCCTTGAACTTCAAGATGTAATGGTTGTTTTGTGAATGTTCTGCTAATGGTAACATAGCTCCTCCAGCAGCTGAATTTACACATCTTGCTTTAAGATTCCTGTCATATGCAAGTTACACACCTAAGATGTATGTATGTTGAATATTATGCTGGGTAAGTGATAGATGAAGTTTATTGCACATTCAAAGGGTGACAAATAATATGCAAAGAAATAAAGAAATATAAAGAAAGGTGAAGAAAGGCAGGAGCCTGCATCTGGGGAGCAGAAACAAAGGGAAGGAAACCTTAGCTCCTGCTCCCTGTCTTCACAGAAGGGGCAAAATAATAAAAAGGAAGTTAAAAGGGAAAAGATGAGATAACCAAACTCTATCTCTATAAATGAATCTTGACTGATATTAAAGATACTCTAATGAAAAACCTGGGACTTTGAAAAGTGAGGAGCTACATTTAAGAAAAGAAATTCTCTGAGGTACTCATTAATTACTTCCTTCAAACAAGCAGCAGAGGAATGTGAAGCAGCATATGACTTGAAAAATGCACCACATTGTTACACAAGTCTATGAAAAAAAAGGAGCAAGATCATTAATTTATTGAGACTGGAAGTTTTGTCAAAGTTTACTTAAAAGTAGTCCATTTAAATGTATATGTGAACTAGTAGAAATATGATGCAAAAAATAAATATTTTTTTCTTCCTTAGTAGTCAATAAGATTACATTGAAAAGTCTGCTGTGAGCACTCTTATTTTTTGGAGGTCGTTACTTATTTACTTTCTTTTTTAATCCTTTATTCTAAGTCAGATCAGAGTGAGTACCTTATCATATCAGTAGTAAAGGGATGTAAAATCCTGATGGATTTTGAATTTAGGTGGACAAAAAAAAATTTAAAAAAAAATAAATAGGCATTTAAGGTTTCTGGGAACACAGATAAGCAAGTCCTTCCTCTCTCTCCTCTCCTCACAAGAACTGAGAATTGATACATTTGTTGTGTGTTTCTCTTCAAGTATTCTTTATGATGTAGTTTTATGGTTTTGAGGAGAGAAATATAGAGAAACATACTTCTCTCTCACTGCTTAGAGAGAATGTTCCAGAGAACTTTGAAACTCCACTGAACTGGATACAGTGTCAAATGTAAGTAGGAGAAGTTACCACCGAGCAAAACCATTCTAGAGTGAATGTGGAATATGGGAATATGGGAATACACAATTCCCACACAAGAATACATAAGAATATGGGAAAACACAATTGCTTTTTTAAGGGCAAACTTGTCTCCTGCTGTTCTTATTCACTGAGAAATTGTCAATATGCAATTTTTACTCTTTCATCAAGCACGATATGAATTTAGAGTAAGAAAATTAAGAGTGAGAGCAGTGTTAGACTAATCAAAATAACATCCTTATTATGATGAGCTTAATAAGCCAAAAACGTATCTTAATTAATTAGCTTTAAATCATATGCAAAAAAAAAGTATATCAGTTCTAAGTGAGACCTCGATTAACTAATTAGTTAATGTTTGCAAAGTGCAGTGAATATGTGGAAAGGGAGGGAGGTTTTTCTGTAGTGCATGAGCTGTGCTTAGACTGGGGGAGTGTGGTCTCAGCTGAGGGCCTGCCTGGAGTCTAGGTTTGCATACAGGAGAGAATATAACTTGTTGGTTATAGTCAACTGTCGCCAACACATCATGGTTCTGAGCTGAGTTCTGCTACTGATGTACTGTGACTGGCAGTAAGTCTGTTTTGTTCCTCTGTTATAGCAAAAGAGTTAAAACCGACTACTTTGGTAAGACATTAAGGTTTGGTAAGACAGTCAGCTGACATGTGTGATCCTCTTAAAAGGCTATTGAGTGATATTGAGCGTGCATTTAACCTCTTTATATCAACTGTGATCTGTTGCAGTCCTAAAGATTGTGCTGGTAGGGTGAGGGAGCATAAAAAGTTTCCTGTGGCTTTCACAATGCATGCATGAAAACAGTTTGTTTTGTTGGTGGACCAAATTGCTTTGATTTGCAGATGTATAACTGAGGTGAAGTGACCACAGTACACATGTAGGAACTGAATCAGCTGGGATAGATCATACCTTGGACCGGGTTCCTGACACAGAGGGAATTAACCTGAGGCCCTGGGAAGTGGGGTGCTGGGGGGATGCTAATGGAGTCATTCCATAATAGGTCATGTCCCTGGTCTGCATTCACAATTGGCCCTCTGCCCTCAGGTATCCATAAATATTGTTAGGGTTACCACACCCCCTGCTCTTTGGAAGCAGCCCCTCAGACCATGCAGTCCCAGTGAACATTAAAAGCTATCTTCGGTCATTCCATCTTACCCATCCTGATTCATTCCGCCACACTCGGCCCAGCCGAACCGAACAAGAGGTCTCAGAACCCCACTGCGACATACACAGGGAAGGATGGAAAATAAAAAAGCAGAAGATACCGAGGGGCAGTTCTCCACTTGACAGGCAAGAAGCCCAATGAGATTGAAAAATGAGGGAACGCACAAGCTGGGTTGTGACACGGGAAAGGGCAAAGTGGGGAACACATTCTTAGTAATAGTACAGCAACTAATCTTTGATTCTTTCCCTGGCAAATAACAAAACACTATTAGAAATTATTTTCTGAGAACTACTTAGAAATGGACTAGGAGGGGAAAATTCATGATTATTTTACTGTTATGGAGTAATTTGAGCACTTGTGAAGGATAGCGGAAATATTTTAACTACTTGATAATACTGTGTAGATTAAAGGCATTCTAATAAAACAGGTATGTTCATGCACCACTAAATTGGCTCTTTCTCATATCCAGATAAAAAGATGATACTGGCTGCATTTTGTACAAAAATCTGTGTCTCCTTGATCTAGTTGTTTTCCTCTTTGATGATCTGCCTCTCCTTCTACCCTTCTCTCCTCTACAAACTGCACCCCTGACTCACCACTGACTGTTGCAGAACTGACATACATGTGTCAAGATTCTGGGTGACTGCCTCAGAGTTTGTGTTCTTGCCCAGTTGAGGACATCCTTATTAGATTTATCTATGGAGTCAGAAACTAGCTTGATCTCAGGCTCCTTCAAAAATTACCAAGTAAAACATAAAATACTAGCGCCAAAACAGTGTTCTGTGATGTCCAACTGACAGTAGCTTAAAAAATAACCCAAGCCACAGCTCTTCTCCATATCCATTTACTCACTTGTCATTTCTGCAAGGTACACAGTATCATAGATTTCTCATAATTAATCTTATTTCCTATTGTAAGTTTAATTTTCACTACTGTTCAAGTTCATTAAAATGGAGAAAAACTTCTTTTCCAATCTACAAAATACTGTTTTACAATGTTTGCTATTTTAAATTCCTAAAATATATTAAATTTGCTAGCAATTTCTCTAAGGAGCTCTTATATGTTCAAGTACAAAAAGGGAACACCTATTTTGTCTATTTATGAAAATTTTGTACAATATTCCAATGAAAGCATGCACAATTTATTAAACACAGTTGCTGATTAATTAATTTCAGAATTATTTCCTTTACATTCTTAATATTTATCTTTGCCTCAGTAAAGGATGTTGCATGCTGCTAGAGGCTTTCCTTGGCTGGGAAACAATCATTCCTATCTCTATACTTCAGTATACCATCATTTAGAATTCAACAGTGCCTACAAATAGCATCTAATATGCATAATTATCCATTTGTCAGCAATTAATTTCATCTATTATATTGACAATTTATCTACCTTTTCTTCTCAACTGATCTTTAGACCTGACTGATCTAATTACTCTTTTGTTCTTCAAAGCTGAGAACAACTTGACTCCTCTGAGGAACCCAGGACCACTGAAATGGTAATGCACAATGAAGCTGGCTAACAGGGAAAATAAATTCAGGTTACTTCAGTATCCTGCCCTTGAAATTCTACCTTCTTAAAATTTTGTTTTATGTTTTAGCTATGTTCTGGCATATGCTGAAATGGAAGAATATACCATACTCACAGAAAGTGAAGAATTCATAGTTGTGCTGATTCGCACCGGAAACACCAGCCAAACAGAGTTGTGAGAAAGCACAAGGTTGTCAGGAAACCCTACTCTTCTATGACGTAAAAAAAAACTTGTGAAAGCTGTAATGGTTTGATCTGAGAGTCACATTGGAGTTGACTCATCCTGTGCACATAGAGATGAGGCTGAGTATTTCGTTTGCCTACCCATTCTCTTAATTATGGTGAAGGTAATCTCAGTGGAAGGGGCTCAAATTATCCTAAAGGTCACACATCCCCAGATCCCAACTTCTGTGTGGATCTTGGAGAGGTTCAAATACTCTTATAAGGACAAAACCCATCCCCACAATTCCCACCACAGATGCAGAACAGGGACCAGTGTTATTGCTTCATCTTTATTACAATTACTCTTTTTCTCTTCTAATGTTCACCCTTTTCTTTCACAGTAAGTTCCTTGATCCCTAATAATTTACTCCTGGTACTTTAATTTACTTCTTTGCTTCAGTTTTTGTACCCCTGCTTATACTCTTTTTTTTTGTCTCAGTTCAACATTAAAATATTCCTCTACTTACTTTTCTAAAAGGCCCTTCTTCCTTATCTTTTCTTTAGAGAGTGATCACTCCTTTGCTATTTTGTGGGCTCCATTACCATTTGGAAGATGCAAAGAATCTGGCAAACCCCAAATAAAACATATAGTGTATGAATCAATAATAGACATTGTAATGAAAAGCAATTTTACAAATGAATAAAATACCTCAGTTTCTAAATTGGCAATTTCAAATTGACCCCTTTAAGTAATTCCAGCTTCCCTTTGAATGATATTTTAAAAATCTGATTGAGCTCTACTAGCGTGAGATATGCTGTCAAGGAGACATGACAGTGATAAGTCTTGAAGAGAAGGCACAAAGAGGTTTGATGAGGTAGAAACAAATTTTCTTTGTTTCTGCTTAATTTGATGCAGCAAGGGATATAAATACAATTCATGGTAACTTATTTCAAAGAAAAGGAACATAGCAATCTATCCTCATACAAAATAAAACTCAGCTGACTTACTTACTTACTGAGTTACTTCCAAACAGATCTGGAAATTTTGATAGCTGCGTACTTTTTATCAGGTGTGCTTGTCAACCCCACATCTAGATCAATTTCATTGCAGTTTAGCTTAATGTGATAAGGAAGAAATGATTTTAGGAGAACCAGAAGTCAGGCTCAAGGTAGTTTCTGCTTTTATCAAACCTGGGCCGTTGGTAGCTAATCTCTTGCACATTTGGTCCGTAGTAGAACCACACACAATTTTCAAGAGCCTTGTCAGGACAGACCCAATGTCAGAACAGCAGTAAGTCAATACACATGTTCAGTGCTGTCAAAGGGAGAGGAAAGAAGACTTGCACAGACTGGAGTTTGTAGAACTGTGGTTTTTTTCCTCTGACACAGAAATGTGTATCTCCTATCTCCCAGGAGATAACTGAAGAATTCGTTCTCAATAGCTATTGTGTTGAAGGAGAGATTCTCAACAACCTTTGAGATGGTGTCTGAGCAAGAGATGTGTATTTCAATTCAGATGATGTAATTCAAAACAGACTTAAGAATCTAAGGGCAGTAAAAAAGAAAAAAGTAGCAATCAAAGAAATTTAATAATCTACCGTATTTAATCTGAAAATTTTTCACATATGCTATTAGTTTGTAGAAATGTGAATAAGTAGCAAAATGAAAAACACAAAAAAGGATAAATTTATCTCTAATTATATGTAGGTTGCAGGCGTGGGACTAACTTTATGCTTTTCAAAGTTTGCTTCCTTTTGTTCTTTTTCTTACTGTAAATATTTTAGAGACTTTCTGAGCTAATGGCATGCCTGATTTCTTCCAAAAGGTCCTTATAAGCTCATAGGAGGGAGCTTACAGCTATCAATATATTCTTCTTTGACTACCTGTTTTCAGGGAAACACTGGGCTCAAAAACCTCCAGGTTTGAGCTGAAGCTGTGTTCATCTATGGGAGAGAGAAAACATACCAGTCACACAAATTTCTCAGGTAAGCTGCATGCTCTAATGCTCCATGCAGGAATGAGATGTCATATTAAGTTCCATACCTAAGAAAAATTTCATCCTTTGCTGAGTCTGCCAAAAAACCAATCAATTAATGTTAGAGGTGAGCATAACCTATCCTCTAGAAACTTGTAACAGACAGTTAAATGTAATTCCACCCAATACTGGTCTAGCAAATAATGCAACCATGTTGATTGAATATTTCTATATCAACCTTACCTCTGAGGAAATTGTCTTAGATGACTTTTCAATGTCACAAGCAACTGCAAAAAATCCTCCATACCACCTTTTTCATGAGTAGAAACAATGTACAGATGAGGTAGAAATTGAACCTAACTCAATCCTTTCTTCAAATTCTCTCAACCCTTTAGCTGATCCCAGCTGAAAAACCCTGAAGCTCCTCTCCACTTACTGGGATCCAACCTATTGGGAATCCATTTTCTGGTGTTGGCTGCAACTTTCAATTGGAACAGCCACTGTAACAGCCAAGCTTGTGAAGATTCTTTGAGACATTTCTTCAGATATGTGGACTGTGGATACTCACACTGATGAAGACAATGCTTGGCAGTACCACAGAGGATCTCTGCAATTACTCATACTGGCCTCACTCATAGATTTGGAGAGAGAACTATTAAAAGATTAGACTGTGACTTTTTCTTGCTATCTGTAGGTCCTCAGATACACTGAAAAGGGGCAAAAAAGATACATGAAAGAGGCGACCATTTTCTACAGACAAAAGGAAGCATTTTCCCAAGTAGCCTTTGGCTATAGAGAAGTATTGGTATCAGATGAGCAAAATAGCAGAAGGAATTTAAAAGCAAATGCATAGAAGAAGGATTGTGGCCTTCTTAATGTTAATTTTCTCATGCTTAGAAGGTGGACCCTGAATAAGGAAGGTCTTTGACTGATGAATGAACACTTTTTTACATCATGGCCTATGTTTTAGACACTATTTCTGTACCGTTAATTGCAGCGCTGGGCTTTTAGGCAAGGTGAAATGAGGTCTCTCTACTAGGCTAAGTTTTGCTATGGCAGCTTCTGGTAGGAAAAAGTAAGAGTGACAGAAATTTGCTTAAGTATGGAAGAAATAAAGTTATATTAGTATAGCAAAACCAGAAATTATATCAGTTACAGACCTCAATTTGCTAAGCAGCCTGATTCAATCAGTTACAAATTCAGAGTTGCTTAACAGCAACTCAGTGCTTTAGATCCCAGCCACCGTCACAGAACAGTTTGACATTGCTTTGGCTCTCAAACCTCAGCTCCATGGGACCTTTCAGTGATGCCAATGAACTAAAATAAGGAAAGGTACCATGCCTTTAACTCCCAACATATTATTACAACTTAACCACTTTGTAGATGAAATGGACAGTTTGCTGAGGACACCAGCTGTGTGGTGCAGTTGACACATTGAAGAGAAGGGATGCTCTCCTGAGGGACCTTGACAGACTTGAGAGGTAGGTCTGTGTGAACCTCATGAGGTTTAACAAAGAAAAGTGCAAGGTCCTGCACCTGGGTTGTCGCAATCCCAGGCACACCTCCAGGCTAGGCAGAGAAGTGATTGACAGCAGCCCTCCAGAGAAGGACTTGGGGGTGGTGATTAATGAAAAACTCAAATTGAGCAAGCCCTGTGCACCAATCCAAAAAGCCAATGGAATTCTGGGCTGTTTCAAAAGGATCATGGTCACCAGGTCAGGGGAAGTGATTTTCCCCTTGTACTTTGCTCTTGTGGCACCCTACCTGGAGTATCGGGTTCATTTCTGACACCCCCAATATGGAATGGTTGGAGTAAGCCCAAAGGACGCCACAGAGTTGATAAGGGAACTAGAACACCTTCACTATGAAGATAGCTGAGAAAGTTGGAATTCTTCAGTCTGCAGGAAAGAATGTTGCATGGAGATCTCATAACAACTTTTCAGTATCTGAAGAGGAAAGCCAGAGAAACTCTTTGTCAGGAAGTGTAGTGACAAGACAAGGGGGATTGGCTTCAAACTGAAAGAAAGCAGGCCTAGATTAGATGTGAGGAAGAAATTCTTTCCTGTGTGTGAGGTGAGGCAGCGGAAAAGGTTGCCCAAGGAAGCTATGGATGCCCTATTCCTTGCACTGTTCAAGGCCAGCTTGGATGGGGCTTTGAGAAACCTGGTCTAGTGGAACCTGTCCCTTCCCATGGTGGGGTGACTGGGACTAGATGATCCTTGAAGCCCCTTCCAATCCAAATCTTTCTATGATTCTATTAATTATAAAACTGTTCGTGTTTTATGAGTATTTTGTCTATTTGTCTGTCAAGCACAAGAATCACAGATTCCCAGACAATTCATCAGAGGGGTAATAAACCTCAGTAAAATTCAGACTGAACAGCTTTTCTTGTCCATCCCATAACACTCATCTCCCATGACTGAATTCAAAGTCCAACAGAATGGGATGATGAGAAAAAGGCTGAGAAAGTATAAGACCTTTGGACTAGGGAAGGAAAATGCAGTTTTGCCAGTTTCCTTGGGTCTCTGTTAAGAAGGTAACATCTGCTATGTTTATCCCAGCTTTTGCTGGATGACAGGTGGATATGTATTGTCTCCTAAGGAGTTAAGGTGGTTTTGCTAATATCTTATACTTGAAAACAAAGCACTGGCATACACTGCAGTCTTAACATCATCTCTATGGATCCACCCTACTTTAAATATATCTGTCTGTTATGTGTCCAGGCTAATTTAGCTATCCAAATTTCTTCAAAAGTGAATGAAGAGAGAGAAGTACCTTCAGCAAGTAGATTATCTTATAAATTGAGATAAGATTCTCTGAATCACTTTCAAAGGAATATTCCCCCTTCACTGTTTTTAGATGTCTATTTACATAGTTTAAATTGCTTTAGATGGATGTCCACCACATGGGTGCTTTTGAAAGAGGTATTATTCAATAAGTGGATATTAAACTTTTTGAGTTCACTGTGTCTCCTTTAGACTTCTCAACATCCCAGAAAGACATTGACCAACAAAATAATCCAATGGATCGCTATCATGGTGGCTAAGAGGTTTAAGTAGAAGACAGTATGATGTATGGGAAGAAATGAGCGGAGTTGCATCTGTTCATTCTGAAGAACAGGAGGTTAAAGAGGTATCAAATTGTAGTTTTCAATTAGCAAGTAAATGGCTATGGAGAAAATACATGGAAAAAGGTCACTGTCTTCTTGAAAGTGCACAGTGAAAGGAGTAGAGGCAACACTCAAAAGTTGCAAAAAGGGAAATTCCAAAGAGAAGGAAAGGAATTCCCCTAAAGGAGTGCACTTAAACACTGACCCCAGCTGCTCAGATAGGTTGTGGAATCCCCATCAATGAGCTCAAAATTCCTGTGTACAAGTCCCAGAGCTGGTCTGACTGAGCAGATAACTGTGCTGTGAGCAGGTTGATCATGTCCTCCAAAAGTCCCTTCCAAGAAAGTCTCTAAATATTATTTAGAATAACTTTGTAGTTGCTGAAAGTCAGAGTAAGTATAAGAGAAATAGCTTCATTAATGAAAGGCAAGGTGAAAAGGTACTACAAATGCATAAAGGTGTGTAATCACAAACTCTCTTGTCATTTCAGCATGAAAAATTAATTGAATTTACTTTGAAAACTGGGTCAGAGATAAATTGCTTCATGGATAAAGCTCAGTTTATTCTTTACTACATCAAAATCCAAAGCTCAGTTTATCTAAAAATACCTCACTCAGTTTCTAGAAAACACAATATTCTCTGACATGTACTTATACATAACATCTAATGAGCTGATAAAATATTGATTCAGCCTATGACTTTGACAGTATTCAGCTTCAAATGGTCTGCATCAAAGATGAGAACACTACTGGGCAAGTCTAAACAACCTGAAGGATGAAGAATTGGTCAGCCACTAAGAAAAGATAGCAAAAAGACAAACAACTTGAAACTAAAAATTTTGTGTTTTCTGTAATTCAATCACTGTTTATTAGAACAATGCCAAACATTTCCAGTCGTATTGTTCATTTGCATTACACTTTTCTGTACTTAAATTCACCATAAATTTAAAAAGTCCATGTGATATTCAATGAATGCACTGATGCCACCCTACCATGAAATTTAAAATATAGTTTTATTCTGAAAATGATGACAACTTCTGTTCATGAGTTAATATTCATATTGAAAGGGTATTTAAATTGGGTCATACTAATATAAAAAAAAATTTATCACTGTTTACACTGAGGTATAGAAATTAGAATAACGATTGCAATGAGAAATCTATTATCACCTAACGACTTCAATGTACATAACTTGACCAACTAAGATCAAGATTCAAATCAAAAATTATATGCATGAGAAATAGCATCTACAGTCATAAAATTTAATTCAGTTTTTGCCTATCAAACCATAGCACTTAACTACCAAATTGACTCACTGTAGAAACACTATAGATAATCATGGTATACAGGTAGATGTATACA
>VWYI01025695.1:22126-42355 GCA_013399455.1 Anthoscopus minutus | reverse complement strand
ATATATATTTAATGTTATAATATTTACAGATTTATTATTTTTAAAATTAAATTTAAAATTAAATTTAAAATTAAATTTAAAATTAAAATTAAAATATTTATTATTTAGCACTCTGTAATCAGTGCCCTGTCTAAATTTCATATTCCATCTTTCTCTGGTGCTTTATAATCCATTTGATGAATGGAAAATTGGGCTGAAATTTGACAGTTCTGCAAGGAAAATTTCACTCTGGAAAATTTCATTCCCCTTCAAGGTCACTCTTTCAGGATTTGATTTTGCAGCTGGAGAAAGTTTGGGGTAAAAATAATTTCTCCAGATGATTTTCCTTTAATTTGTGACCACTACAATGAGAGAATCTGGAATGAAGAAGCCTCTGATTGGGAGTTCACTGGTGCTGCCTGTGGAATATCTGCAGGATCCTTTATTTTTTTGGAGCCTGAGCAAGGGTAGAAACCATAGGAAAAAAACCCCAAACTTTATTTATGTTTCCCATGGGATTAAAGTGGGGAAAAAATTCCTGGGTCTAAAACTTCAGAGTGGGAGCTCACAGGGATCTGTCCAGGAATATTTGAACACCAGGAGCTCCTGGAGGCCAGGGGGAGCCGGGAACTGAAATTGCTCAAAAAAATTGTTATAAATTCATGAATTGTGTCCTGTGGCACCGCTTTACAAAATCCAGGGGTTTCCAGGTTTAATTACGGGCAAAAAGGAAGGGCAGTTATTAGGAAGAAATCAGCTAAATCGGGAACGGGGGCATCTTGAATTTGTAGCTTAAAAGCTTGAAGAAAGAGGAAAGCAATCCACCTGAAATTCCAACATCCTCCCTTTGGGAGGGATGGCCGTGGTCAGCCTCTCCATCTCCATGAAATGCATGGAAAAGTCTCTGCCACGAGGCTGGGCAGGAGCAGAAGGCGACAAAAGCCACCCCTGCCCCTTTTGTCACCTCAAGCCGTGCCCGCATTGCGAAACCACCCCTCTCCCAATCTCCCCTCACTTTTCCCCTTTTGAGGGGCGAATCTTTAAGGCGGCCTGGAATATTTTATTTCCCCTTTGGAGACATTTTCCTGTTTGCTTTTCTTCCACGCCGTGGGTTTCTCTGCTTTCTGTCCCCTCAGCCCAGAGGATGGAATAAATTAACGAGCAGCATGTGAAGCCCTGCTCTGCTCTAGTTACGCCTAAATACTCCTAAGCCTATTAAGTTTATTCCTGGAACTGTCTCTGGGGCTCCCACCCCCAATAATTTTCCATTCAGGAGATTTCATTCCCTTTGTTCTGACTTAATTTCCCTGCAGCCAGGGGCTCCAGGAGCCAGTCACAAGCTGGCTGCTAATTAGCTGGCACCAACAGCCTCTCGTTTGCTGGGAGTCACATGGTGGGACAGCCTTTAATAACAGCCATCCCGGAGATTTCTGCTTTTTCCTTGGATCCTCCTCGGGCTGTCCAAGCTGGATCCATCGGGGGTGTTTTTAGACCAGGTGGAAAAGGAGGAGAAGCTCTTTGGGGTTGCCCTTTTTCCCCCCTGGAGGTTGTTCCTCTCCTGACGTGGGGTGAGGTGTGGATGTGCCCACGGAAGGGAGGGAGAAGTTTCCTCCCTCTCTGCTGGCTCAGGAGGTCGCTGATGCTCCCCTCCTCCTGTTCCCTGTTCCACCACATGCCCCTCGAGGAGATCTTTAATTTGGGGATCACCACCCAGCTCCCCTCTTCTCCTCTGACCGTGATTTCCTCTGGCTTGGGGATGGATATTCCAGGTCTGGGTAGGATTATCCACCTCTGGCTCACGGTTTTCCCAATCAGCCGCACTCTGGGCTGGGCAGGGGAGGGTCCAGGATGCCATCCCACCCCGTGGGTTATCTGTAAGATGGATTTTGGCCATCCAGCTTCCAGAAACCAGAGGTTAGGACACAACCAGGAGGTTGGAAATAGCTACAGACATCCCAGCTCCTGTCCAGCTTTCCAGCGGATCAGGCGGTGTTTGTCCTGGCAAATGCAGAGGTCTGGTGATCCAGGGAGCCCAGCAACCGTCCCCACACCCTCCCCAAACCCCAAAGATGCAACGCTTGGCACTTGCCCGGCGCCAGGTGCCTCTTTTCCATCTGGGCAAAACAGGAAATGAGTCAGGCAGGGAAAGAGACTCACACGAGGAATTGCCCGCGGAGGCTTTGGGGAAGAGACCGCCCTGGAGGTGTTTGTTATTCCTGGGCAAGGAGGAGACATCTGGACACCGTTCCCCGAGGGCTGTGGGCTGGCAGGAAAGGGGGAGGACAGGTGGGAAAAGCTGATGTCTTCTAGCACCTGATTTACTCCAACCCTTAATTAATTAACTAATTAATTAATGGGAGGCTTCCCCCGAATCGTTTTCCCAACAGCTGGCGCTGGAGGTGCTTTGCACTTCCTACAGGCCTGAAAGAGGTGCCAGAGGTGCAGCTTCTGGAATCCTGGAATGGTTTGCCTTGGAAGAGACCTTTGAAGTTATTCAGTTCCATCCCCTGCCATGGCCAGGGGCACCTTCCTCTCTCTCAGGTTGCTCCAAGCCTTGTCCAACCTGGATTTTTCATGGAACATCCCAATCCCAGTGCTGGCACCATCCCCGAGCGGTGCCAGGATCCTTCTGGGAGACTCCAGGCTCTCTGAGGAGGAGCAGCAGAGCAGCTTTGAGGGTCAGAGGGAGGCTCTGGGCTCTGCCTGGCACCACCCCAGGTACCCCTGGCACCAGGGCCTGGTTCTTCCCCCCTGCTCTGAGCCCTGGCTGGGGGCAGAATTGGGAATTCCACCTGCTCCAGCACCTCCTCAGGCCTGCCATGAACCCCAACTCCCATTCCTACAGCCTCGGGCTGAGGGAATTCACCCTCAGGAGAGGGAGAGAAGCAGCACACGCTTCTCCCTGCTCTTTGCAGGTGCGTTGGACTAGATGGCCTAAATTTAAAGGCTCCTTCCAAACCAAAATATTCCAGGATTTTGTGTTTGGTGCCTTATCAGGATCCCGATCCGGGTGTTTTTGGGTTGCAGCGCTGATGTGAACAGAGACCTGGCTGTGTGTGGTTTCTGAACGTTCCCTTTCCCTCCCACCTTTGCATCCCTCTCCTCTCCGGGTGGTTAAAGCATTTTCCCGTGTTCCTGGCTCTGCCCCAGCCTCCCTGCAGGATCCCAGGCTGAGTGGGAGGCTGCTGCTTGTGCCCTTTTGGCATTTCCCTGGCGGCCGCTCCCAGGAGGGAGGAAAAGGCAAAGCGTGTCCGTGTTTCCTGAGCTACAGCTGCGATCGAATCCTCGGGATCTCCGTCGGGAAGGCAAAGGGAAGGAGGGGAAGCAGAGCTGCAGAAAAGCCACGGGAGCAGATCCCGTGCTGGAGACTTCACAGCAGGAAAAAGGGGGATGAGGTCCCAACGGACATCATGGAATCTGCTGGTTGGAATAACATCCGTTGCCGCTGATTTTTCCTGAAATTAAGAAAATTGTCTTCAAAGTCTTCGAATGCCATCAAAATCCCTGAGGAATTGAAGGTGTTGGTTGCATACCTGGGGAAAAGGGAGGAACACCTGAGGTTAACTCCTACAGAGACATGGAATGAGTATTTAAGACCCCCAAATTCTCCCCAAGAGATGTTTTGGAAACTGAGATAGCATCCAAGGGATTTACTGAGGAAAAAGACACCTCCTGTATTCCAGGGAGAATATGAGCTGTAAAATTTTGGAAGCTGGGATTTGAAAATTATCACAATGTGTCTTGTCTATCCAAAGCCTTCCATTTGGGAAGGGAGGGATATTGGAAATTTATGGAAATGTGAGCAAAACCTGCAGCCTTACATCCTAAAATCCCTGGAATTGTGGAAAAGAAGGACAAGCTGCCTTAAATCCCTGATAAATTCAGATCCCATATAGGGAGTGAGTTTAACATAAGGAAAGTTCAAAAGAGTTGAGGAGAGCACCAGGTGGAACTGAGAAATTCTGGGATTTTGTTTGGGATTTGTTCCCTATTCTGGTAACAGCTTCACACGTGAATATTCCATAAAAATGCTGGAAATTTCCCAAAGCAAGAGGATCACACCTCTGGGTATGTGAGGAATGCAAGGGAGTGTCTTGAACAATCCCAGAATATTGGAAAATGAAGAAGGAAGGGTTGGGATAAATCCTGCCACGTAAGGAAAGGTCCAGAGCAAGCCTGATTCCAGGGAGAGGTGTCCCTGTCCAGGGCAGGGGCTGGACCTGGATTATCCTTAAGGTCCGTCCATCCATCCATCCATCCATCCGTCCATCCATCCATCCGTCCATCCATCCATCCGTCCATCCATCCATCCGTCCATCCATCCATCCGTCCATCCATCCATCCGTCCATCCATCCATCCGTCCATCCATCCATCCGTCCATCCATCCATCCGTCCATCCATCCATCCGTCCATCCATCCATCCGTCCATCCATCCATCCGTCCATCCATCCATCCGTCCATCCATCCATCCGTCCATCCATCCATCCGTCCATCCATCCATCCGTCCATCCATCCATCCGTCCATCCATCCATCCGTCCATCCATCCATCCGTCCATCCATCCATCCGTCCATCCATCCATCCGTCCATCCATCCATCCGTCCATCCATCCATCCGTCCATCCATCCATCCGTCCATCCATCCATCCGTCCATCCATCCATCCGTCCATCCATCCATCCGTCCATCCATCCATCCGTCCATCCATCCATCCGTCCATCCATCCATCCGTCCATCCATCCATCCGTCCATCCATCCATCCGTCCATCCATCCATCCGTCCATCCATCCATCCGTCCATCCATCCATCCGTCCATCCATCCATCCGTCCATCCATCCATCCGTCCATCCATCCATCCGTCCATCCATCCATCCGTCCATCCATCCATCCGTCCATCCATCCATCCGTCCATCCATCCATCCGTCCATCCATCCATCCGTCCATCCATCCATCCGTCCATCCATCCATCCGTCCATCCATCCATCCGTCCATCCATCCATCCGTCCATCCATCCATCCGTCCATCCATCCATCCGTCCATCCATCCATCCGTCCATCCATCCATCCGTCCATCCATCCATCCGTCCATCCATCCATCCGTCCATCCATCCATCCGTCCATCCATCCATCCGTCCATCCATCCATCCGTCCATCCATCCATCCGTCCATCCATCCATCCGTCCATCCATCCATCCGTCCATCCATCCATCCACCCATTCCAGGCCATTCCATGATTTGATGTTTAGGAACAGAGACCCTACACACTGTTTCCCTAAGGCTGCAATAATTCCTCTCCTGAAAATCCCTTCTGATCCCTGCTGGAAGCTTTTCCTGATTTCAATCCTATAAATGATATTTAGGGGTGCGATGTTTGCTGGGTGTGTGTGGGATGGACCTCAAGGATCCCTGGATGGACTTTTAGGGACAGAATTTCAGCAGAGTGAATTCCTCGTTATCTCACAGGGATTCCCCGGTGCTTTGGAACTTTTGCTGACTTTTCCTGATATTCCTTTAGGATTTCAAACCCTGACCAGGAAGCTCCTGCCCCTCTCTGCACGCGTCAGAGATTCAATTCTCTGATAAATTCTTAACAATGGTTTTACTGATGGGATGTGAGAACACGCAGAGGTGGGATGGAAATAGAATTTATCCACAGCTCCTAAAACAAACTTTTTCACATTTATCCTCAATGCTTTTCCGTGTTCAACCCCAAACATGGCGAATTTCCCTTCAGACACGGGCTGGGATTCAGCAGCAGGTCCTGTTTGGAAGGAATTCCTTTAAATCCTGGGAACAGTTGGTGTTGCAT
Organism: Anthoscopus minutus; assembly: GCA_013399455.1. NCBI lineage: Eukaryota > Metazoa > Chordata > Aves > Passeriformes > Paridae > Anthoscopus > Anthoscopus minutus. Next base: position 36,570 of record VWYI01025695.1, on the reverse strand, counting down.
TGTCCATATGTCCCAGATTCCCAGCTCAGATCCTCTGCTGGATTCTCCTGAGGAATGGTTTCACACTGAAGGAGAGCAGGGTTAGATGGGATCTTGGGAAGGAATTCCCAGCTGGGAGGGTGGGGTGGGGCTGGGATGGAATTCCCAGAGAAGCTGTGAATCCCTGGAAGCATCCAAGGCCAGGCTGGATTTGGTTTGGATCACCCTGGGATTGTGGGAAGTGTCCCTGCCCAAGGAATGGAACTCCGAGATCCTCCAAGGTCCCTTCCAAACCAAACCAAAGCCTTCCAGAATTCCATGATTCCACAATCACCCGAGTTGCCACCATCCCAGAGGGGCACGGAGCCTTTTGTCCCGTGTTCTTTTCCCATCCCTCCACCAGAGCCAGCACCAAGCACTCCCGGCCAGCCCAGGGGGTCTTGGAAAGCCAAATTCCAGGAAATCACCGGCTTGTGCCAAATCTCCTTCGTGCCAGAAAAACACCAGGTGGGAATTTTCCTCCTTGAGGAAGCAGAAATTCCTGGAGCTGTGGCCATTCCAGCCTGGAGGGACAGAGCCTGGCAGCGCTCAGGCTTAGCTGGGATGTCCTGGATCTAAGATTCCATGTGAGGGAGTCATTCCATGGCCGTGGTGAATCCATGATTTCAGTTGTAATCTGCATAAGTGAATGGATTTGATCCCAGATCTAATTGGCTTCCAGAGTAAACCATTAATTCCTGGAAAAATGGCAAATACAGAGAGAAAAACAAAACCAGAGACTTTCTCCAGTCAGTGGGAATGGAAAAGCTTTTCTATCCCTGAATTTTTAGGGTGCCTGCATCGGATGTGCACAGCTTTGCCAACTCAAGTGGACAGATGTAGGTCACATTTCCATGGCTTTTTCAGGCTGGATTTAAGTCAAATTTTATTAGACCCTTGTGAACAAGTTTTGACCTTTCCAAGGATTTCTTGGCTGTCAGGCTACGGCTCAGAACTTCCAGGTGGCAGCAGGAAAGGAACCCGATTGCTGTTATACAATCATCTCCTACCAAAGAATGGGAAAAATATCAGGAATGGGCTTTAGAGGTTGCATTTTCTGACTATGTTTGCCACACAGACTGGATAAACTGGAGGTGGAACCCAGCCTCGAAATCACTGGAAAATTTTACTGGAATTTCGTTCTGGATTGCAGCAAATGAAAGGAAAAGCTCTGACCTCAACGGGCTCAAACCACAGGATTGCTTCTACTGGGGAGTCATGTTTGGCTCTGCCGAGAATTCCAACATTTTCTTTGTGTTCAACCAAATTTGTTCAACCAAAATTCCACCTTGGAGGACCCAGATGGGCCTGAAGATCCGGACATTGGAGCAAGGGAAAATGTTCGGCTCCTCAGTTTGAGCAGATCAGCGACAGCAGCATCCAGTGTCGCCTCCTTTGGAAAGGACTTCCCACTTGGATTCCCTCTGAACGAATTAATGGGAAATCATAATCCAAGGAAAGACAGGAGGCAGCCTTGAGCTTTCTTTGGAAAACCGTTTGTGTCGACAGCATCCGGATGCTTTTCCCAAGGTGTGGATAAAAGCGGGCTCGGTGATGGCGCGTAGGCCAGGACAATTCATTTCCTTGGGTAAGGAGATATCCAAGCTGCCAGGATTATCTCCGAGGCATTTCCTCCCGTTGTTTCACCCTTTGCTTTCTGCATTCTCCCGTCCCTCCTACCCGCTGGTTTCCTGGGATCCATCCAAAGGCTGGAGCCTCATGGAAGTGGCACCTGGGAGGAATCATGTCATGCTATCTGTCACCAGATCTCTCCTTGCAACAACCTTGGCTTTGGCTTCCAGGCCGGGGAATTTTTCTGCTGCTTTTCCAGGAATTTGGTGTCTTGTCCCTTCCTTCACGAGGCCTCACAGCACTCTGACGTTTCGTAGCCACGGGAAACGCGTTTTGGAGGGATCATTTCGTCCTTTCTGACCCTTCTCCCTTCCTCCCTGGGGGAATATCTTGCACATCTCCTGGTTTTTGCTGTTTGGAGCCGCCCTAAACTCCTGCCCAGGTTCCGCTCACAGCTCAGCTTGGCTCTGATCCGAACAGGACCCGTTCCTGGTTTGTAAAACCGCCTCAGCTGACAGTCAGGGAGCTATAAAACAGTTCAGAGAGTCCACGAGCTGAAAAATTCCACGTTTGGATGGATTTTCACAGTTTACGAACCTGTTGAGGAAAAATAATCATTAAAAAAAAATCTCTGTTTGCCTGAACTCTTTTAAATGCCCACTTAAGAGCAAAAAATATTTGTCCCTGTTGATTACACAGAGCTTGGGATGAGCCTCTCGTGGAATCCTGGAATGGTTTGGGTTGGAAGGGACCTTGAGGATCACCCAGTGCCACCCCTGGATGGGCAGGGACACCTTCCACCATCCCAGTTTGTTCCAATCCCCATCCAGCCTGGCCTTGGACACTTCCAGGGATCCAGGGGCAGCCACAGCTGCTCTGGGAATTTGTTCCAGGGCTTCCCCAGCCTCCCAGGGAACCTGGACCAGCCCCACTCTGGTGCCCCCAGCCCGTCCCCATCCAGGACCCCAGGGAAGGGGGACAACACTGGGCTGTGACAAACAGGAAGAGTTTTGGGGGAATCTCCTGCCTGGGAAAGCCCCACAAATTCACCCTCACCCCAGAACTGGGGAAAAAAGATGAACTCTAAGTTAATGCAATTTTCCCCCCCACTTTTTAAGCCCCTGGGAATGCTGGATGCCAGTCTTGGGCATTTCAGACCTTCCTTTAAACACACAAAGTCCAGCCACGGCTGCTGGAGCCAAAACGCGTCCTAGGTGGGTGTGGGGAGTGGGTGGGACTTAGGGACCATTTATAGGATGAAGGTGACAGCATCCACCTTGTTTTGGGAGCCAGAAATTGTTTCCTGGGCTGCAAAGTGGCCACAGGAATTGGCCTCAACCAGCGGGAGAGGGGAGATCTTGGAGTTCTTATTTAATGTGAATAAGGAGTAAGAGAATCGCAGAAACACAGAATCCAGGGAAATCTGAGCTGGGACTCGCAAAAATTATCGAGTCCAAACATTGCCCAGGAATTTCAAGGACACCTCTCAGCCTCAGCTGCCACATCCATGCGGCTTTTAAATCCCTTTATGCAAGGACAAAGGGAAAACAGGGCCCTGATAAACGTAGGATGCAGGAGCAGGGATAAAATTGGATTTGGAGGCAGCTCCCAAGGGTTTGCTATCCAAAAGGATGGATGGATCCAGCTGGGACACGGTGTCCTCTGTGCTGGTATTCACACTTCCCTCCAGGACAGGGGAGGTGGAAAAGGGAAGAATCTGTTCTGGACTTCAAGGTATGTCCCAAATCAGGATTAAAATTCAAGTGACCTTGGTACAGTGAAGTAAAAAAAAAAAAACCAAAACCAAACACAACCAAGTGGAAAACCACCCTCAATTCGGGATAAATTTTCCCTTCGAATTCCATCTGGAGCAAAGGGAAACATTCCACTGCAAACCCCAAAAATTTAAGGTTCGAAACCCCACAAAACAAGGGGGTTTCTTCTGAATATGGGGTCACTCTGGGTAGTGAGGGTGTGGAACTCCGTGATCCTGGGGGTTTTAGACACTGAAAATTTTCCTGAGTTCACGGGAAAGCTTAAGAAAAAAAAAAAATCAGTGGCAGAAAAAAACCATTAAAATGTGCAGGAATTGTGTCCAGTTCAGGAAATCCCAAAGGCAGGAATTGTTTTAGACTGCGAGAGGATTTGATGGAAGCATTTCCACACATTCCCTGCACTCATTTGGGATTTGCAGCTTTAGGAAATGGGATATTGTGTGAGGCAGAGGTCTGGGCTGACCCATTCCGCTGGTTTGAGGCCCTAAATCCTCCAAAATTCCAGACTTGGGAGAAAGATCTTCCCCCTGCCAGTGAATCGAGTCTGGCTCTCCTGCAGCTCACGTTTTTAACCCGACACCCGTCAAGCAGGAATTTTTTAACTCCACTGAGAGGAGATGCTCAGGTAGGGAGCAGCAAAACCACAAATTTTGGGAAGAATCTGAGTCTGTTTCTCCCTCTTTTTCCTCTCTCTCAGCTCCTTGGCCCCAGCCCAGGGTATTTGATTGCTGAGTTGGGTGTCGGGGTTATCAGAGATTTGGTGTTGGCTTTGTCCCAGATTTGTGTGTTCTTCCACCTCCAGCTTTAGGGAAACACCAGATAATTCCCCACCATGGATTCTTGCCACCCCACACCTCCAATCCTTTCCTGGAGGATGATCAAATTCCGAGGAATCTCAATACTGGGGGCAAATCCTGTTATCATTGTCCAGAGAATTTCTTTTTTGGAAGGAGGAAAAAAAAAAACCACTAAAAAAGGGATCACAGCACCTTTTTGCCCCAAATCCTGGAACTTTTATGCACTAAATCTGGGATTGGCCATTCCTTTCCCTCCTGTCTGATGCAAGGAGGAGAAGGACTGTGCAGACATCACAAACCAGCACGGGAAAATAATTCTGACACTGATTCTCCATCTCTCTGTGGCCACAGCATCCGTGCTGCTCTCTCCTTCCAAAGGCAAAATCTGCCCAAACTTCTTCAGGCCCGAGGATGAAGGAGATGGGATTTTGGGAAGGAATTCCTGGCTGTGAGGGTGGTGAGGCCCTCCATATCCTTGATATTCTGTTGGTATTTATTCAAGGAGGTAAAAAATACTGAAAAAGGGGAGGGTATCAAGAGGAGAAAAAAAATTTAAAATCATAAATAATATAAATAAAAAAAAAATTTAAAAGCTGTCTTCTGAGCCACGTAGAAATAAATCAATCTATCCCCACTAATCCACGTGGGCTGGGGACCGTGCCCGACAGATCCTGCCTGTTAAGCCTGGTTTAAAGCCCAGCTGGAGACCTTGCTCTGGGAGAGGAGGAGCTGGGTGCCCTCCCTTGCGCTAGGCTGAGCTTTCCGGCGGTGTTAATCCTGGCTGGCCACAAACCTGCTTTACTCAAGGTGTAAAACAGCACCAGGGAGCCAGGACGGGTGAGAGGAGCTGGGTTCAGCCCCTCTGGGGTTGTTCTTCCTCTCTCCTTTCCATTTTTAGGAGTTTTGGGAATGACGCCTTCATTAGCACGGCTGAGCTCGGCTTAGTGGGTGACGAGGGCTGGAAGAAATAACGATGCCAGCTCACCCTAAGTCCTTAGGGAAAGGAATTCTCTGGGATGAGTCAGGGATGCACCGAGCTGCCAGCAGATAAAAAAAAAGGGATTTTCCTCCCCATGGGAGCTGCTGTTGTGCATCTCCTCCCTGTTTTTGTAGGTGCAGCTGTGAAGCAGCCGCCCGCGGCTCCCTGCGCTTGGCCAAACATTTCCAGCTGCGTCTCTTTCCTCAGCGTCCTGAGGATGAAAGATTGTGGTGGAATTCCATAAACTGAAGCGATAAGTACAACTTGCTGTGATATTCTGCTTAATTTTATCCCAGAGGAGGAGGAGGAGAGAGACGAGTGGTGCTCTGTGCCCGGCAGAAGGAGCCGCAGACTGAAAGTTTTTCCTGCTCCAGCTGCGCTGAACGAGCTTCTCCAGGCGCTGGAATTTCCCATTCCTGCTCCATCAGCTCGATCAGTTCTGCTGAATTCCTGCTCTCCCAAAGCAAGGTCTGCAGCTGGGCTTGAAACCAGGCTTAACGGGCAGGATCTGCTGGGCACAGTCCCCATCCCACGTGGATTAGTGGGGAGCGATGGATTTATTCCACATGGCCCAGAAACGCTCAGAAAACAGATCCTAAATTTTTTTTTCCCTCTTGATACCCTCCCCTTTTTCAATATTTTTTTACCTCCTTGAATAAATACCAACGGAATATCAAGGATACGAAGGGCCTCCCCACCCTCACAGCCAGGAATTCCTTCCCAAAATCCCATCTCCTCCATCTTCAGGCCAGAAGGACTTTGGGAAGGTTTTGTCTTTGGAAGGAGAGAGCAGCACGGATGCTCCATCGGCTCATTCAGCAGCACTGAGCTGGAGAGCCACTCCAGGCGCTGGAATTTCCCATTCCTGCTCCCTGTTCAGCCCTGGAACAACTTTGAGATCCCTGGGGTTGTTGCTATCAAAGAGGGACGTTCACTTTTGGGAAAAATGCGTCATTGGCTCCACGCTCAGATCCCCATGTCCTGCTTAGATGGGGATGGAAAGGGAAAAAGTGGCCTGAAAATGAAAGAGGAGAAGTGGATGGGGACCAGCAGCTTCCAAGGATGTGAAAAGATTGGGAATTGTAGAATCCTGGAGCGGTTTGGGTTGGAAGGGACCTTAAATTTCATCCAGTTCCACCCCCTGCCATGGGCAGTGACAGCTTCCACTGTCCCAGGCTGCTCCTCATCCCATCAAACCTGGCCTCCATGATGGAAAATGAAGAAAAATGAGGAAAAATGGAGAAAAAAAAAGAAAAAAGAAGAAAAATGAAGAAAAAAGAAGAAAACAGAAGAAATGAAAAATTCCATCTTTCAATTCCCTTGTAAAGTGCTGTTTCTGCTGATCCCAGGCTGCTCCTCACCCCATCCAACCTCGCCTCCGTGAAGGAAAATGAAGAAAAATGAGGAAAAATGAAGAAAAATGAGGAAAAATGGAGAAAAAAAAAGAAAAAAGAAGAAAAATGAAGAAAAAAGAAGAAATGAAAAATTCCATCTTTCAATTCCCAATTAAAGTGCTGTTTCTGCTGGTCCCAGGCTGCTCCTCATCTCATCCAACCTGGCCTCCATGATGGAAAATGAAGAAAAATGAGAAAAATGTAGAAATATGAGGAAAAATGAGGAAAAATGAGGAAAAATGAAGAAAAATGAAGAAAAATGAAGAGAAATGAAGAAATGAAACATTCTATCTTTCAATTCCCGATTAAAGTGCTGTTTCTGGTGTGTGACCAGATTTTATTGTTCCTGCCGATCACTCCTCCTCATCGTTTACAAACGTTGCTTTCACAAATTAAAATAACGGAGCAACTTTAAAAAAAAATTAATAAAATAAAATAAAATCACGTTTCCCATCTCCCTAATACTCTTCAGGCACGAATTCCCTTAATTTGCTCCCGCTGGGATCCTATTCCAGCATCCTTTAAACAAATATTTTGCCTCGGGGTGGGGGTGACTCGCAAATCCGCCTTTACGAGGCCTCAGCTGCTCCAGCTTCAGTTTTATGGTGCTGAAGTAAAAACTGGAGCCCCAAACGTGCGGATTGGGCCATTCCAGCAGCGTAGGAATTGCCATTCCCCAAGGAGCAAATCCTTCAGCCGGGATTTCTGCCAGAGGGAAATTTCAGGAGCCCTCGGTGGCTCGGACTGGGGTAAATTCGATTATTGGGTAACTCTGTGGCTTTTGGAATCGCTTTTCCGGGCTCAGTGTGGAAATGAAGAGGAGGAATTTCTGGGAAAACTCTCCCAGAAATGTGGTCACCTAAATCTTCTGGTGCCTTCCATGAATTCTGTGTCAGCTTCGCCTAAATCTGAAGGGAAAAAAATCGGGCGGATTTTTTTTCCCCATCGCTCCGATCTCCGATTGTGAATGAAAAATCTGAATGGAAAAATCTCAGATCCTGGGATTTGAGCTGGAATTTGGGTTGGAGGTAAAAATAATCTGACCTATTTCACCCTCCCCGACTTCTCTGGAATATTGTTAATGCCAAACTTCAGGATTTGGGGCATTTTTTTATTTTCCAAGGATTTTTCTTTCCTTTTCCAAGGAAGCCTGGGGGTGTAGGGATGAAGGATCAAGGAAGGAGACAGATTAGTGGAAAAAAACGCAGATTTGGGATGACTTCTGCTCATCTGGACTGGAAAAAAGCGCTGATTTAAAGATGACATCCAGAATATAAAACATGGAATATGTTTTCCTATCTCTTTTTTTCTTCCTGTTCTAGGAAGAATGTCAGTTGTTAAATCAGTTTGCGTAATAATTGCTTCTGTAATTAGAGAAAAGAAGCCATTGGTGTTTGATTTCAGACGGACTTTGACAAAATAACTCTATTCTACGGTTATAAAATCTGATGGAATAGTGAAAATTTAAAGGAATAGTGAAAATTCAGAGGCATAATGAAAATTTAAAGGAATAGTGAAAATTTAATATTCATGGAATAATGCTCAGCTCTGGGGGCAGCTGCCTTTCCTAAATCCATGGAGAACACTCTGTTTTCAATTTGGATTTGGATTTGGGTTTGGATTTTAATTATTTTAATTTTAATTTTAATTCTAATTCTAATTCTAATTCTAATTTTGGAATGCTGGAGCTCCAAACCAAAGCCTGACAGAGCAGAACAGTGGGAATTCTCTCACTGGAGAAGTGGATCCAGAGGGATTTTCAGACTTGGGAAGAAGTGGAGGCAAACCTTGCCTTCAATCCTTGACCTTGGGGACCTGATGGGAAGAATTTGTGCTGGAAGGAAGGAAGGAGCCTTGGAAAAACTTGGGATATGGGATAGCCCGAGGTAAAGGATATTCCAGCTCCTCTGGCATTCCTAACAAGGCCGGAGAGGGAGGAGGAAGCACGGCAGGAATCCACACACATAATCCATGGGAAATTCCCAACCCACTGCAAAGATAACACAATTCCCACCACGTGGGAAACAATTCCCACTCGTTATCCCACGTGTGTCCTTCTTTTTCTCTTTGATCCGAGCCCTCACGCCCTCATCTGCTGTTATTCCAGCAGAGAGGAAAGAAAAACGACGGGAAAGATTCCCAGAGAATTTTGGGAAGTTAACGTTCCTCGGCTGCATGGCAGGGACGTAGCACCTGGAATTGTTAAGGGGGGAAAATATTCCGTGTTTCCCGGGGACACCGCACTAACCTGGAGTCTCCGCTCCTCTGTGTGCACAGAACAACTCCCAAGGAAAACAAAAGTTCGTTTTGCTGGGATTTCCCCCCAAATTTCGGCCCGAAGGGTAGGAATTCCAGGGGATCATTCCTTTAGACGCCACGGCCTCCAAAGCTCTCCCGCTCCAAGGATTCCCAAGCTCTGGAGTCAGGATGAATTCCCAGAGGACTGGAGGAGTAACAATTCTTCTGGATGGCCGCATTTCCCAATTTTTACTGCATGAAACAGAGATCCCAGAGGTTGGAAATCCCCAGGGAATGTGAGTCCACAATGCAAAACCTTTCCAGAAGACTGGAACAGAGCGGGATTAAATCCATCTCTCATTCCCACGGCTTCTTTTGGAAGTTTCTGGCACTGCATCCCAGATACTGCAAAAAGAAAACTCTTGGGATCCATTTCCTCCGGGACATTCTTGGGATCCACTCCCTTGGGGAATGAGGCAGGGAAGTGGGGAGTGTAACTACCTCAAAACATGAGGAATGCTCGGCTTGGAGAAAGGAGAAGAAAACCACTGAAACATGGGAAAAAGCAAATTCTTCCCAACCGAGCATTCCCAAGACTATCTCCAGCTTACTTTAAATTCTAATTCAAACTGGAGAACGGGCAGAGAGACGGGAAGAAAGGCAAAAAAAAATTAAATAATGAGGAATATTGTTGACATCAATTTTCCATCCTAGTGCTGACCGGGGGAAGGAAAAAAATTCCCCCACCTGACTCCTTTTCCTGATGAATAAAAACGAGATGGGAATTTCATGTTGTCCCAACTCCTAAACACTTCCCAAGCCACATCTGGCTCCTTCCAGCCTGTTTATATCCCTGAGGAGAACACATTTTCCAGCCCTGTCAACAATTATTGTTCCTGCTCTGAGGAGGGCAGGAATTATCCCTCACTTCTGGGTGATTAAAAACCAAAAAGTTTTGGCTTGGAAGTGCTTCCGTTGTTTGGTGGTGCATGGAATGAGGATAAACACGGAGAAAAGCTGGAGCACAGCACATGGGAAAAGGTGCTGGGTGGGAAAAGGATGGAATCAAGCAAGGGATGGATGGATCCCACCTGGAAGGGCCACGGGAAAGGCAGAGGGAGCAGCAGGAATAAATCAGGGCCTTGGATTTGGAGATTTTGGCTCCTCTTTGAGGTCAGGCTTTGTTGAAAAGTTTCATGGGCTCTCCTTGAACTTGCCTGAATTCCCAGGGGATGGAGGGAGGGGAGGAACAAATCCCAACCAAGCCCCTGAGGCCCAGATCGAAGGTGAGACCTCAGAAAGGAGGGAAAATCAGCCACATTCCTTCCCTTGGGAATTCCAGGCAGCTCCAGGGGCACAGCCAGGCCCTGTCCGAGCTCCCCCAGCTCCGTGGGGGCAGCTCCAGGATCCGGCTGCTCCCCTGCTCTCTCCTGTGCATCTCAAATCAACAGCAAGGCAACATCCAGAGATCGAGGTTAAATTTATTCCTGTCTTATCCTCGGCTGTGGCTCCAAGAAATTCTGAATTTCTGCAATTTTCCCCTTCCTATTCCCCACATTATCCATGCACACTGCAGTTATTCCTCTGAACAAACCTAAAATTGCATGCCGGTTATTAAAAAAATTTCTTTATCCTGCCTTTTGTGCATTTTACATCAACAGCAAGGCAAGATCTTGCTCAGAAATTGAGATTAAATTTATTCCTTTCTAATTGCTGGTAGTGGCTCCAAGAAATTCTGATTTTCTGAAGTTTTCCCCTTTCTATTCCCCACATTATCCCTGCACACCGCAGTTATTCCTCAACAAACCTAAAATCATGTGTAGGTGGTCCAAAAAGTTTCTCTGGCCTGCTTTTGTGCATTTTACATCAACACCAAGGCAACATCCAGAGATCGAGGTTAATTTTATTCCTGTTTTATCCTTGGTTGTGGCTCCAAGAAATTCTGATTTTCTGCAGTTTCCCCTTCTTTCCCCCCACGTTATCCGTGCACACCGCAGTTATTCCTCTGAACAAACCTAAAATCATGTGCAGGTTGTTCAAAAAGTTTCTCTGTCCTGTTTTTAGTGCATCCAGTGCATTTTACATCAACAGCAAGGCAACAACCAGAAATCAAGATTAAATTTATTCCTCTCTAATCTTTGGTAGTGGCTCCAATAAATTCTGTCCCGCTTTTGTGTATCTTAAATCAACAGCAAGGCAAAATCTTATCCAGAAATCGAGATTAAATTTATTCCCTTCTAATCTTTGGTAGTGGCTCCAAGAAATCCCGATTTTCTGCATTTTTCCCCTTCCTGTTCCTCAGATGATCCTCAGTTATTCCTCAGAACAAACCACATGCAGCTTGTTCTGATTCTAAAGGAACACAAGGAGCAGCCCAGGGCTTTGCAAAGATGATGAGGAGTCTCGGAGCCTCCTGTGCTCAGGATGACCCCAAGATGTGTAAAAAGTCTCTGTTCTTCAATTTGGCTGTCCAAGAACGAGTCTGGAGTCTTTGGCTCTCGCTCTCAAGGTTGTTTATTGTTGGTTATCAGAAAACATTTCCAGCCTGGCCTGCACAGGCCTGTTCAGCAGAGCAGAGCAAGGCACTCTGCCCTCCCATGGGGCTGGTGCTGTATTTTATACTATAAACCACATATACTTTATTTACAGTTAATTTCCAACAGCTGTCACCTGTGTCAGACTGTGTCCCTTTACCTTACGCCAATGCCAAAGTGCCACCAGCACCCAAGAGATGGAGGCTGGGAAGAAGAAGGAAGGAGCTCAGGACAAGGCCCAGTTCCCTCCATCTTGCCTCCCAGCTCACTGTAATAAGAATCCTAAATCTGCACTTTTGTGACTTTTCCTTCTTCACACAGTGATGGGAATTTGTTCCATGGATCAAACTCAAAGCCACAAGGATCTCTGAGTGCATGCCAGGGTCTCTGACCCCCCTGCCAGGGATTCAAACCCCGCTGGGCTGGGCTCAGATCACCCAGGACTGTCACAGGGATGTCCTGGGCTCCCACAGGGAGTTTATCCAGGTGAAATATCCCAATTCTCACACCAATCCCAGAGCTGTGACTTCTCGAGGCTTTGCAATACCCTTAAACCCCGCGGCGGGGAGACGTTGCAGTTTCATTTTTTTTGTTTTTCCGGAGAAGAAGCAGCAGCACCTGCAGCCCAGCAGGGCGTTGATGATGAGCTCCTGTTTTTTTTTCCAGAACATCCAGAGGGAAGGAGAAGCTCATTAATGCCATCTCCATCCTGCTCCCACCTCCGGGCAGCCGAGCTAACCCTGGCACCCCTTTCCCGGGCTATTTTTAGAGGAGCACGGATGTTCCCGATGTGGGAAATGATCCGGTGCTGATAACTCTGTGTTTGCTTACCTGCCTCCTGCCCCATCCATCCGCCTGCTCTCCCGCCCCCTGCGTGTCCCACGGTGATTAATGACCTCCCTTTTTAGCTGTCGTTAATTAAACAGGAGCAAAGTTCGCCCCCGAGGCTAAAATTGGAGGTGTTGCTCTCGGTTCTTGCTTCTGAATTGAAATTATTTTTCTCCTGCGAGGGTTTGGTTTGTTCCAAATGTCTGAGAGAGAGTCAAAGTGTCTCGGGAAAGCTGAGAAAGTCCAGCCTGGAAAAGGGAGGGCTCCAGGGAGAGCTCTGTGCCCTTTTTAATGCCCAAAGGGGCTCCAGGAGAGCTGGAGAGGGACTGGGGACAAGGGATGGAGGAACAGGACACAGGGAATGGCTTTGAGCTGAAAGAGGGAAAATCTGGATGGGATATTGGGAAGGAATTCCTGGCTGGGAGTGTGGGGAAGGGCCGGGATGGAATTCCTAGGGAAGCTGGGTGCCCAAGGCCAGGCGGGACACAGGGAGCAGCCTGGGATGGTGGGAGGTGTCCCATGGCAGGAGGGGAATGGGATGGGTTTAATCCCTTTCCAACCCCAACCACTCCCTGACGATTCTGTGATTCTAAGTCAGCATTCCTTTAAAACCTATTCCCTTTGGAAACCTCTTTTGGGCTCCAAACAGAGGAGATTCCTTCTCCCTAAGCCCCTGGCTGGACCAGTCATGATCCAAAAGCGTTAGAACCGAAATTCCCCCAAAACCTCTTTTATTTTTGCAGCACAAAATCCTCCTCATCCAGCAGGCACAGGGAAATAAATCGGATTTTTTTTTTTTTTTTTACTCAGTGCTGAGGACGTTGAGCTTTGACAGCTCTTGAATTTAAGTGGTTTTAGTGTCTCTAAGCCCCTCTCTCTTCCCTGTGATCTTCTGATCCCCCACAACCCTCTGGGAACAAACGGTCTCCGGCAAATCCTGGAGCTTTTCCCGGATTCTTTGCTCCCAGTCTGAGCAGCAGCCAGGACAGCTGGATCCTGCTTGTCCCCTCGGAGCAGGAGTTGATTCTGCACTTTTAAAGCTGATTCACAGCTTCATGTAAAGAGGAGTTTGTTCGTCACTTCCAGGACAGTGCAAACTCATCCCTTTATCCTGGGATTGATCCCGTTTATCTTTGGGGTTTGTGCAAGGGGCGCTTGAAGAGATCAGCGTTTAATCCAAGAATTGGCTCGGAATATTGGGAATTCCACGTATCTGTCTGTCTAGTTGGTGTGTCAGGTTTTTACATCATCTTCATTTAGCACAGAGCAAAAATGAGCTTGGAAAATCCCATTTTTTTTTTTCCGGAGTATGTTCCCAGCAGGTGAAATAAAGGAGGAAAATCCTCCTTTACAAGCTGAGAATCTGGAGGAGTTTCCAGCCCTTTCTATCCCACCCACATGTGGGAAAAGGAGGGAAAAAAGGCCTTGGAGAAGAGGAAGGATCCCTTTAAAATGTGACTTTTACCTTTAACCACCTCATTCCTGAAAATCCTCGACTGCAGCCAGATGAGAAATCAGGAGACAGGGAAGAAACCGATGGAATTTGCCTTCCTGGGATTCCACAGAACATGTCCCACTAATTAGCAGAGATAGGAATTAAGGCATCATTTAATGAGGTCAAATGGGCCTGGGTGGATTTTACGCCTTATCTGGCATGGAATCTTATCCAGGCTGATTTTAGCAAGGATCAGGAATTAGGGAACATAATGGGATTATCTTGTCTAGACTAAACGTGTCAGAGACCAGGGAAGATGCGCGGGAGGGGAGGAGGGACTGAGATAAAGAATGTTCAATATTCCAAATTATCCAAAGTCACTGCTGGGATTTGGGGCTTTGGGCCAAAATATCCCCTGGGACAACTCTGAGCCTGCTCCTGACTTTGGAGTCTGGATCCAGAGGAAAAATGATTCTCGTTTTATGCCTTATCCTCTCCTGTCGATTTTTGTGGGAATGGATTCCCTACTTTTGTTCCTGTTGTTCTCCTGGGTTTTTTTGGAATCAGAAGGAATAAAAACAGGGTCAAATTGTAGGGTTTTGTTTTTCTGCCTATCCCTCTGCACATCCTACACCTTGGAGTAACATTCCCCTGGAGTAATAATCCCTAGGTTTAACATTCCCTTGGAGTAACATTCCCTAAGTGTAACATTCCCTTGGAGTAACATTGCCTTGGAGTAACATTCCCTTGGTGTAACATTTCCTTGGAGCAACATTTCCTTGGAGCAACATTCCCTTGGAGCAACATTCCCTTGGAGCAACATCCCCTAGGTGTAACATTCCCTTGGAGTAACATTCCCTTGGAGTAACATCCC
>VWYI01025695.1:4935-22121 GCA_013399455.1 Anthoscopus minutus | reverse complement strand
AACATTCCCTTGGAGTAACATTCCCTTGGAGCAACATTCCCTAGGTGTAACATTTCCTTGGAGTAACATTCCCTAGGTGTATCATTCCCTTGGAGTAACATTTCCTCAGAGTAACATCCCCTAGGTGTAACATCCCCTTGGAGCAACATTCCCTTGGAGCAACATTCCCTTGGAGCAACATTCCCTAGGTGTAACATTCCCTTGGAGTAACATTTCCTCAGAGTAACATCCCCTAGGTGTAACATCCCCTTGGAGTAACATTCCCTTGGAGTAACATTTCCTCAGAGTAACATCCCCTGGGTGTAAGATTCCCTTGGAGTAAATTCCCAAGGTGTAATTCCAGTGATGTCACAGCTCTGGGATAACCAAACTCTAGATCAGCCTTTCCCCATGGATTGGAGGGGAATAAAACGGGAATTTTAAGGGAACTCCCAGCCCATCAAGTTCCCTTCAAGGCATCTTCCACACATGATCCCACCTCCAAACCTGGAATGTTTAACTACCAAAATCCTTGGATTTTCCAGCCTGTTCCTCTTATCACAAACCTCTTCCTCCTTTCCAACTCCCTTTTTCCCATTAGACTTTTCCATTCGATTTTTCCAGAATTATTGTAAGACTTTGGTAACTCCTCTTGTTCCTTGGAATTCTTTGGAATTCCACCACAGCATTTTTCATTTTCCCCTGCTGCTTTTCCTTGGCCAGGCTCAATAAACCAAAGCTCAAAGCTCCATGTGTTTTGTTTTTTTTTTTTTAGGAAGAGAAGATTTCCAAATCCTTTATTACAGCAGGAGATGTTGTCTCTGTATAACTCATCATTCCCGAATCCAAGCTCGTCCATTCTTAAATCATCTGGGATTTTTTTCCAGTTCCAAACCCATGATTGGCCACTGATCCAGACAGGAAAGGACATCTCCTGGCAGCCACAGGGCTCCCAAAAAATAATGCTTTTTCCTGGGACAAGGCAGTGAAAGGACTCATTCCCAATGGATCCTCCTGGATTACAGCTCAGATGAGTTGGCCAAGGTCATCCTAGGAATCACTGGCAAGGTGATGTTGATTTTTTGGGGTTTTTGAGGGGTGGTTTTTGGTTTTTTGGGATTAATTTTTGATTTTGTTTGGGTTTTATTTTCCCCCTTCAGTGTCTGACATGTTTTTATGGCTCATCCACACCAAGCTTGGAGCCATCCAGAATTTCCGGAGGAAATCAAATTAACCCAACCCAGGATATTTTCCCTGAGAACTGAAATTTTGTAGGAAAGAAGGAATATTCAGAGCCCCACTTCTTCTTCCTTAAGTCTCTGCAAACCTGGTCCTAAAATTCCCTGAGAGGGAATTCTCAGACCCCCAGCTGCTTTTCCATAAAGCTCTCTGCAAACCAATCACCAAGGATATAAAAGCAAGAAAATTGGTATTTCCCCCTTTTTTTTTTGGCATAAGAGATTAAACTTGAGCTTGACCTCAGAGCGTGGAGTCAAACACAGGTTCCTGTTTCCTTAATCTGACCCTTTCAAGGGAGAAAATTCCCCTTTTCCAGCTGATCCCAAGTTCCCAGCTGACCAGACCTCTCCCTCCTGTACATCTGCACGGAGGGAAATGACAAAATATTCCAATTTCTCCCAAATGTCAACTTAAAAAAACACCCAAATAGGAAACAGCTGCCCCAGGGCAGCCTGGGGAGATGTAAATTTAATTCTTGGAGCTGTGTCCACATCCCTCACTGCCACTTCCATGCTCCTGCTTTCACTGGAGAACACCTGGGAGCTGCTGGCAAGAGGCTGCCGGGGTGGGTGGGTGGCTCCCAGCTGAAAACAAGCCATGAAAAAGCCTCTTGTATCCCAGGAAAAAAGGTAAACATGGAAGGAGACACTCCCCGGAGCTGAATCAGAGCCTGCCAACTTTATTCCGCTCCCCGTTCGCCCGTGGAAGGTCTGAGCCGTTATCTTTGGAAAGAGGAGGAGCTACAAAACATCTCCTGCAGTTCCTGGTGGCTCTGCTGTTCCATCTTCCCACTCCAAAACAGGAAGAGCAGATTAGGCCTGGAGAAATCCAAATGTTCTCCTAAAAGAGACTCCCACTTTCCTTCCTGTTGTATTCCATCCTCAATTTATTTTCTTTCCATTCCTTCCCTTTCCCATTACACATTTCCTCAGGGATCAGAGGCTAAACTTGCTGGTGGAAAGAAACTTGAGTTCAGCTCAACTTCTCTGGGGTTCTCCTTCCCAAGAATTCAGAGTTGGATCGATTTTTCAATTGGATCAAAATTGAGATCCCTGATAAAGTGTCCAAGGCCAGGTTGGATGGGAATTGGAGCATCATGGGGTAGTGGGTGGTGTGCCCATGGCAGGGGGTGGGAATGAGAGGAGCTTTAAGGTCCCTTCCAACCCAAACCATTCTGGGATTCTGGGATGTAAGGCCTCCCTCAAAACATTTTGAGTCATGGAATTGTTTTGTTTCAATCCTACTGATGGATTTCAAAGAAGGAAAGTGGCATGGAAAGGAATAAAAACTGTAAGGAAAACAAAAAATAGGGACGGAAATGAAATATCAACAGGATTTGAGATGTGTAAACAGAGGAGGGGTGCCCAAATTGTGGAATCCCAGAATCCCAGAGTGGTTTGGGTTGGAAGGGACCTGAGATTCATTAATTCCATCCCCTGTCATGGCAGGGACACCTCCCACTCTTCCAGGGGGATCCAAGCTCCTTCCAGCCTGGCCTTGGGCACTGCCAGGGATCCAGGGGCAGCCACAGCTTCTCTGAGAATTCCATCCCAGCCAGGAATTCCCAGTTCCCAATATCCCATCCATCCCTGCCCTCTGGCAGTGGGAGCCATTCCCTGTGTCCTGTCCCTCCATCCCTTGTCCCTCTCCAGCTTTTTTGCAGGCACTAACATTCCCTGCAGACAGATCCCACATGCCCACATTCCCAACATTTCCGGACAACCCTATCTCTGCCTCCTTCCTTCCCTGACACACATCACACATCAAACCAGGAAAACTCCAAGACTTGGTCACCAAGAATTCCCTCAGAAATCCCAGCAGGAGCCAGGAATCCTGTGAGGGATGACCCCATAGATTTATTCCCAAAACCAAACCCCAAATCCTTTCTAGAGAAGCACCAGAAAACCAGGATAGCCCACAATGTCTTATGTAAATCGAGACACCTTCATTTATTTCCCTAAATTACCAAAAACTGAGGGCTAGGAAACGTTTTTAAAGGAACTCTGAAAAACCTCACCTGGGAGCAGAATTCTTGTGAAGGTTTTGTAGGGGAAAACCCGAGAAAATATTCACCTATCAAGAAATTCCAAGTGAGACAATAAATTCCTGGGATGTGAGGAAGCTGGAACTAAATTCCAGTCCCGAAGGTGGAACTGGATCCCTCTGTCTCTCCTAGGGCTTCAGGTTTCACCTGGTCGCCCTTTAACGAGCCCGAGGAGTTCTGCTGGAATACAGGATTTCAGTGCTCAGCAAACAAAGCCACTTTTAAAGGAGGGACAGAAAACTTCAGGCTCTGCAGGGAAGCCTTGGGTGAATTATTTCATAATTCTGTTAATTATTATCATTATTTCAGCAGGTAAAATAGGGCCCATGCACCAGGAGAAGCTGAAATCCCTCTGAAAAGAGGGAAAATAATTCCAAGACGTGGTCCAGAGGGTGGTTGTGAGCATCAAAGCTGTGTCCGGGGCTTGGGAATGGTGATGCTTTGTTGAAAGGAAGAGATGGAAACCCAAACACCTTCCCTTGATTTATAGAAACCTGGAACAGTTTGGCACAGAAGGGACCTTATAAAATCATCTCATTCCCACCTCCCACTATCCCAGGATTCTCCAAGCCCCATCCAGCTTGGCCTGGGACACTTCCAGGGATGAGGCAGCCACAGCTTCTCTGGGATTTCCATCCCAGCCCCTCCCAGCCTGGAATTCCTTCCCGATATTCCATCTATCCCTCCTGTCCTTAGCTTAAAACCATTCCAGAAGTCTGTGCCATGTTATAACCGCACAGTGCAGAACATTTTTCTCTGCCTTCTGGAGGTAAAAAAGGAGGAACATTTTTTTAATTCATAGAGAATAAAATGTCAAAATGCAACTCCAAGCTGATGAGGCTCACCAGATGTTGTAAGAGGTGGAGTCAGGTGCTGGAATTGGAAGGTGATTCCCACGTCCGTATTCTGTGGGAATGCAGAGAAGGACAATCCAGATCTCCCTCTGAGCTCCTCTTTGGTTCCAGCTGCGCTTTCTCCATATTCCTGAGTCTTTCTGTTCTTTTTCCAAAGCCTGAGCACATCTTGGATTTTCTGGAGTGAAGTTTCCTCCTGTGCCATGTGAGCCACGGGGCTTTTCCTAGGATCCTCCAGAAATCTGTTTTGAAATAAATATTATTGAATGACTTGGAATATTAATGATTCTGATTGCTCTCCCCATCATTATTTATTATTGCTTATTAATTATTCATCAGGGTAGGTTTAGATTGGATGTTAGGAAAAATTCCTGAGGGAAAGGGCTGCCCAGGGAATTGGTGGCATCACCGTCCTTGGAAATGTGAAAAAACCCTTTTGGATGTGGCACTTGAGGACGTGGTGGTGGTTCTGGATGATCTTAAATACAGAAATAAACATGGAATCAAGGAATTAAGGCTGAAAAAGATCTCTCTGTCCATAGAGAAAACTTCCAGAACTTTGGAATAGAGTGCAAACAAGCGATTTATGAATTAGAAAGTAATATGGTTAGTAATGTGTCACTTGGTGTAAAAAAAGCATATTTTGAGTTCTATGTAGTATAGATGTAAGTGAAAACCCAAAAGAGAGAATTGTGGGCCTCAATTTCCCTTCTTCTTCACCTACTCCATCTTCTACAGTGATAAGAACACAAAATTATTAAATAAAATTAACCGCAATGCAAATGTTGCATAAACAAACAAATAATTATTAATAGTAGAATAATTACAGTAAACATTTTAGAAACGTAGTATCAAGAAATTAACCACCTTAACTTGTATAAATTCAAACATTTTAAGCCTTTCGAGGCTTTTGCTGGCGTTTTCCAAGAGTGCAGATCCTGTGCCATTCCTAACTCAAAACTTGTGATAAAAAACCAATAAATGTTGTCTAAAAACCGAAAAAACAAAGCTCATCTGCTTCGTTTGTGAATCACACAAATCATCAGGGGTTGCAAAATTATAAAAATCCCTGGGTGGGAAAAAAACCCCCACAAAAGATTGTCAAGTGTAACCCTCAGCCAGCACCTCCATGCTCACCAAACTCCAGCCTCAAGAGCCACATCCAAACATTTTTTGAACAATTCCAGGGATGGGGGCTCCAATCCTTCCCTGTGAAACTTCTTCCAAACTTTGACCACCTTTTCCATGAGGAATTTTTTCCTGATATCCAATGTGAGCTTTTCCTGGGTGATGTTGTCACTTGAGGCCTACAAGATGCTGCAGCTTGAGGCCTACATGAAAACATGGCACTAAATTTAACCAAGAGGAGTGAAAATCTTAGGTCAGGCCTAAAATCCTACAGCTCCAAGAAGGAATAAAACTTCCACAAATTCCAATCTGAGCTTCTCCTGGGTGATGCTGTCACTTGAGGCCTACAAGATGCTGCAGCTTGAGGCCTACATGAAAACATGGCACTAAATTTAACCAAGAGGAGTGAAAATCTTAGGTCAGGCCTAAAATCCTACAGCTCCAAGAAGGAATAAAACTTCCACAAATTCTCCCAGCTCAATGCAAACTAAATTTGCATAATATTCTACCTAAAGACAATTTCTTCTTTCACCCACTAGATGGGAGCAAACATTAATTTATGGGATCGTGCCAGCTCTGGATATTGGATGTCTGATGCCAATGTGTGTGGTCTTGTGGTTTGGAATTCCCTTTTTAGTGCTGTTTAATGAGGGAAATGTAGAACTTGGAGCAAATGGATTCTCGGACATCATAAAAGGTGGGGATTGGCTGAGGGCCAAGGGATCACTTCAAAAATTCCCTACCAAAAAAATAAGGCAAGGAGTGGAAAACCTGGAGTGTGTTTGCCTCCAGACCAAATCAAATATTCCTGTTTGCTCACGAGGTGGTTTATTTTTAAGCCTTGACTAATCATCTGCAGGGAAAATATTTGGGATTTGGACCTCTCCATGTTCATTCCCTGCCTTCACCTTCTGACCAGCAGGCCAAGAATAAAATTGTATGTCATGGAAAGCTGAGCCGTGGAGGTTAAACAATTCCTAGAGTTTTATTTGGTGTAGGGATCAGCTTTCCAAGAATTGCCCATGAAGAGAAAGGAATTTTCTGTTGCAGCAGGGAGAGATATGGATATTCCTAATCATTGTTTTTAAGGAGTTGTTGATAAATAAAAAATGTCAACATAGCAACTCCTGAGTATCCAGAAACTGCAAGAAATTCCAGCGGAGCTCCTTGCGGGATGTGCATCCTGTGATGTTTGCACAAAGGTTTCTTCCCAAACCAAATGCCCACTCTGGGGAGGGAACTGAAGGGCAGAGGGAGCTCAAATCCTGGGATATTTCCCTGGAATCTGGCATCTCAGCCAACCCAGCCCCTTCAGTGGTGAGTCTTGAAGGTTTGGCTCTGTGATGAACACTTTAAAGCCTCACTCCCTCAGTTTTTGGGAGTGCAAAACGAGTTATGACTCTTCCGGCCTTGGATTTTCCTTTGGGAGTGCTGGGAAAATCCCTTTGGGATGTTTGCATTCTCCTGCCAGTTAGAAGGCAGCCTAAAATGATTAAATTTTGACATAAACGTTAAAATATGCAAAATTAGGGGATATTTGTTGCCCAGCTCTTCAGTCAAGGAAGGAAAGGGAAGGGGAAAGGGAANAGGAAAGGAAAGGAAAGGAAAGGAAAGGAAAGGAAAGGAAAGGAAAGTTTCTGACTGGAGATATAAAGGAGCTTCATGGAGGGAATCATCATTTCATGATCCGTGTTTTCCAGATGGTGACATCTGGCAGGATGGAAGAACACCAAGGAATGACACTTCAGGCTGTGGGATCCCTCTCAAGAACTCCATAAATGAAACTCCACAGTCCTGGCTTGTGCTCCTTTGTGCAGAAGCTCCTTGTGGATTGTGAGCACTCAGCATTCCCAGCATCCAGCAGAGAATCCTGGAACGGTTTAGATTGGAAGAGACTTCAAGGAACATCCACTAGCAGCCCCCTGCTGTGAGCAGGGACATCTTCCATTGATCCAACCTGGCCTGAAAAGTTTTTCATCAAATACAGATCCAGCCCCATCTTTCTCCTCCCTTGTTCCCGTGTCAGTCGCAAATGCAGCCTAAAATTCAGGCAGCTGAGAAGGAATATTATTAACATATAAAAAAAATAGGGAATATTATTTCCTCTTGTTTCTGTGCTGGTAAAATCTTGTTAATGACTCTGAACTTTCAGCTGAGTCATCCTCAAAGAAATTCCCGGATTTCTTTCTTCTTTTAATGAGGAGAGCGAAGCAAAGAGCACCAAACACAAACCAAGGGAGTAAAACCACTTTGTTTCAATTAAAGCCGCACAAATCCCAGAGCAGCTTTGCCCAGGACATGGAAATGACAGCAGAGAGCCATCATTATTCCTGAGGGAAGAGCTGCCAGGAGCACAGGGACCACTGAGAGAGCTTTAATTCATCATGGAGAAATCCTGTTAATTGCAGCTAACGAGCTTTGACCAGGGTCTGCAAAACAGCGGCCCCTGACTGAAGAAGCCTCCTCCAGAATTAACCTTGTCATGAGCCCTGACAGAGGCCAGAGCAGCTCTGGGCACTCTCAGGAGGTTACGGGGTCTCCGGGCTGCTCCTTTAATTAGCCCTCGGATAACTCCGGAGAATTTCCTGCTGCGGTTCCTGGGGGGACAGGGCAAAGGCCTCTGGAGCAGCCCTGTGAGGAGAGGGGGATGTTTATGCAAAGAGCTGAGCCCTGGAATCTCTGTGCTGGCCTCAGGAGCCCGCAGAGCTGCGCCCGTGGTCATTCCGGAGTGGGAAAAGGGACAGGGAAGCAATGCCAGCAGTGCGGAAATGGAGTCCAAGCTATGAGGGAATTTTTAAGGTCCCTCCCAACACAAACCATTCTGTGATTCCAGGAATCTGGTGACACAGGAGCCGCATTTTTCCCATCATCCCTTTCTGGGAATTCTCAGCTGCACCATGGAATACCCAGACATCCCTCAACACTTCCTGCTATTCCTGCCAAAGGGGAGCAACCTCTCGGCGGGGTTTGGATTCGGGGAGAACCACACGGAGACTTTGGGTCGTGTCTGTAAAAGCAGAGAAGAACAAATTTATGCTTAAAGGTTTTAATTTCTCTCCCTCCCCGTTAATGTTCTCCCCATAGAAGTGTTCAGGGGAATTCAGGAGTGGATCTCTCCAAATTCCACCATCCTCCAATCCCAGAATGGTTTGCATTGGACGGGACATTAAAAATTTCCCAGATCCAAACCCTGGGGTGTGTTTAGGTTGGATATTGGGAAAAATTCCTTCATCAAAAGGGTTGTCAGGCCTGAGGGCAGTGGTGGAATTCCCACCAGGGGAAGGATTTAAAAACCATGTGGTCGTGGCACTTGGAGACGTGGGATAGCCGTGGCCCTGGGAATGGTTGGGCTCAGTGATCTTGGAGATGTCCAGCTTTAAAAATCCAGCGATTCTGTGATTCCATGAATCTCTCACAGATCCGTGAACAGAACTTTTTGCTGACTTGACGAAGCAGAGAGGCATTGGTCAATCATCAACTTCCTTATCTCCATGGATGGTGCGAAGCGCGCTCTGCAGGATTCCACACCGAAGGAAAAGAGTGGATATTTGGTTTAAAGGCACATTTTCCTGTGAGGAGCCCTCGGAAAAGGAATGTACACATTCCAAATTGATAAGAAAACGGATAAGGTTCCCTTTTGTGCCCAGAGATCAACGGGAGGAGGAAAGATGGTTCTTGAACTCTGCTTTGAGAGGCTGCAGAGGGTGGCACAGATGGAGGGGTTCCCTATCCCTGGAAGTGTCCAAAGCCAGGTTGGACCGGGCTTGGAATAACCTGGGATAGTGGGATTTGTCCCAGCCCTTGGACAGATGGTCTTCAAGGTCACTTCCAATCCAGCCCTTCCAGGACTCCTTCAAGATGAACTCCTCATCCTCTGGGAAGCTGCAGCTACCTGGAAAAAGGATTTATACTAATTTGTTTCACATTCCATCTGCACTATCCTGGGAATATTATTTCATGATAATTTAATAAAATTCATCGTTTGTGGCATCCCCTCGGACTTCCAGAGTCTCTCACCCGTTCGTGGTGGGTGAACTTCCATGCGTGTCGCTCTCCGTGTCCGCTGCCCTATGGAGATTCCAGATTCTCCTTCCCCAGAAGCTGAGAAAAGGCAAAAAGGTCCTTGTCCTCTTCCTGGACAGGATTCTGGGCTAAAGTGGCCTTTTCCCTGATCCAGGGCAGCTGTTCCCACATTCATGAGCAGATCCAGAGGTTTTTAACAGCTGCTGCAGCTGCTCCCAGTTTCAGCTCTGGAGCATTCCAAGAATTCCTTCTGCACCTTGGGATGACAAGGTGGTTGTGATCCCAGCCAGCCTTGGGATGCAATAAAACCCAATGGCACAGACAGATCCGTGACTTTGCAGGAATTGTTGCCTCTGCTACAAATTTTGTTGGATAATGGAAGTTTTGATGCAGATTCCTGCCTGAGCAGGGTTGGGTTTGGGTTTTTTTGATGAAGAGTCCTGCCTGAGCAGGGTTGGGTTTGGGTTTTTTTGATGAAGATTCCTGCCTGAACAGGGTTGGGTTTGGGATTTTTTGATGAAGATTCCTGCCTGAACAGGGTTGGGTTTGGGATTTTTTTGGCAGATCTTTACCCAAAACACCCCAACTCTTGGAGCAATGGGATTAGATCAGATAATCTGTGAACTAAAATGCATTTCAAAAGTTATTCCTACAAGGATTTGATGATATTCCACTGCTGGAATGTGTATGCACCTGGTCTAACTCCACTGCCCTCATCCACAAAAAATCTCCCCAAATCTGCTCCCTGGGACATCATTCCCGGCTTTCCTGAGTGAGGCTGAGCTGTGTGGTCCAACCTCAGCCCAAACCAGGGCCTTGAGGGAGCAGTAACGACAGTGCCGACCTCGGAATGCCGGCTCTGGCTGTGCTGGGATTTCTCCACCCACATCCCCGTGATCCTGAGAGGGAAATCTGGGAAAACGCTTTGAGGGGACACTAAATGTGGGACTGTGACACATAAAAAAAAATTCCACTTCTTTCACTCTTCCGTTTAAAAGCTCAGCTCCCGTTCTCATGTCTTTGGGATTCCATGGGCATCCGCCTGAACTGGGAATTCCTGAGAGCTCTTTTAAAGGTTTTCCTTGCCTCCATAAACTCACAGCTGTTTTGGCTGGAAGTTTCCTGCTCTTGGCATGGGATTCAACTCCCAGCTTGCCACCTATGGAGTCTGAACATATCCAGATTTTAGGTTCTTGCTGCTGGAGTGAGGGATTTTTTTTCCATACCTGTTTTTTTCATGGAGCAGCCCAGCATTCACTTCATTATTTTCCTGTTCCTTCTTCCCACAAAACCATAACCTCCCCAGTAACAGACATCCCTAATCCCTTTAGGATTGGCCGTGCTGCTGTTGCCCTGTTGGCAAATCCAGAATTCCCTCTCCCAGGTTATTCCAGCAGCTTCCATCATTCCCAGTTGGTTTCAAGCTCCAAGTGCTGGGTCATGTTGCCAGCAAGGCCCATAAGGAAACAAATTCCTTTGCTTATCCAGAGAATCCTGGAGGATCCTGGGACAATCCCTTCAAAATTCCATAAGGATTCACAAATTCCAGGTGTTTTTTCTCTCTGTCATAATCACAGAGTGCGTTTTCCTATGAGTCTCAAGTTTTCCAGGTTTTTGGACTGTCCAAGACCAATGAGTGAAGAATGAGGGGGTTTCACAAAAAATCCAGGAATGACTCCGAGGGAGGAAGGGTTGGGAGAATTTGTAAAAAAACCTCAAACCTCTCCACACTTCAGATTGTCAGGAATCGTGGAATAATTTAGGTTGGAAAATAGCTCCAAGATCACTGAGTCCAACCATTCCCTCAACGCAAAACCGCGTCCCCAAATGCCACATCCACACATTTTTTTGAATACTTCCAGGTATGATCCCAACAATTCCCTATTCCACAGCAAGACCATCCTTTCCATGAAAATTTTTCCCTAATATCCAACCCCAAACCTCCCCTGGCACAACCTGAGGCCGTCCCTCTCCCCTTGGATAGGAGCAGCACGGTGAGGGTGTCGATATTTGCCTTCTGAATTCCTCCTGCTGTCATTCCAGGGACAAAATTCCTGCTGCCAGTGACTAGAGGACAACATTCCCGACACACACCCCTGGTTTTTCCAAGCATTTATGTACATGGTTGATATTATAAACATTTTCAAGTACCTTAATTTTTGTGGAGATGTATTTTTTCCCCATGCTTAAATATTTCCTGATTCCTGGCTGATTATTTCATGGAATGTGCCAGGGATAAATTAGGAAATCAGCCACCATTTCTTAGCTCTGAATCTTTAATCCCTGACAAATTTCTCTGCCTCACCTGAATCCTGATTGGAAAATATCTAAGTGGCTAATTCCAGGAGAAATGATGAGGATGTGTCGATAAACTTTGGAATTTTATTTGTTTGGGCACTGACATGATTCCATTCAATAAATTCAATTCCATTCAATATTTCAAATAAAAAGGGAAGCATTCATTGATCCGTGGATCTGTGGATTTGTTTTTTCTTTTGTTTTGGATGGATATAAAATATTGTCAGCCACAATATCCCACAGAGAATTCCAAAGTTTACCTCCAGGCTGTGTGGGGCACTTTGGAAACACCCATTAATTTCCTTACACTACAGATTTTCTTGGAATAAACTCTCGTTCTTTGCTAATTTCCTCCTTCTAACTCCTGATTTTATATCCTTTGATTCATATCCAGCATCAAACCTTTCTCTTCCTCACTGATTTCCTGGTGTGTCCTTCGTTCTTTGGGAAAACTATTCCATATGCTCCGTCCTCACAGGGAGCGTTTTATCCATTTGCTGTCACCGATTCTCCCTGAAGAGGGAACCAGGATTGAAAAGAACCCAGGAACTGCCTCGGAAAAGCATCTCCATCTCCCAGGAGCCCAAAAATTCCCCTTCTCCCACTTTTGTTCTGTATCAGGCAACATCAACTCCTCGTGGATCCCTTCCAGCTCAGGATATTCCAGGATTCTATGATTCCCATCATAAAATTCCCAGGCTCCCATGTGTTCATTGAGTGGAGCATCCCAGAATCCATTCATGAGCATGGATTTCTCTTCTGATCCTCCTTCCTCCCTCCCTTTGCTGTGTCCTGGGGATCCAGAGCCCGTGGTCAGGAGAAGATTCCTGCAGGACCTGAATTCCCAAGGCTTCAAGCCTGGAGAACGGCAGGTGGAATTCAGGTTACAACTTGGAGGGAGAAGGAGGAATATGGAAGAAATTCCAGGCGGGGAGACGAGAGATTTACGGTGTCTGGGTGGAGAAAGAAGGGATCCCAGCATGGATATCCAGCCTTGGGTGGGCTCAGCACCTCGGGATAAATTCAGAAGTGGAGGCGGAGAGGTGTGGGAAGGTGGGATTTGGGAGACAGGGAATGAGTGCAGGAAGAGTTAACTCAGCCAGCCCCTGGTGCCTCCCACACTTCCCAAATCCCAGGCTGTGCCTTCCTTATCAGCCCCCGGTGCTGACAGCTCGCCCAGGGATGTTTTCCGAGGGATATCAGCGCTCCTGCTTCCCTTCCCAAGGGCTCCTATCTCTCCCTAGTCCTCAGCAGCTCTTCCCTAGGGCAAGGCCCAGGCGACGAGGCTTTTGCTTGGTTTGGAAAACAAAACCTGGAAAACAAAACCTGGAAAACAGACCCACCCGGTTTTCTGGGGTTATTTTTTGCAGGAATTGCAAAAAAAACCCAAAAACCACCAAACAAAAAAAAACCCGCAAAAAAACCTCACCAAAATCCCAGGAATATTGGTGTGCCGTAGTTAAAACGGAATCATGAGATAAAATGTGGGTGTTTGTATTTAAAACAATCGAAACCCAGGCAGGGGTGAACGGCACACACCTAATTCTGCTTTTCCCTGAAATAAACTGCGCTGAAACGGGGGAAAGAAATGTCTGGGATTGCCAGCTCTTCCTGGAATTGGAATGGCTGCAGAGAGCCACTTTGCTCCACCTGCCAAGAGCTGACTTCAGCCCTGGTTGTGACATTCGAGTGACTTTTGTGGCACCTGCAGCGAGCCAAGGCCACTCCCTGCCCGTGTCGGTGACGCCACGGAGCTGCAGGGAAGGGACAACAGCGATCCCGACCCTTGGAACGTCCTTCCTGAAAGGATAAACAGCAGCGGCAGCAAGGTGGGAAAAAATCCCAGGCAATCCCACTTTTGCGCCTTCCCGCTTTTCTCTATGCCAGGATTTTGGAAGGCTGAAGGTTTGGATGGTAAATGTAGGTAAAATGAGTTTTTGCCTATGTTTTTACACGGTTTTTGCCCTCTGGAAAAGCTGCATCTGGCCTTGGGGAGGTTTCAGTTGGATTTTAGGGAAAATTTCCTCATCCAGAGGGAGGTTGGACACTGAACAGGCTCCGCAGGGAATGGGAGCATTCCCAAGGCTGCCAGAGCTCCAGGAGTGTTTGGAAAATGCTCCCAGGGATGCCCAGGCTGGGATTTTTAGGGTGCCTGTGCAGGGCCAGGGCTTGGACTGGATGAACCTTGTGGATCTCCTCCAGCTCAGGATATTCCATGAGTCTCTGATTCCATGGGCTGGGAATGGAAGAGGATGTTCAGTTGGGATTTTATCCTTAGAGCCAAACCTGCCACAGCTCTTGTGTTATTTCAATATCAGTAATTAATAAATAAATCAGTACTTTGAAATTATTAAAATAAGAAATAGCTAATTTCATGATGGAATTTTAGAACTTTTTTTTGAGGGGGGAATTTGATATATTTTTTGTTACCTTTGTTCTCTGCATGAAATTTTCAGTGAGTGGAAGATACCAAACAAAACCTAAGCATGATTTCCCATTGGATACAATGGGTCACGGTTGGAAAATGCCTTTCTTGGCATTCCTGACTTTTTGGGAACAGGAAAAAGCTATTCCTGATTCCAGACACCTGGAGTGGAAAATGCCCCTCCTTGGAAAAGTCAGGCTAACTCCACAATTAGGGAATTAGGGCAGTTCCAGGATGCCCATCCAGTCCCTACTCCAGGGATATTTCTGGGATAATCTCAGTTGTGCCTGTTCCCTCAATCCCAGCTTTTCGACACAATAGAGGATTTGCTCAGGTGGGGATTTGCGGGAATCTGGGAATCACAGGATTATTAAGGATGGAAAATCCCTCTGAGCTCATGGAACAGGAACCCAGGACCGCCAAATCCACCCCATCCATGTCCCCAGGTGCCACATCCAATTAAAAACCCTTCCCTGGCCACCCTGTTCCAATGCCTGACCACCCTTTCTGTGGAGAAACATTCCCTAAAATCCAACCTAGACTTCCCCTGGCACAGCTCGGGGTTGTTTCCTCCTGTCCTGTACGCTGGGAGAAGAGACCAATCCCAGCTGGCTCCATGCTCCTTGGTGGGATTGGAGAGAGCAGAGGTCAATCCTAAATGGAAAACACTCCCAAGGACTGGGACTCTCTTGTGTGCAGAAGGATTCCCAGGAATCATGAGGGATAATGGATGGAAGCTGAGATTGAAGCTCTCCAGGATCAGCTGAGCCAGAAACCAAAATATTTTTGCCTCGGTCTGGATTTCAGGAATTTGAGTGAGATCCAGAAATTCCAGGCAGGAATTCTCTAGGCTAAGAAACCCCAGCGGTCGGAAGGGTGTCCCTCCAATCCTGTCCCTTCCAATCCTAATAAAATAATAGAAAAATAATTTAATTTTCTATTTTAAATATAAAAAAATAATAAAAGAATATTCTTCATCAAGAAATTGGCATTGAGATAATGGCAGCCCTTCCAATACTAATAAAATAAATAAAATAAAATTTAAAAAAAAAATAGTAATAGTAAAATATAATAATAAAATAAAGTATTGGTTAAGAATAACACTTAAGTAAATCTTAACAAAAGGAAATTGAATCAGAGAAATTTTTTTCCCCTCTTGTTTTCACTCTTTTAAAATTTTCCTTATCAACAAGTTGTCAATGAGATAATGGCAGCCCAGGAACTTCCAATGAGCTCAGTGCAAACTGAAGCTGGAAAAGGCTCCAGTCAATTCCGTAGGGGAAGGAAATCCAGGGAGCTGCTCTGTTTCTCCTTGCAGCTTTGGCATTTCCAGGGATTTTGGAGGTTCTTCCAACAGATTTTATCCCTCCTTCCTCTGCTTCTCCAACTTCTTGAGGAGCTGGATGTGGGTGGGGATGAATAAATTTGGTTGTCCCCATTTTGCCCTCGTCGAAACCAGTAACACAAATCCCAATAATTTCAACAAACCACGGGACAGAACCGTGGCCTTTGGTGAAGAATTTTGAGGATTCTTGAAGAATCCAAGCTCAAAACTTTCCAGCAAGTGACGAAGAGGACGGGCTGGAAGCACAAAGCCAGATTTTTGACAAACCTGGCGTTTTTCAGAGCTCAAAGCCACCGGGATGGGCGATTTTAAAGGAGGAATAACTCGGTTCCTGGGCAGGGCAGCGCACAGAGCTGCCGGGAAGCACTCGCTGACTGCGGAGAGAGTTCCCTGGGCACAAAAATCTGAGCCTCTGCTCTTAAAGTAAGTTCCAGAGTCAACGGAAATGGAGTGGTTTTCCTTGATAATTCCGGCCTCACTGACCTGGATTTTGTGATAACTTGGGTGTCGCTCACCCAGCTGTTGCCAGAGTAAAAATCCGGTTTTCCGGTCCTGGAAATTCCGAGGTCAGAAACCTCACCAGGGTTTCACTGGCAGCAAAAATACGAGGAATGGTTTGACAGGACCAGGTGCTAAATGGAGATTTTAGGAGAAACTGGGGCTTGATGTTGAAGAATTTGCTCAGCTGAGCTTGGCTGAGGGGTATGGGTGCAAAAATGGCTTCGTTTTTGAAGGCCCTGCCTCCAAAATTGAGTAAAAAAAAAAATAAAATTAAAGACCAATAGAAAAATAATTTAATTTTCCATTTCTAACCTGGTCAAGTAAAAGATTCCATGCTCACAGCAGGAGGGTGTTGGAATTTCATCTTCAAGGCCCCTTCCATCCCAAACCATTCCATGATTCCATGAGCCTAAATCACTGGAAGCAACAACAGCATCCCTTTAATTTAAATTTTGATTTTAGGGGTTTTAGGGCATCATGTTCTCAAGTGTTTCTTTACTTTTTTAAGGGAAAAAAAAAATTAAAATTTTGGAATAAAAACAACAATCGGAAAGTCAGGCGATTCTTGTAGCTGGAAATTCAGCAAATAAAAGACAAAATAAGGCACAACAAAAATAAAATTCCCCAAGGGCAACCACAACCACTGGACTCTCACCTTCACGTCTGTTGGGGCAGCAGAATATTTTACATCTCCTAACCACAAAAAAGACAAACCAAAATAACCAAGGAAACTTTGCTGTCTGAGCAGCCCTGCTTCACCAAAATGTAGCACTTCAAGCCACCCTCTTTTATCCAAAAAAAAAAAAAAAATCACATTTATTTCCCCGCTTTGCCTATGAGAATCCACTCATAACCCGAGGGGGAAAATCACCATTTGCACGAGGCCTTTGCCGTGGAATTCGCAGCCAAACCCTTGGTGGCAGCCAGGCTCGTCACCCCAGCCCCTGCAGAACCAAATGGAAGCGCTAAAATCAGTTTTTGTTAAGCTGGTAATAAGGCAGGGTTTAAAGCAAACGCAGGTGGAGGAGATTTGATGCTGTGTTAGTTTAATATTAGTTAATATTAAAAAAGTATTCTTGGAAAAATTTTGCTGTTTTGAAATTTTTTTTTATTTTTATGATAAAGATGAATATAAATATAAACATGAACATAAATATAAACAAACATAAACATAAATATAAATGTAAATGTTTATAAAAATAAAAATATAAACAAACATAAACATAAACATAAACATAAACATGTATATAAATATGTATAGAAATAGAAATAGAAATATGTATATAAACATGTGTATAAACATGTATATAAATATAAATATAAATATAAATATAAATATAAATATAAATA
>VWYI01025694.1:436-70058 GCA_013399455.1 Anthoscopus minutus | reverse complement strand
AAAAAAAAGACACCTAACCCCCAACACAGACTCATGCTCACATTTGCAGACAATAATTCTCTTAAGTTAGTGGGGTCTGGTTGGATTTTTTCATTCTCCTGATGGCAATTTAGCTTATCTTCTGAGGGAGCTGTATGTGTCCCCATACTGTGTGGGCTGAAGGGGAGCAGAGGCTCTCAAAATGGCCCTTGGCAGCCAAGAGGGTTCAAGTTCTTAAACAGCTGTTTCTATGATAACACATCAACACTGTCCCTGCGCTGGGTTTTCACTGGTAGGTGCTAACACTTAAAATTATTAACCTGGACTGGGGGAGTGGTGGTGGTGGCAGAGAGCTGCAAAATGGGATTAACCCCTTGGGGTGTGTTAAGTGAAAAATTCAGTTCTTGCCTAGATGTCTCTGAAGATTGGTTAGGGGACAACACAGCTTGTAGTGGGTCTGGGCTCTTTAGTGATCTAGACAGAAAATGTCTAATAGTGGATAAGTTCCCAGGCTTTCCTTTGTCTTCGTATTGACAGTCTTAGCAAAAAGTCCAAGGGCTGATATGGCTCACTTCAGATGTGTTCAAAATCTTCCTTTCCTTGCTGATGACCACTAAGCAAATACATTTGAGAATCTACAGAGGCACTGTCCACACTGAGGCCAAACTGTCAAAATCTTTGGGATGCTTTCAGCACCAGTCCAGTGATAGTGAAAGAATAAATGGAAGCATTGCTTGAGAATCTAACCATATTAATTTCTTCTTCCATTCATACTTCTTAAAAACAACTTGATCTATTTTTAGAGGCCATCTGCAAATAACATTTTTAATCTTACATGTATTAATAGTCTCTCTGGAGTGGAAGAACAGTATGCATTATTCAAATGTCCTCTATGTTTGTTTGTGTTTTGGACTTCATTATCAAATTGAGTGAGGTTAATTTAACTGTATTTACATTCAATTTTATTTTTCTGGTGTGTATGCACTAGCTCTGTCCGTAAATAATCTTCCTGGGATGAAGAAAGGTTTATTTTGTCTTTTTTTTTTTTTCCTGGATGTGTTCTTGTTTGTTTGGCCTTTTTTTTCCTTTTTATATGAAGAGATGTTTGATACTTTTAATATATAGCAGCTTTGGAGCTTGAGAAGTCTATTTTTTTCTAAAATATTTCATATTTTCAGAATTAATTAAATCATATATGCTTCGGTTTATATGAAGTATTTTTTTTCTGGTGGTAGCTTTCGATTTCATGGGTTATAATCCTAGATTTGAAAGGAAGTCTTGTAATAACCTGTTTTCTCACACTAGTTCATCTTTTCTCACACAAAAGATGTTTAGTCAATATGAAACACAGCGGTTTCTTCTGGACTTCTTTATGGTGTCTTAAGATATTTACTCTTGTACTGTGCATGCAGGGTCACATTAATGTACCTTAAATAACCATATTTTGCCTGATGATTTGGTACAGGGCTTTCAGAAGTTCCAGATATGGCAATTTCTATATGCTTTTGGATCTTATTCTGTTTTTATGAACTGTTGAGCTTCTGTAAGCTTTTGACACCAGCAGATTTTGCTTGAAGGATTTTACGTCCCCCCCTGTATCTCCTTATGATACATATCTCAAACTTAACCTAATCTCTTCTTTTCCCTAAAATAACCCTAATAAAACAGACATTATTTCTGTCTGGTTTAGATGATCCAGGAACTGTTTTTCTGCCATTTTGTATGAATTAACTGCAATAATTCAACAGCCTTATAGGGATTTGTTGTCTGAGAACTGATAGTGGTGCTTTTTTGCCAACATGGGCAATGTAAGCCTGCAGAGCTCCTCTGTGACCATTATGGAAGAACACATACGTTTTGGAGGTGCATCTGGGTCAGCATGTAGCCTCACGACATGGTTCTTAAATTGATTCACACCATATTTAAGCCAATTGCTCTTCTGGAATGATTGGAATAGATGTGAATTACCTTTTCTACAAATGTGTGATGCAGCTTGCCTGCAAAAACTTTCTGAACTTTGGCCAGGTCAGAAAACCTGCTATGCTAATTTGCTTTTGGTTGCTTCAAAGGTAGAGCATCAGCTGAGGGATCTCCTCACACTGTTGAGGACTGAGTGGAAAGAACCAATAATATTTTTTCACCTATGCTACAGGGAGCTAAGTATTTGTTGGGGGTTACATGTTTTTTTTTCTCTCGTTTCTTAGCTGTTAGAATTTTTCCCATTTAGCTGAGAGAGAAAGCCTTAATGGCTGGTACATCAACGGTACTTTAAAAGACAAAAGGATCGGCTGAGCCCCCGGGGGGAGTGGGGAGGGGAGCAGTTTTTGGTTTTGGGTCCTTCTGGGAGGGCAACACAGACACTCTCGGAGCTGTTTCTGCTGGAGAGGGGGTTTTTGCCATCATCCAGACGGAGCGGCTGTTCCTTCTGCTTCTGCTTCTTCCTCTCCGTTTGTGGCCTCCACTCCCCTGTCCTGCCGGACGTGCTGCAGCCCCAGCTGCCACCGCGGAGCTGCTGATCCATCTCATCCACCAGCCCGGGACTTTCTGCCCATCCCTGCCATTCCAGCGAGGTGTTTCTCCTCAGAGCCCTGCAGGAACTCCGGGACTGAGTGCCAGCTGAGGGGTTTGTGAGGCACTGCCTCTCCTCCACGTTTTTTTCCCTTCTCGGCCGAGACGGGATCCCTGTTCTGTTCCGTTGTTAATACTGTAGTTATTGTTGTTGGTTTACCTTAATATATATATATATATATAAAAGTAAAGAACTGTTATTCCTATCCCCATATCTCTGCCTGAGAACTCCGTGTTTTCGAGATATAATAATTCGGAGGGAGAGGGTGGGGGCTTACAATTTTTTTCTGCCTTCCCTGACAGATAACTGTCTCTAAAACCGGGACAGTATTTCTCCCCACTTTTCTCATATGAGACAAAAGGATACAGCTTCCTTCTAGAAATCAGTAAGGTAATGAAGATAAGGAAGGCTTCTCACTGCTGAAACCATGTCCCTGTGTAAGGCTCAGTTTTTGAGATTTCAGCTTTGCAGTCTTCCTTCAGTTCTGCCCTCAGGCCTGGAATTATCTGTCAACATATTAAGGGAACTTAAACCATGAAATGAAATTTGGGTGAATTGCAAAATGCCTGATGAATTCAGGAAGGGAACCAGTATTCACTTTGTCCTTCTCTGATACCTCTGATATCACAAAGAAGAAACTACTGTTGACATCTGGAATTAGTTTTAGTGTGAGTGGAAAGTTCCGTATTCCTCCCTCCTCTCTCTTCCCTCCCAGCACTGAAAAAGAACAGGACAGTAGCACTCCAATTAGTGGGTCAGAATTTGTGCTGGTCTTCCTTTGATTCCCTGTGTGGATGAAACAATGTAAACAGCACCAGGAAAAGGAGTTTGTGCTGGAGATGAAGTTTATATGCACAGTAATATTAAAATTATACCAGTGTAATCTGCTGGAAAATTCTCATTTATAGGGAAGCCTGATGACTGTCATACTTTGGAGTTTGATCTGAAAAGTCACTCTAGGCGTATCCTTTGTATGGTCCGCAAAATTGTCCCATGATTTCATATGAGATCCAAAAAGTTTAGAAGTTCTTTCCTCTTCAGCTGTTTATGCCTAAGTGCTGGGCATGAAAAGACCAAATTGTATTTCACTTTTTGCAAAACTTTCACAGTCACTTCTGCTTTCTTTTTGCTGTGACCTCCTTACTGAGCGGCTGAAGGGTCTGCTGCCATTCCCACTCTACAACAATTGTTCTAGCTCAAAGATACTCAGCCTTTCCCATATCACAGACATTTTTTCACAAGTTCATCCTCCCAGACTTGCAGGTGCCAACTGATAGGAACCTTTGGGGACATTTTTCACCTTTGTGACTTCTCTGCTTAGTCTGTAGGGCAGGCTTGGGCCATGGCTCTTTATAAAAGCATCTGCTTTCTTTAACTTCTAGCAGTATATTCCTTATGCTCTGCTGGTGGAAGACTGCAGAGCAGATTGGTTGGATTTTGTTTTGAAACTTACTGAGTTGAAGCATAAGTTGGGCTGGAATGCTTT
This sequence comes from Anthoscopus minutus, assembly GCA_013399455.1. Taxonomy (NCBI): domain Eukaryota; kingdom Metazoa; phylum Chordata; class Aves; order Passeriformes; family Paridae; genus Anthoscopus; species Anthoscopus minutus. Next base: position 66,024 of record VWYI01025694.1, on the reverse strand, counting down.
GCTGAAAGCATTTCCCTGGTGGGATTGAAGAAATTTTAATCCTTGTTGCTGTTCCTTGTCTTGGTGCTCTGTGTGACTTGTTTTCATAATTTGATTACTGTGAATCAAAGAGAAGGCTGGAGAAGGAAAGGAACAGAACTTTGCTCCTGTGAGAGTTGCAACAGTTAAGAGGTTGCCAGCAAAATAGCCACAGTCTGCATGGTCAAAACAATAAACTTTTTTGAAGGATGGTAGCAAAGATTGGTTTTGTGTAGAGAAGCCATAGCTTCAAAAGCAATTTTAAAAGAATGAGTCATGGTCTTGTTCTTATATAGTGATGTGAGATCTGCATATAAAGAACAGAAATTAAAAGAATCTGACTGTTCCCACCTTAGAAAAAAGCTCAGGAGAAAAGAATCGCTTACCTCATCCACCTTTTCACAAACAAATGCCTAAACATTGTACTTAAGCTGATGCTTGAATTTTAAAGCCAGTCTGAGAGGCAAACTTAGGCAAACTGCCTCCTGCTGAGAAGGCATGTATGCCTACTGGATTGCTTCAAAAACTTAAAAAGAGGAAAAAAAGGTGGTGAGGCGAGAGAAAGCCTTTAATGTCTTAGCTTCAAGTTGTCATCAGATTGCTACTGCACTCTAAGTTAGCCTGTCCTGCCAGTGCAGAAACTTCTGTCTTAGAGAAACTTGCACTAAGATGCAAGTCCTCTCTTCAGATAATATGCTTGGAAGAAAACCTGGCAGGTAAGATATTTGAAGTCATTTAGGCCTTGATGTACCTATGTGACTTCTCTTCTTCCCATCTCAGAAACTGAGTCAAAAGAGTTTCTAAAGAGGGAGACCACAAAATCCGTGTTCTCCACTCAGTCCTTGAATGGCTCTGAAGAGTGGCACCTCAAGCTGATATAAATAGATAACAAATGAGAGCTGGATGGGAGATTCTGAGGTTTGGATGTTCTAAGGTTCATGTGTGTCCACTGTCTGAGAGCACCAGTCAAGGGTCAACATCATAAATCAGCATGACAAACATGGGCTTGCAGCAGAAATGCCCTGGCTGACTTTCCCTTTTTTGTCTCACGGAGAGGTTTGTTTTATCAGTAGCTTTCACATTCCTGTAGATAATCTTGTACAAGTGGGTGGCAGAGCCAGTCATTACACTGACACAACAACATCACACTCTTACTAGTAGCCGTTTTAAACTGCCTCAGGGAATCATTTAATTAAAAAAGAAGGCTCGAAAACAAAGGGTACCAGACGAACATCATTGGAAGTGAGCTCTGTGATACCCACAGAATTGACAAATATTCAGATTTCCTTGTTTCAGCAGAGGAAAGCTAACATCCACCCCATTTAACCATTTTGATAGAGAAGGGTTAAGGGATAGGTGTTGGAGACTTGAGTATTGCTTAGCCACAAAGTTTCAAGCCGTCTGCAATCCTGTCTTTGCAAGTAAGAAGTGGCGAGTGGGGTATTTCCGAGATGAGCTGCCTTGCCGGGGATCATTTTGCGAAGGCTGGAGGGGAGAGGCTGGGCAGAGAAGCATTAACGCTTTGGCTGCCTCTTGCCTCTGTGCTCTGAGCTGTGCCAGCCCCCGCTTCAGAGCACGAGTTTAAATTATGGAGCATCTGACAGCGATGATGAACATCGTACGTGAACGTCTGGGAGAGGATATTGTTTTATTTATAGGTAATGGTTAGTAGAAAACGGTAGCAGGGTAATTTGTTAACCATGCCTGTCTGGCAGCGGTATGAGAGTTGAATCAAACCAAGAGTTTGCTATCTCTGTCCTTCTGTCCCACTCTTATTTCTCCTTCTGTAAATCCCAGGACTAGCACATTCAAAATGTAAATACTCTTTGATAAGAGTTTCTGTGCCTTTGTTGCATTATCTGTGCAGCTCCTGCTTTCAGGGGACCTTCACACAGCCAAAATTGATCAGCAGCCGGAGGAGGAAAGCAGCCGTTGCCGTGGCAACCGGTGATGACTCACCCCGGGTGGCAGGCAGCAAAAGCTGTGAGGCTGCAGTAATTTTCCAGATGCTTAATCCAGCTCTCGGGGCTTTTTTTTTTTTTCTCTTGCTGACAGGCAGAAATCCTCCTCTGCCTTTCTTTGCTCGGAGACCCACGCAGCCTGCAGCCGTACGTGATCGGAGTAGTCCCTTGTGGTGCTCACCCAGGGTGGTGTCACAGAGACGTGTCTGGGCCATGGAGATGAGCTAATCCACCGATTGAACTGTAGCCCCCAAAGGTGGTAAAAATAGAACTGCAAACTGCCCGTCTGCAAAAATACCCCAGTGTGTCATTGGCTGCACTCAGTTCCTATCTCCTAACTAACATAATGTTTACTGTAACTACAGCTATAAAATATTAAATCAGTTAATCTTGTTTCTGTTCAGTAATGAGGCTATCCCCGTGCTGCATACAGAATGTGCTAAAAAGAGAAAAGTGGACTGCATTCAGCACATGCATTTCCATGAATTAGCTTCTCATTTCTACAACCTACTAATATTTGTGCACAAATTTCAGTCTGCATGCAATGAAACAGATCAGGTTAAGAGACTCTCCCCAGGAAAAGGGCAGTAAAAGAAGCAATGCCTCCCATGTCACTCGGGGGATACCTGCCTTTGGGTTTTCCTGCAACGACTACATTGTAATGCTGACCTTGCCTTAGGTGGGGCACTTTTATGAATGTCTACCTAGGTATTTACCTGCTCTGGTGGTGATGTGGAATTCTTTGTGATTGCCATAGGATGCTGAAGAATCCAAGTGTAACTAGATTAAATGTAGCTTCAGCTTGTTTATGTAGAAAGTACACATTCCTCCCCACAGCCAGAGGAGCAATTAGCACAGAGTGATGGTGGAATTCAGCTTCCCTGTTGAAGTGAGTTCATCTTGCTGTGGGAAAAGCAAAGCTACTCTGCAGCATGTGGAGAAGGAAGAGCTTGTGGGGAAAACAGCAATAGAACTTGTTTCACGTAGGGAACAAATATTACTGGTGCTGCCAGCTGCTGTCTTGTGCAATCTCTGGAAGGCAGATGGCTTTCTGTGGGTGAATCGAGTGAGGCCATCAACTCCATCTTCCACAATGCAGCATCTTGCTTGCAATTCCTCATTAAAGATTTGTCAGGGTGTGCAGCTGAACCAAGCTGCTGCATTGCTGACAGACTCTGCAGTGTGTTGCTGGCTGAAGCTAAAGCCATTTAAAGCCACCAAGTGTGTGGGGCATGAGAAAGCTGTCTGTGATGTTTGTTTTCTGTTTCTTGTGGTTGTCATCTGCTAGTAAGTATCCATATGATATGAATATGTATTGGCTTGAGTCTTTGTCTCTTGTTAGTAGGTGGGATGTGTAAGCATTTAATGAGTGTGCTGTGGCTACTCTTCAAGAGAAACCAGTTTGAAAGATCACCAGTGGAGGCTTCTCTTGTGAGATCCTGAGTTCTTTCTTGGTGTGCAGCTGTTCCAAACTATGGCCAGATCTTGGATATCCAAGGGGAGATCTGTTCTATGATCAACACCTAATACTGCAACCTTGTCCAGGTTAGAATATCTGGTTTAAGACACTAACTCTGTTTCACTTCATGTCCTTTCTTGAGAACTAAGTATACTATGCACTGGTGATTGTTGAAAGATGTGCTTTCCAGGAACAGACTGTTTTGGAAATTAAAAAAAAAAAGAAAGCCAAATATAAGATTTGTGATTGATTCATCTCACCCTTCGTGATGGAGAGCATTTGCTACCTTAAGCAGCATGGCATGTAATTAAAATACTGTTAGTCAGATCTGCAATTTCAGCAGCAATTACTGCAGGCCTGCCTAGGTGTGCTAGTTTTATTATAATGTGTATTATTAATGTATTTTAAATTAGTACCCAAAGCTTTTTGGTTCTAGCAAAAGCATTTTGGGAAATCATCAATTGCATTAAGCTCATATATATTTTGTGGGTTCTCTGTCTCTTTCAAAAAGCATGTTTAATGCAGTTATATTAATTACTGATAAGGATATATTGACTTGCTAATGCATTTTGTGATCAGTTAGACTTCAGTAGGCTGCCTGAAATCTCATAGAATGGCATCTGCTTATGCTGACTGTAGATAACAGCATTTATAATTAGTTGTATGCTGGTTTCTTGGGTAGTTTGTTTGCAGAGGTAAACAATTCTGGACAGAAGCTGGCTATGGCCACTGTATCCCCTGAAGGTCTCCAAGGACTCTTAGGCCTGTGAAAAGATTTAATAAGGGATAGAAGCCTTATTTATTTACAAGCTAACGGTGTATTTCCAGATACCTTTTTGCTCTTGGAAGACATAATTACTAATAGTTATGACTGGATAAAACCTTTAGTAATCAGGGCAGCCATGGAGTGGTTGGAGCTGATGCACAAATCATACACTGTTAGCCTTGCTGCCTCTCAAAATATGTAAAATTGCATATTTCAAACCTTTCCCCTCCTTGATGTTTTCTTTCTGAAGGCCTTTTATACTGGGAGTATACTCTTCCAAATCTGCTTATTGGATATCCTGTCCTATGGGAGTTTTATGTAAAAGTAGCACCCATCTCCCTTTTAAAGTCATCCAGGGCAGTTCCAGAATCCGAGATAAAACACTGGTGAAGCTGTCTCATCTCTACTAACTGTCCTATGCTATGGATGAGGTAAGGCATTTAGCCTTACATGCAAGCAAAGGATCTGACTTGTGTGTCAAAATCTGTCATGGACTCCCAGCAGTGCAGTGGCTTGGCTTCCTGGATTGCAGAAACAAATATGAAGCGATTTGGAAATCAAAACAAGCTTGGCTGGTGGTTGAAGTCTCTTTGTGGAGTAAGAGAGGTGTGAAGGTGTGTTCAGTGGAAGCACACAGAACAGTAGAGCTCCAAATGTGTATGTGTGATTTCTGAGCCAGCCAGCAGCCTGGAGGCACTGGAGCAGCAGCACCATCCATCATTGCTGTGAGCTGAGCTGGTATCCCACTGCTGGTATCCCACTGAGCCAGTCAGCTCTGCAAAAACAACGGGGTGGCATCGCACCTCTGTGGGAGATCAGCAGCAAAATCAGTAGCTGCCCTTGACTTCACAAAGCTCCAGGCTCAGTTATCTCCCTGGAAGCACTTCACAAATGGGGGTTTTATTTTTGCTTATCTTAAAAGACATGTGGCTTTATGTTAGTTTACAGGAAAGGAATATTCAAGCATTGGGAACAGCGTGAACCAAATCCCAGGTTCTAAACAACTGAGCTTATATTTTCATTTGGATTTTGAAACTGCTTGTTCCAATAATGTGCTCTTTAAAAGCCCCTGATCCAAGTTAGTGTTCACAGAAAATAGGAATCTTATGTCTTTGGGATATGAGGCTCTGGTGAGACTTAAAAGCCAGGTTTATCATGCCTCATGATGCCTTATACCAACAAGGGAGAGAAAAGCCTGGTTCTCATCTTGATTGGTGCTTGGCACTTCTGTATGGAAATTCCCAATCAAATGCCATTTATGGCTAATTCAGTTTTGGCATTTGGATGACTGTCTTTTGAAAACAATATTGTTGGCTGTTGAAGAGAGAGCACAGTCATCCAACTAATGAGATTTATAAATTTGTTTGCTTTCATTTTCCTGCATAATATTTCCTGGTAGCACAATGTGTTACTTTGATAGGCTTGCAAGGGAAGCAGTCGAAATGCTACTTTCTGAAACCTTAAAAGCCACAGCTACTGAATTTTTGGGAGAGGTGCTAGATCTCCTCAATTAGGTGCTGGACAGCATCTAGCATGGGAAATCCATGGGATGTGGCTGTTGCATCACCTCTGAATAGCATTGGAACTCCTCACAGTGCTATGAAGTTATGTCTTATTTGCGTAATGTCCACTAGTATGAGGATGATGAGTGAGAAGTTGGGTCCATTATTACTGGACAAAGGCAGAGAAAATCAAAGTCCTGTAGCATTCCTGAGCTTCTTGTTTTCCATGGGATTAATTTTTTTCCTTTGTGCTTCTTTAAAGATGCCTATCTGAATTTCCTTTATTTAGGGATGCATGGAGCTGTCTGTTAGTAAATCTTCAGTAAAAGAAGCACAGAAGAAGTTGTTTGTAGTCAAGGCCCTGTGATACTAAAGTTTATGAAGTAATTAAGAAAGAAGAATCTAATGCTTTAGATAATCTGTTATTGCACTCAAATTAAGTCTCCATTTTTGGTGGGGAGGGGAGTGAACCTGAACTGCCTGTACTTTCCATAGGATAGGAATCTCCTGCCTTTGTTTAATGAAACACTTGCAGTTCAGTCAAGCAGAGCTCTGGCTTATTATCTTTTTTTTTCAATACTGTGTTCATAGTAAATTGTATTTATCTGTCCTCCATGTGTCTCAAATATCTATGCCGCTCCTGTGCACTGATTCAGAATTGAGTGCCTTCTCCTATCTTTTGTATCCTTCCCTAAGGTGTGGCATGATTTCTCTTCAAATCTGTCTCTGAAGTTTGGGCCAAGTCTGCTTTGCCTAGATAAGAACTATCAGTGGTGAATGCAGTTGACTTTAACAGTGAGCAAAGTTATCTTTAGCTTTCTTGCTGTGCTGGCTCCTCATATTTTCACCCGTGAGCACTGCAGAATTTCCTCTGCTCAGCAGCTGTGCATTGCCTCTGCAGCTTAACTACCATCAGTGTGACTCAGTGGTTTGCTGGCCACAGGCTTCAAGTCTCTTGGGAGTCTCTTGATTCTTCCCCACCCTCTCTTTTATTTTCTTTTTTTTTCTTCCATGTCTTCATTATTACGGTGCTTGTGTCAATGCCTCCTTTGGCTTTGCAGGTAAGTAAGGCACAAAGTGATTTGAATGACCTCTCAGCGAAAGGAGCATAGGTGAAGACCACTGTATTTTAATAGCAGCATTTTTTTCTAACCCTTTACAGGTCACCTGTGTCTATAGTCTCCTCACTTGTACAGTGTGTAACAACACCCTATCACTCGTTTGTCTGAAGCTTTTTCTGCCAAGAGTATTTGGCACCTTTTTTCTAGTGTTAGTTTCTCTATAATACTGTCTTTATTTTAAGCAACATTTACATTTCCAAGACTGACAACTGCTGCCTTGGGATTCCTGGGAGCATCACTAGAGACAAAGAATTTTCTTCCCCCACAGCATTCAATTTTCTATTTGTGGTTTTTTTCCCTTTTTCTTTTTTCCCCATGATGTGCCATTTGAAGACAGTAGATCTAAACCCCTTTATTTTAGGCGAGGGTAAAAAAAAGTAGAAATAAGCTTTCAAAAGATGTTTCCATTTTGCAGCTCTCACCTAATGAAAAGGATGAATATTTTTAAGGATACTACTGTAGAAATTAATTATGTTGTAGAAATATGCCACACTATCCTCCTACAAGATCCTTCAATGCTTCCATTTTATGCAGAAGTCAGCTGAGGGCTGGAGAACCTTTTGTTGTCCTGAAGGGAGGGTATTATTAGAGCAGCCCTTGAGGTGTTTTCAGTTTAGAGGAGCACAGACTGAGACTGTATTCCTATTTACCTTGGATTATTTCCAAATTCTGCAGCCCTTGGCAAAGTGGGGAAGGCAGGGCCAGATCACATGGGAGCTTTTCCCTTGCTGAGAAACGGGATGAAACTTCCCTGTGCACATAATAATTTCACTAATACCTGAAGGTTATTTTGTCTCAGCTCATTGGGAGTGAGAGCATTACACAGGCGCTGCTATAATGAAGCATGAGCTTGCTTTGTCCTTTACCTTTACTAATACAGCTCATCAGCTTTAGTAAATGTTCTTGAAATTGCTATCTATGGTGTTTGTGGCTAACTCTTGGGCTGGGTTTGGTATTTTTTTTATGATTTTGGAGTGGCAGCTCTTTTCATTAAGAATTTATGCCTTTATCTGATACGTCGCCTGTTAAGGATAATAAAAAAAATCAATAAAAAATAAGGTACAATCACTTAGTGAAGAACATAGCTTTCAGAGCTTTCTGCTCTTGCATGGAAGCTGTATATGCATTTAATAGAGCTGGCCAGGATATAACCAATTCTGTTACCACATAAGTGGAAACATGATGGTTTCCTACTCGAGCATAGAGAATAACTCACAGGGTCTTATTCTACATTATTCTGCATTATTCTGCATGCTGAGGGATGGCAAAGCATTGCTTATTTTTAGAGGATAATATTTTTATTCCTACAAGTGTTGCGGTTATGGCAGATCATGCACAGTGTACTCCGCAATATTTCTTCCCTTGCTAAAATAAAATGGTGTGACCACACCTAGGACATGGGCATGCATGAGCTCAATGAGCCCTCTGCAGGGTAGGCAAGGAAAAGTACAAGTCAGCGCCTTAAGGAATAGCGCTCGGATGCAGAATGCTCCAGTCCTGTACTCGGCAGTGGAGGAAAGCCCATACAGTTTCCTCCTTGAGACAATTGCACCCAGAACTGCTACAATGGTTTTGATGGGGTGATGTCTTGGTCTGTAAGACAGGTATCTGTCAAGGAAGGCAGGAACCTCCCTTGAAATGAAAAAAAAAAAAAAATAAGCCTCCCCCCTTTCCCTCCGAATTATTATATTTTGAAAACACGGGGTTCTCAGACAGAGATATGGGAATAGGAATAACAGTTCTTTACTAATATGTATAATAAGGTAAACCAACAACAATAACTACAGTATTAACAACAGAATAGAACAGGGACCCTGTCTCGGCCGGGAAAAGTAGAGGAGAGGCGCTGCCTNCTCCCGCAGAAGGACCCAAAAAGCCCCGCTCCCCTCCCCCAGCTGCCCCCTGGGCCCAGCCGATTCTTTGTCTTTGTTAAGCACCGAAGAAGTACCAACCATCAAGGCTTCTTTCAGCTAAATGGGGAAAAATTCCACTAGCTGAGAGAGCACAAAAAAGGACACCTAACCCCCAACAGGTGAGATAAACTGTTTATCCCCAGGGCTATCTTTGAGGCTACAGCTTTTTATGCGATGTGCAGGGAGGGTCACAAGCCTGGACTTTGTTTTGGGCTTTTCTTGCTGCTGTAGCAATATGTGGTTTCTGGGAGGGATCCTGGATGATATGACTAGGAGGTGGTTAGGGTGCTGCTGCTTCCAAATGGGTGGGCACCCCCAGCCTCCCTTTACAGCTGACTCTTGCTCATAAAAAGGTAATGATCTACACAAAGTGAAAGGGTTCGAGGCTTCCTAATGGACACCAAAGCATCTTAATCATTCAGCAGTGTTGGTTCAGCCCTCAAGTTTCTCTCGACAGGCTTTCCTGCTGCATCCTAAAAGACTACGCACGGCCTTGATAGCATTTTCAGTCCCCCTCTGGAAAGTGCTTTTAATTATGAGCTGCCAGAGCTTGTAAATTTGGCAGATGTCATCAAGGGCAGACAGTCTCTGGATGCAGGTCATCTAATCACATTCGCACTGCTGACAAAGCAGAGGGAACCATCAACTCCTATATTTTTGATTGTTAAAAATTAATTAGTCTTTCAAATGAAAACCAAATGAATATACTGGGAGCAAAGTATTCAACGACAGTAATTGACAAACAATTCCCGGGCTTCAGATGGAAGTGCAAACGATAGCTAATGCCACTGCATTTTCCTGGAGCCTAGGAAAAAAGTGCCAGGAACAATTGCAACTTAAGAATACCGTTTTCACTGATATTTCATACTTTTTGTAGGATTAATATTATCACAGATGCACAGTTTGGGTTCAGGGAAACATTGTTCCAGTATGAGATCCAAGTTAGAGTATTAGATCAAAAGTTAGAGCCAACAAGATGGGTAAATCCTGGCCTTGTAAAGTGGCGTCGTGGTACAGGAATTATATTCTCAGTATAGTACTCCCACTAAAAAAATCACACGCTGCTTCTTCCCCTCTGCTCATCCAATTTGAGACACAAAGGGCAAAGTTTATGGGTTGAAATAAGAAAAATTTACTGTAAACAGTAATAAGGTAAGAAAATGATCAGTAATAGCAACATTATTAATAGCAAAAGGTATAAGGAAAGAAATTATTCACAAGGGAAAGCACCTAATAATATCAATGTAGATGGCTTCCTCCACCACATTTTCTCTACAGGAAGGAACCCTTTGTCCCCAGAAGAGTCCCTTTCCCCTGCCCCCAGCCATGATGTGAGGTGGTATAGAATATTCTCCTTGTTCCAGCTATGCCCCCTCTGGCTATTGCAAAAAATTAACCCTATCCTGTTCAGAACTAGGCCAAGTGGATATATTTGGCTGTTCTTCATCCCATGTAGGGGCTGAGAGATGCTGTAATGCTGGCAAATGGTTAGTGAGTAATCAAGATCTAGAATTACTAGGATGGACTCAGCCTGCAGGTTTGAATCCTGAGTTATTCTAGATTCGTGCTTTGCGCCTTTTCTCTGGCCTGCTGACTAGATCTGGAATTTTTGTTTTGGTTAAGAAGGGAAATAGTCACTTTGAACTTTGCTTCTGACATTTGTTTAGTGAGGATAGTAATCATATAGAGCTTCCTGCCCTGCCCCTATGCTTTTCTGGTGTTCCACATTTTGCCCTCATGATGAGCAGGTTGGGTAGCAGGGAGGGAGATGGGAACAGAGCAACTTTCCTTAAAACAGTTCCACTGTTTGTGTTCTTTGTGTCTTTGCTCTACTGAGTGCACATGTGTGAAGTGTTTCCAAATGGTATGAACATGATGCACAATCATATCACAAAATTAGCATTTAGGTAGTTTGGTTTTCTTAAAACAGCAGTTTTTACTGCATAGTACACACCAGCAGGAAGCAGTTCAATGATTGTTTTGATTTTTGTCACCATAATGCCTGACATTCAACCCTTCCTGATTTTTTCTATTCATCATGTGTCCTGCTGGAGTGACAAGGTCTGTACCTTGTTTCAGTCCTGAAACACAAGTGCTGTACAAAGGAGAGGGTAGAATCAAAAAGGTTTCCTTCGTTCTGCCTGCCACTGCAGAGGCTGGAGCAAAAGATCTCATTATAATATAGGGGGAAAACTGTGATTAATTAGCACTGGTTCCCAAGGAAATAGCACAGGGTGGCTGAGTACAGCCCAGCAGCGGGAAGCTTTGTTTCTGGCTGCAGCATGTAAGTCAGAGGCCTGGCTATGAGAGCTCAAAATACTGAGGCGCTTGCCTGTTCTCCCTGTAGGCAAGCGTCTGGTATGGCTATGCCTCCCAGCTCTCTGCTTCCATCCCTGTTGGGATGCATCCTAATGGGAGAAAGCCCTTTCCCCCAGGGGAAAGGAAGGGGAAGGAAGAGGTACTGTTTCTTGCTCTGCTTAGAAACTTCTGTCTTTCTATTTATATCTATTTGTGTATAAAGCCAAATACCCAAAATAAGCATAGATAAATAAATTCAAGTATATATTAATATGTTGTTACTCAAATACTGCCTTAAAAATGGGGTAAATTTCTGGGCTGGAATCTTACTGGCTTTTATTAGCCCTAAAGTTAAATGAGATCTTTATTCTTACTATTAATGTAACAATTCCTTTTTAGAGAATATTTTCTTCTAAACCACATTGTGCTATGGAGTCTCTAAGAACTGAGGTACATCAATGAAGTATTTAGACATCTATGAATGATCCTTTGAAATTTGCTTAAATCTCTTGGAATATTGATAAACCCCCACCTGGCTTGGATGATGAAAACATTGAGTGTAGATGGTTGTGATTGGTTTAATGTTGTATTTTCTTGCAAGACTACTTTTAACTGTAGCTTCTCTAACAATGGTCTAGCTGTATTGGGATGTCAGAACATGACAGAAGTGGGATGGGACAAGAAGGTTCCTTTTAAAGTCAAGGAAGCACATATAAACCTCATCCACAAATGCCAGTAGATCTATGCAATTGATGACATCCCTTATTTTATCAGTAAGAACAGTACCCTACTGATAACACTTCTGCTTTTAGCAGTAGTGGGGATGGTAATTAATAAATCATCAGGTATGAGGCAGACCACAAGATGATGTCTCTAGAAGAAAAAGCTACAGTAAGAAAGACCAAAGTTATTTCTGGCTGTTCATTAAACAGATGGGATTAAAAATAAAATTAAATGCTCAGTGTGGTTGCAATACCTAAGCTGGCAGGTCCCAGTCAGACTGTGCTCTTTTAACAAAGACTCTTGTGTTGATTTTTATGACGCAAATATAGCAGAGGCAGGCAGCTATTAGAAAGTAGCAGGAATGACTAAGAAGAGCCATTTTTAACAGTGAGTATTTTTGGAAACTTTCTATACCTTGGAAGAAATTAAGACATATACAAGTTTGCAGCTACTGCCATCTGGCCACTAACTCCAAGTAGCTATCGGAAATAATGGAATGGTTCCTGAGACATGATAGCTGTCAGGGAGATCTTGGCTGTAGAACAGATGTGTTACTGCCACTGTTATTGGGTAATTGAGTGTTATCTTTTTCCCCTCTGTGACCCTGTGGGAGAGTTCAGAAACTGTGGAAGACACATGGAATCAATCTTCTCTTGGTACTTGGGATGGAAACTACTAACCCCTTCAGTGCAAGAAGTTTTCAAAAGTGTGTTATGTTTGATAGAGATGCCTTTAAAAATGCACTCTTTCTACTTAAAGAAAAGCTGTAGCAACCTGATGCTTCTGTACCAAGTGTATTCATTCTGTGAGTAGAAACCTGTGAGCTTTTTTTTTTAACTACCTCCTCGACAAACTCAGGCTCTGGCTGTGTGATGATGAACCCCATGACAGAAAGAGACAAGTTTGTCCACACAATAAAAAGGGCTGAGCTAGTACAAACTCTGCCAATTAAAGTTTGGTTGGAAAATGTCAAAGGGGCAGTTTTATCTCATAGATTTTATGCCATGTCTTTTCATGCCACTTCTTCTGTAGCTAGGATAAAAGAACAAAGCTGTTTGACAGCATCACATGTTCTGTACTGCTTCAAACTGCAGCTGAGCAGCTGTGCCTAAAATTGGTCTGCTGTGGATTTGGAAAGCTCTTCCCCTCGAAAGATGTTTGCTAAGGATACAATTCCATGTATACTTCTAGTGCTGATGCAATGTAAACAACTTAAAGTCCTGGGGTTCAGCTTCCCCCCACTTTAAACAGTCATCACATTTGAGTCTGGCACAGCTGAGATCTACCACATGTCTGAGGAAGAAATGGGAAATGGAGAGAAGAATGAGAAAGGGCAGGGACAAGCATGAATCTTTTAAATCGACTTTTTATCAGAGAAATGATGGAGCACAGCATTGATTTCAGAGGGATGTGTAGTCAAAGAAATCAAGACTGGGTCTTGATAAACAAATCTGCTGATGTGGAGCAGATCTCTGAGCTTCTTCAGAGCTGAGTTGCCTCTGTGTGGTTAATAGGAATGGAAAACAGACTCAGGACAGTCAAACCAACACATTTGCAAGTAAATTTTGATGGAGAAGAAATAAGAAAGTGGTACTTTTTGGGCTAATGTTTGGTTTTTCTTTTACGTTGGTCTTTATAATGAAGCTCTGACACTTCACCATTTCAACATTAATCATTGAACATAAGCATGAATTCAGTGTTTGAGAACTTATCCCTATCTGATGCTCACTGTGAAAACCCCAACCCTACAAAACCGGGATTCTAAAAACTCGCCTACTACCTTTGGGATATATTCTACCTTGGGTCTGTATGCAGAGCAGACAGATTCTGGGTCCTATCTGAGGAATGAAATGAAGAGGGGAGGACACTGCAGGCGGGCTTGACGCTGCTGGTCTTCCCTTTGGAAACCTGTGCCTGATTCCAGACTGGTAAGAGGATATGTCGAGCTGGGCTTTCTTCTCTACTCCTAATGGGTATAAGATTATCCAAAGGTGTTACTATAGCTATGTCCTTTCTAACACCAAATTGTCTATTTTACTTTTCAACTCTTCCCTTGTGTTTAGAGCACTTCACTATTTGTGTTGTAGCCCTGCTGTAGAAGAAAAGTGTGATTTTTGTAAATTCTTGATCTTACCTTTGGTGGTAAAAATACTGCGCTTGGTGACATCAAACCACAAACAGTATTGCTGCAGGCATAAAGAGAGATGAGATCAGCAGTGTGGCTGTGCAAGTGAGGTAGAAAAGTAAAGTAAATTGAGGCAGAGAAACAAATATGGTTTTTACTGCAGGAAGGTAATTGTGTCTGAAATAAAAAGAGCAAAGAAATTATGTCTTTGTGACCCAGTATTGTAAATTCTCAATTAATCTGGCTGTGTGTGTGTAAATGCCAATGCTCTGCTGAGAAGATGGGATAAGTGTCTTAAAACAACTTTTCGCCTGACTATCCCCATACCCAGATCAAAGATGTCAAATCCTTCACATACATTTGAAGAACCACTATCAGGAAATTGAAGCAGTCAGCAATTTTTTTAAAATTCTATGAGTTTTTCAAGAAAAACAACAGTTGTGTCCCATCATTTGTTCAGTGAATGTGCTTATGTAAGTAATCACATTAATCTGTAAATCCTTCTCATACCAGGTAAAACCCATTTTCCATAAGAAATAGTTGTTTATAGTCAGCTATTGTGACAGGAATATGGATCTTGGTGTTTTAAAAACAAGACAGCTGTGGTTCTCTGACTTTATTTGTAATTTTTCTCCATCATCCTTCAATGTAATTTGGTTTTGTATTTTTAGTGCATAAGCCTTCATTTTTTTCCCTGGAAAACAAAATTTCCAGTACTTGTTAAAAAAATTAGAGAAGCCCTCTTTTAGTATTGGTGTTTGCACGTAAATCTTATCACAAGTGTTTGTTGGGAAGTATTAGAGTTGGTCTGAGAGACATAGTTTGTCTCATGTACTGTAGTAGAGATGTTTCTAGAAAATTTGGCAGGCACAAGAAGGCATTCAAGTGATTTAGTACTTGACAATATCTCTCCTGAGTAAAAATGGTCTTATTTTAGAAGTGAGTGAACTGGATAGAAGAATATAGGAGATTGGTAAGTTGCTTTGGTTCGGTAGAGAAGCTGAGCAGAGGAGCATCACTCATTTGTAGATTTTAATTCTTTCTTTCCTTGCTTACTGTTCTTTGTGATGGGATATGCAGTTCAGATATCTTGTTTGTGAAGAAGCAGCTGAGTGAGGTTCATTTTAAAACAGATGATGGTCTGAATTCTCCCCGATAATCTCTCTTTCCTGTTCATACTCTGGCAGGCAATAGTTCCTGGCCTGGTTGATTTCTTTGTGCAGCCAATCTCCAGGCTAGTTGCTGGTACTCCTGCTGGCACTGCTGCTTCCTTAGCACCAAGGAGGGACAGGCTGAGAGCAGCCTTGGGGCTGGGAGAAGGGGAATTGGTGGGGGCCCCAGCTCTCAACTGGCAAAAGGTCTCCTCCACTTACAGCTTATTCTTTCACCAGCTGGGGCTGAGTTGCAGATCCTTGTTTGCTCTCAATAGGTCAGAGTCTAAATGTATCTGCAATAAAGCAATTTCCAGGCTGGTGCCTATGTAAATCAGTATGGTCCCTGTGTAAATCAGTATGAACTTTGCTACTTGCACAGCCATAGGCTCTTTCTTTATAGAAGTAAGAGAAGAGCATACAGTGATCCTCCAGCCTATCTGTGCCTTGCTATTTGCATCTCTGGAAAGGCAATGCTGGACTATGAGTATTCCTGATCTTTCAAATTATTTATGTTCACCCAGAGATGAGGTTTTCCAGGTAATTACAACACTGGAAGCTTCATAGATGTAAAGCGTGGTTTCTTGTTATGTTTTAAGAACAGTAAGCACAATGGGATGGCTCTGTGTGTGTGTATGAGCTATGGCATTCCCTGGGTTCAGACACCAGCAGAGGTCTGGATACAAGACACAGAGTGAAGGAAACTTTTGTCTTTCCTGTTATGGAGCACGCCTTGCAGCTCTTAGTGGGGAGCTATAAAGGAGGAATAAGAGTGTAACCTTTGGAGCTTCTCTCAAGATCAAATTTCTGCTTTGTTTGCTCCTTCAGTCACTGTAATGAACTAATGGGTGTGCCTGGGTGTCCTAGGGTGACTTTATGATGCTTGTATCACTGGGTGGTTAGATAACAAGGCCTTGCACAGGACTGGGTTTGAAATTACTGCAAGTGTCACTTGATATTATCTGTAGCGTATCACTGATATTATCTGGCTTATCTGAACCCTGCTTTTCTGTGGACAGCAGGACCTGAACTAATACAGCACTCTAATTCAACTGAGCAATGAAAATGCTGATGGCACGCATATCTTAATGGATGTAACTTCCTGCTTTTTATGCAGTTAGTCACACCTAGAAAAATGGTTCTGAGGAGCGATGTCTTACTTATTAAGGTGTGTTTTCATATGGAACTGATTGACAGGTTGTTGAAAGCCCACCAGAATGGTCTTGAGGGGAATTCTTCATCGAGCCTTTCTGACTAGGCATTTGTAAGCTTATACAGTGAATAGATGGTAATAGTGCTTTAACCGTCATGAGGATGTGTGCTGCTTGAAACATGGCTTATTCACTTTTAATTTCATTTCTGTGGGCTGGCCCTGTTGCTTGGGTGGGATCACTGTTCGGTGTCCCCTGAATGCTCCGTCTCTGCAGTGGGCAGGTTTTAGAGCCATTCCAAGCTTGCTAGGAGTTCTTGTGGCATTGCTGCTTGGTCTGAAATGGGCACAAAACATGAATGGAGCTTTCTGAACTACTTGTACAAGGAAACAAATCTGTTTCTGAGAAGTATCACGCTTGGATCTCTTCCTGGAAAGTCACATGGACTTGTGTGCACCCACTTTCCCCAAATATCAAGAAATTTACAACATAAAAGAAATTCACAGTGTAAAAGAAAGATCATAAGATTTTAAATTACTTCTTAGTCTAATCGCCTTGTTTCTGTACAAGTGTTTTATCATGCTACAGAATATGCAAGCCTGATGGTCCCCTCTGGTCAGTAGTTTCTGAATTGTGTTTGCTGTTCTACTTTTTTGTTTTGAGAGGTTTGTGAAAGCAATGGGAACCTTCATCTTTCTGACTGGAAGTTAGTACATGCTTTGCCTTTCCTAACGGAAGGTAATCTTTGCATATAAATGTAGACTTCATTAGACTCTGCTTTGTGGGAGAAAAGTTGATCGAAGAATATTAGAGCGCTGGATTATTTTCTTTTCCCTTGGAATGCTGAATGAGGGAATACTGTTCTTTTGCAGGCTACTGCTACTTCTTTTGCTTTTGCTCTTTTGATTATATCTTTAACTGGGATGTGCAGTGAATGAGCTGTATATTTTTCATGCTTAGCTCAAATAAGTGATTAGAGAATTAAACCACTTCAGTGAGATCCCATTCCTGCCTGCCTTCCAGGCTGGTGTGAGGGAGGAGGGAGGTATCTATTTAAGAGGCACCCTGGGTAGTATGATAGTACATTTTATTTACAATCATAGCAGCTCTATGTGTGTGCGGCTTATTTTATGGATGTCTCTTATTTTATGGATGGGAACCTGAAGCACATACTTTCACATTTCCAAAGGAATTCAGAGAGGCTGCTTATGATTTTGTATGTGTGTTTTGTTTTGTTCTTCGTATCCTTTTCTACATTAAAATAACTGAAGTTGAACACCTTGGTCTTGTGGAAATACTGCTGAAAAACTTTCTGTAATTTTGGGTATCTGAACGCATTGCAGAAAAATCTCCCAGGAGCAGGCTTTCAAAGGTCACGCAGGGAGTTTGTCAATTAAACTTCATTATGAGGGAATGCAGGTCTGAATTTTGCTGCCTAATCTGCTGTCCTCTTGCATTTTCGTTTTCCAACCCAGGTGATGTGGTAAGTGAAGAAGGGAAAGGAAGTATTAAGAGTACAGTTCCAATGGTGTTTCTGTAGTGGCCAGCCCATCCTGCCCACTGTTTGACACAGCACCAGTGTTCTGAGGAACATGCACACCCTTCAGCGAGGCATGCTCTCATCAAAAGGAGCCAGGAGCACAGAGCTGTGCTGCAGACAATGCAGCTCTGCCTCTTCTAAACAAATCAGCCCAGGGTTTTCTGGCTGTGTCACACCATGCAGTCATTGGAGCATTGCAGTTGTTGATGCAGAGTCCCCAGGGGAGCTGCTGGAAATGAGGAGCCTCCTGAACACCAGCAAGCCCACAGGATGCTGACAATAGGGTCACACATCTCATACCTTTTCTTATACCTCAGCACATAGCTGAGGATGTGTGTGTGGGTTCCCTCTGATGAAACTATTGCATGGTTACAGCAGAGAGGCAAATTAACTGACAGTTTTCCAGTATCAAAATGGACTCATCATTTCTTTGGCTTATTTTAGTGATAATTTTATGGCTGACCATGGGCAACAGTGTCATCTGGAAATGCAGTGAAGCATAAGCTTGTTGTGGTGCGCAACAACATGGCCTTAAAAGAGACCTGAACTTTCAGAGCCTGGAGCACACTGCTTTAAAAGGCTGATGACTGATGAAGGGATGGGTCTTTGAATGGAAATCTGGGAGTTTTATTAGGCTTTGAATGGGGTCCAGGGACAAAGACCAAGATAGTCTGATTGTCCAGAATTATATAGGAGGTAAGAGGGGGTGGTTCAAAGGGCTAGGGTCCAATGGGAACAGGTAAAAGTGGTGGATAGGAGGAGTTGGGGACAGGGAGAACCAATAGGATAACAGGGGCGGAGTAATGCACCAAAATAGAGCCAATGTGGGTCCAGGGAAGGCAGAACATTCTAAGGGATGTATATAAATGGCAGAACAGGGATTACATCAATTTGGTGAGCCAATAGAACATCAAACCTTGAGAACTATTTACATGTGTCTGCAAAGGTCTTTGGGAGGGAGGCTCTTCTCACCACAACCTAGAGGGATGTCTCTCCTATCCTGCTTTGGCCCCTCCAGAGTAGAGGCATCTGTATAATAGGCCCTTGGGCCTCCACATAAGCCAGGATCTTGCTGATGAAGACAGAGGATATGATATAAACCTAGAAGTAGCAGTAGCTGCTGTAAATACATCTCCTCCTGTATTGAGTGCACTGAAGGTTATATTTAACAACGGAAGGTTGTATTTACCAGACAGCCCTGCTTATCTATCCCAGGGTGTGATCCAAGGTAGATGGTAGTGCTGTTTCTTGTTTTGCAGCTGATTGTTCAGCACAGTTGTTGCACAGTGTTATTAGGTGGCTCAGCCCCTTGTATTACTTCTCTTAGTGGCTCCTTAAGCTGTCTTGCACAGGCAATTCCATGCCCTGGATTTCAGGCTGCCATAACTCTGCTTTTGCAGAGCCTCTGGGGTGTTATTTCCTTTCCCTTGTTTGTTTTTCATATGGCCTTGCACTCACAGCCTGAAGTGACAATCACAGCTGTGAGCATTGCCCGCTGGGCTGCACTGCTGGCTTTTACATGAGGGGACCCAATGATGTGTGCACAGAGCTGGCACACAGCACCTGCCCCTACTCAGCATGTGCTCAGTTCTTTTCCTGTGGGAAAAGGATGGGGAGAAATGACCTGCTGCACTGGAGGTGTGCCTGGCAAGGACACTCATTTGGGGACAACATTACTTCTTGTCCTGGATAGACACAGGAGAGTGTTTTTCCTTCCCCTTCCAGTTCTGTCTCTCTCTTTTTTTTCCTTTTTTTTTTTCCCTAAAAGGAAAGAAGTTTTCAGCACTACAGCTGATGTATAACATCAGCTATGGATGCTGCTAACAAATATTTCGTGAGTACACAGGTTGCACTGCTCTTTGTAAGGGTGTTCTAGTCCTGAGTAAGTCAGTTCTTTAACAAATTAAATGCATCTGGTGTTTATGATGGAGGACACTGGAAAGAAATTACTTTTCCATCTTCCAAGCATTGTTGTATAATAATTAAATAAAATCCCTTTAACTTTGAGTAGTACTTGAGAATGACTTTGTCCAGACCCAAGGAACAACTGCAGCCTCACATATGCTGTGAAGGACCTGGGCTCTGTATTAGATTAATATTATATGGCAGCTTGTTCACAAAGGCTTTGATGAAGGACCCTGCTTTCAAGCTGTGTGTCTGGAGCAGGACAGAACACAGCTAAAGAGCTGTCATTTTGCTGATGCAGTTCCACATTGTTACAACTTCAGTTTGGGTCAATCTCAAAAGAGCTCCTCAGGCAGAAAGGGCTTCATTCTCCACTGGTGTTATTAACCTGAAGAAACAATAGAGTCAGTGATGCTGGACATGCTTGTGCTTTCCTGTTTCCAGCTGACTGGGGACAATTGCTTAACTGGGCTTTGTACCTTGCTTGGAAACCCTTTACTCCTATCCTAACTTTGCTGTGGCTCTTCTGCTTGTGAGGTAGAAGGGCTGATGGCATATGTGAGGAGCCTGCACACTGAAGGTACAGATGCAGGAGATTACTTCAGGGGTTTATTCCTGCTTGTGTTGCCTTCCTGTCACTTCTGTGGGCCCTGGTAAAGGCTGTGCTATATTGAGGCAGACACCAGCCCATCTGCACCTCTGCTTGCAGCTTGGACACTTGACCTGCAGTGCAGCCTAACGTGTCACACGGAAAGCAGGGCTCTGTCTTATCTCGGGCTTGATTTCTCTCTGTTTTGGTTTCCTCTGACTTCTCGGTGGGAAATGCTTTCTGACTTGTACTTGATCTGATGGTTGGAGGTTGTGAAGATGTATGAAAGTTTTTGAAGTTTTTCAAGATCTATTGTTTTACATGTAAAGCCTATTTTTATTTCCTTTTTTATCTTAGTGTTTACCTTCAGAGGCCCAAAGGAAAGGATTAGTTGGCAAATGTGATATGAAAAGTCCAGCATACGTTTGTAGCAGGTGGTGTTGTAAATGGGTCTAGGGGAATGAGTAAGTCTTGAAGGATGATACTTTACAAATAGCATTACTGATGAAAATGCAGACAAATTTTATAAGCTCTAAGGATCCCCTGTAGATGCATCAAAGTGTGGTGAGTTTGCACTATGACTGTGAACTTGCTCTGGTTGGAATTTGCTTTCAGAGTTATGGCATCAAAACTGTGAAGAGAGATGCTTAGCAGGTCTTGCTGAAGCAGCTGGATGGACTTCCCTGCACTCCTGTTATTCAGCGCTACCTTAACTTAGAGCACACTAATTGCATAAACCCCCTTGAAGTTTAGGAATCCTGTATTCTGCAAGATTCATTGATTTATTAACTGGGTACCTTTCCTTCCTGAACAAAGCAGTGGATGTGCTTGTCTTGTACCCTGCTTTGTAAAACCATGATGAGGAAGTGAGCTTCTGGGTGTTGTTGGGCCAGTTAAAATTACTAACTCCAGGTGTATCTGAGGAAAGTGGCTGCTCATTTTATCAGTTTTAAATATTGTAGTGCCTGGACTGTTGAATTAAGTCATGTCATGGTAAAGAAAGCTCTTCTTCCTCTTCTTCCTCTTCTTCCTGTTCTTCCTGTTCTTCCTCTTCTTCCTCTTCTTCCTCTTCTTCCTCTTCTTCCTCTTCCACTTTCATAATGAATAAATTCTTATCTGGAAAGTACCCAGAGTAGCAATTATAGAGCTAATGAATTTCTTGTCATTTGTCTGTCTGCATTGTAGGTGAATGCTTTTGTGGGTTGGTTTATAGTTTTGTTTTGGTTTTATGTTTTGTTTTTGGAGTAATTTTAGAGTCTGATCTATTTGGCCCTGTGACTTTAGAAACCAAGTGTAAAACCACATTACTTTTTCAGAGGCTCTTTGTTTCAGCTTTGTTATTTATATCATATGCAGTAAAACACACTGTCCAGGCATCAGAATTGCAGGCATTGGATGTAGAATCAGTTTAGGAATAAGTTTAAGGTCTTATTCACAAGGCAATGAAATGACCATATCTAAGATCTGTAGTCTCAGTTTCATAAGGCAATTGATATTCTTAGTGGAAATTGCTGAATGTGGAGCCCATTTTGGAAAAACTGTCATGTAATAAGCTGTGGAACGGTGCAGAATTATGCTAACAGAATGAGCCTGAAATCTGAATGGTTGCTCAGTTATACTGAATCTGTGAACCAGCCACGTTCAGAATTGACATCAGATACTGGCTGTTTTATTATGGATCTGGAAGTCTTGAATGAGGGAAAAATCTGTAGAGTTAATTTAATGTAAAGTTACAAAACAAATGTGTGTGCAAAAAAATAAAAAGCAAATGTTGAAGTCCTGACCTTGTTACATGTCAGACAAGGGAGTTATTCTGAAAGACTGTACAGAGCAACAGAAGGCAGTGGTTTGAGGGGGGATGAACCACGCAGTGTTAAGGCTGGTGGTAGGGAAGAAGGGGTGCAGCTATGAAATCCCACCATCCTGTGTACAGAGGGATCTGATTCCTCTCCTGTGTGCTGTAGTGCTAATGCAGAATGGATGGTTCTGTGATTTCACACTGCTATGTGGGGCATGAAGCTTTGGAGCTTTTCTGTCTCTAGTGTACAGGCATATCAGCTGGGCAGATACTAAATATCTTAAGACCAAGTCTGACAGAATATGGGAATATTTCTACCAAGTCGAATGCCCTAACCTAGTACCTAAACTAGTACCTGTTTCTGACAATGAGCAACAGCGATTTGCAGAGGAAATATAGGACCACAGCTCTATCATGGGTGGAACTTTCCCTGGGGTACTGTCTCAGACCTGCAATGGATTACATGGATCCTTGTAATCTCCCTTCTTTGGATTTGTCTCATTTCACCTCAAACCCACATGAACTCATGTTGTCCACAGCACCCTGGGATTGTCAATCTGATGCTGCCGCTCTGGCCCTGCTTGTTCTGTTATAGCTGCTCATCTCTGCTGGTATATTCACTGAGTCAGTCCCTTCAGCTTGCCTGCAGCTGGATCCAACTACTGCCTTCATGAGCTGAAGGGAAGATTGGAGATGTTAGAACCTCAGCTTTCTCATGCAGAGTTTCTTCATCTTCCTGATAGTGGCAGTGGGGCTTTGTGGTGGATCTTGTACCTACACCATGGCAAGCCAAGCTGAGTCTTTTTCAGGCCTGAGCTGCACATAACTTCCAAAATCTGCTTCTCCACAATAATGTCAACTGTCATTGTGTGACCTTTTTGACTTGCAGCATCAGGCTGATCTTGTATCACAATCACTTGTCACTGTTTCTGAATAGGAAAATCAAAATGGATGCGAAGCCATGACAGGATACAGTGCACTTGTGTGCTGTTGCCTCCAGAAGGAGGTATGATCTGTCTATTTTAACCTGAAGGAGGGATGCTTACAGTTTAGTGAATTATCTGACTTCCAGCAGTGTTTAAAAACTGCAGTGAAGGACTAATGTGCTGTTATGTTGGTTGTTGTACTTGAGCAAGCACAGGAAACTTTTATGTGTTAAGTGACATTAAGTTTGTCTTTGGCATCAGCTCAAAGCTCTGCTGGTGCAGGGCTTGTCACTGGTGCTAATGATTCATTACTGCTGTCCTATTAAGTACAAAGTTTTATTTTCAAATTGGGTTTTCTAGGTTGCTTACATAAAGTTGTTCAGTGTTCAGAATTGGAACCAGAATTCACACACAGCTGGATCTTTTCCTTCAGTGGAGTTTGTGCCTAGACTGTTAGGTAAATTAAACTTCAGGCTGACTTTATGCTGGCAGAACATTGTTATCCAGCTTCATCTCTGTCCAGAGTCGCGGGGGTAAATCCTCCTATACCTGCCTGCTATTTCCTTCCTTCCCAGGTGGTAGTAAGCTTGTAAGAGAATCTAATTAGCACAGATGGCTGTGTCTCTGTTGTTCCAGCCTTCCCAGCTGCCTGCTATGATCCCAACAGATGGAGTGGGCTTGGTGCTCCAGTGTTAGGAGCTGCAGAGGACATGTGTATACTTGGTGAAGGCAACAGACTGAGTCACTCATATATTTGTGGTCTTCTTCCTGTAAAAAAGATTAATGTCAAGATAAAATGTAAAGAAAGAATCGCTACAGTGCAGAACTGTGGTTTCCAGTGTGGAACCATTAACAGCTAAACTGTGGAGGCTGATTTGTGAAGAACAATAAGAGGAGGAATTCTGCTAAACTCGGTTAAATGATGACAACTTTAGGCCATGATGAAGGCAAGTGGTTATGTAAAGTGGAGCACAAGGACACAGAGAAATTCAAGGGGAAAGAAATGGGTGTACAAAATGCTGGCTGAATATTGCAGAAATGTTCTAGGCAGTGATATCTTTCTTCTACTTCCTAAGGAGAGTGGGAGAGAGCCCAAACACTCTGGATGAATTGGTTTTGTGGTGAATAAAACAGGGCTAGGCTGTGTTAGAACTCAATGGGTGTAGAGGGTTGAAGAAGGGAGGAAATATGGATTGTTCATACCTCAGAGCTGGGTGTGCAAAGGCAAGTTCTTGCTTCTCTGCTTTGGAGCAGGTGTGTGAAGAGAAGCAGGTAGACACTGAAATTATTTGTCCTAAAGCATCTCCCTCTGTTTCTTTTTATGAAATTGGAGACCTTTGGCTCTTTTGTGAATCTCTTTTCTTTCCTTATAGCCTGAGCCACTTCTGGCTTATATAACTTGCAGACTCTTCCTCATTCCTGGAAACTTCTGAGGGAATTAATGTAACTGCAGCCAACTGCCCAGACTTTCTTCACATGACAGATTCACTTGGAGTTTCGGAAGGGAAAGCATATGACACAAACTTTGGAAACAAATTCTGGAGATCTAGTCAGGTTACCCCATGCCTGCCTCTCTGAGATGACAAAGATCATACTCCTTTAGCTCAGTCTCTGCTAGAAAATATCTCAACCCCCAGATTCTCTGGAATCAACTCAGTTCCTTCTCACAATTTAATCTGTGCACTCATATCAATTCACTGAGTGATATAGGCTTTGCAACAGGTAATTTACCATCCAGGTGGAAATCAGCAGCAGTACCAGTTAAGTCAAAGGTTTATGAAGTTTGAAAGTGGTAGTAAAGTGAAATGAGACACAACCATTTAACAATGAAGTATCTGATTTTTCAAGTATTGTTATTTCCTTTCCCGGAAGCATCCTAGAAGCAAGACATGATAGATCAAAAAACAACAAAATGTCAGAGGAGGTAAAATTTCAGAGAACTGTGCAATTCTCCTCAACACAGGGAAATCTTAATATTATTCAAACCCTTCTTTCAAGTTTGGGGTTTTTTTCATTCCCCTACTGCAGCTCATCACCTAGTTCACAAATCACTGCCTTTTTGATGGTTTTGCTTCTTACTTTTGATTAAACAAAGAAGAGGAGAAACCCAGACACATTTCCATGTATCCTTTTTGTCCCTTATTTATCCCTGCTGAGAAAGTACACCATTCACATTCAGCTTCCATGCACAGATCTGCAGTTAGGTACAACTTAGGACATGTTTTCCTGCGGAACAGCAAAGCCAGTGAGTGTTACTGAGTTCTGATTGTGCAAGTAGAGAAGCAGACGATGTATCCTGTGTGTTCTGGGCCTGCTGCGTTGATCCATCAGGAAGAGTGGAACTGCTGCCTCCTACAGGGGCCGATGTATGTTCTGTAGAAGTAGGGATAAAAATCACTTAAATCATGTCTCTATTTAAGGGCTCAGGCTGAATTAGTGAATAACATTTCTTTCATACCATCTGAGCAGAGCAGCTTTATTGTCTGAAGTAAGAGAACTGGGAACAAATTAGGATTTTATAGCTTGTGATTTTATTTAACTTTTTGTTGGTTTTTACAGATTTACTGTATTGTGTACCACAGTCACATCCCATACCAATAGATTTTGTTTTCTCTTTTCATCTTCCTAGACTCTCTAACACATAACGTTTCCTCCACTTTCTGCCATTTCAGCTGGACTTAGAACCAGAAAAAATGCCACCATTTTTAGCCTGTGGAGGACTCTGAATGTCCGATTGATGACATTTCTTCAATTGTTCTGTAAAATATTTTTCTAGGGTGCTGATTTTCTCTTTCCTAGAGGATGCTAGGACTACGTAAGGGAATTGTACAGGTAACAGGTCCCGGGACTCTGTACCCCTCTGCTCTTGATAATGCCACAAAACTTTGCAACTGCCCTTTGCCGACTGAGGAGAGTGGCTGGGGTGCATAGTATATTATTACAAGGCTAAGTTAATATTTGTTTGCAGGAGGTTTCCGAGCTGAACTGGGACACCTGGAAAATGGTTCTACTTAAGGTTCTTGTACCCTTCAAGTGTTCAAGTACAACACAATTTGACTGTTCACTGTCTCTCAGATTGCCAATTGCTAATCATCGTCAAACTACAAAACAGCTATATTTCTGCTGCACTGTTGCTGTTTGTCTGTTTATCCAGATGTCCCTGGAGTCAGTTTTGCTGCAATTATCTACGATGCCAGACAATGCTGGGAGGGTTTCAAATGTGTTAGAGGGGCTAGGAGGCTGGTGTTGTCTTAGTTGTCCATGGGTAGCTCTTGTCCTTCAGGGACAGCTCTAAGCTTCTGAGAATTGAAGCCTTTATTTCCAGGGCCAGGCTTTACTTGTTTTACATAAGCATGAACAGTACCAAAGCCTATGCTAAAATTCCACTACTTCTTTACATTGCAGTATATAATGTGAGCTAATGTATATTAACCATTATAGTAACACAACTGTTTGTTATTATAGTTAGGGAAGGGGATTTTTGTAACAGTGTAACAGTTTAGAATTATTTTGAGGACTTTTCTGGTGGACTCTGAGTATGATTTATTTTTTCTATAAATCAGTGTGGCAAAATTTTGTGACTTAGTCCATGATGACAGTATTGAAAGTTCATTTTTTTGTACCAGCACTGACCACAGTGTGTGTTTGTGGTTTTTATAATTATCTTGCTACCTAGCACCTAACATGGTCTTTTCTCTTGTTACCTGGAAGTTAAAATGATCTACATCTTTACCTATGTTTGATGGGTACCTTTGGGACAACATTACCTATATACTGTGTCCTACTGTTATTAATAAATGAGCTTTCTTATTAGGTTATTAACAGGAGTCACTCCTTCTATTCAACAATGTATTGAATGGATCTTGACACTCATTAGATAGATATTGGAATATTCCATTATATTTCTTACTTGCCTGTAACAGTCTTATCTTCTGTGGGCTGTGACTCAGTGCATACAGAGTACAGTTATGTGCACTTGCTAAACTCCAGCTGTCACTGAAGAGCACTGGCTGATGTTGCTCTCATCCCTAGCTATGCATTTAGTAGTGTACATTATGGTGGGACTTGATTATTTTTGCTACTAATCCATAATATGCTATGGTCCTCTTGAGACTAGTTTCTTGTTACATGCTTCTGAAGATCTTGCAGGAACTTAGCGTTTTTTTTCCACGAGCTGCCTGCCACTTTACAATTTGTTAGAAGTCAAAAAACATTGGTGGAGTTGGCACATGAGCTTCCTGTTCTGAAATTTGCCTCTTTCTTTCAGATTTGATGATCTTTTTTTAATAATGCAGGACTGTGTGCTTTCC
Organism: Anthoscopus minutus; assembly: GCA_013399455.1. Lineage (NCBI taxonomy): Eukaryota > Metazoa > Chordata > Aves > Passeriformes > Paridae > Anthoscopus > Anthoscopus minutus. The sequence goes on along the minus strand of VWYI01025694.1, from coordinate 38,768 downwards.
CTCAATACTACACTTGGGCAGGTCACCTATTTTTGGTCACTTTAATATGAGGCTTCTTCTCCAGTGGCTTCTCTTTTTTTGTTCTGTCTTCTTTTAAAGTGCAAGGAAACCCTGGAGAATTTTTCTGACACTTGCCTGAAGAACCACTCCAGTAATGGCTTCCTCTCCAGCCACTTTCCTATTTTTAACTATGGAGTTTCCATTCAGTGTTACAAATTAATTATACAGAAGCTCTAAATATTTCAGTCTATGTTACTGCTTTGCTGTTGTCTCTTTTGAGCCCTCTCTTGAGCTTGCATTGGAGAGAGAGAAAAAGATGGTTTCTCTCTATCCTTTTGGTTCAGATATTTGTTTCTTCTGTCACCCATTTGGAGGATTATCACCCATTTGAAAAGTAATCACTCATTTTCATCCCAAAGCTACACGATAGAACCTTCATTAGTATTTGTAATCCGAAATATAAACTAATGATTACGAAGACAGCATGAGTCTTCTGAAGTATTAAATTCATGACATAAAAATTTCTGAAAGTATAAATTTTAGGGACCTTGTTTCAGTTGTAAATCACATATTCTTTGCAATTTCTGGATGATATACATTTGCTTGAGAAGTTGTGTGTTGAGTCTTTATAAGCTTGAGGGTAGGTTTGTACCAAATGAAAAGGTAGGGCTGTTCAGCCATGCTCCAGCTGAGATACAAGGCTGTACTCTGCGCTGAATGCCTTTAAACATGAATTACAAGGTTATCACACTTGTTTAGAGCATGATTGCTTTTGGTTACCATCTTACCACAATCAATTCCAGCAGTAGTGTCTCTGTTTTGGCCATAAATTAAAGTATGAATAACCTTGTTCTTGTGCTGTTCCTGTGCATGCGTCTGACGCCCGGAGTCCTGTATACAGTTGTGGAAAAAATCACGTGGAGTTTGTTTTTGTTTTGTTTCATTTCTTGTTTGCTTGTATCCAAGAAACCTTCTTCCCTCTCAGTCCCAAGGCAAAGCAAAATAACACCTAAATATTTACTGGAATATTTTGAGCAATGCTGATAGAATTTTCTTGCAGCCTATTGTGACAGGTATTTGTCATGGCATGTCAAAGACAAAAGCGTTTACTCAGGATTCAATTCTGCTGCTTTTACAGACCCTTAAAGCTGACCTCATAGTTTCTAGCTTTACATGTCTTTGTAATACTTTATAGCGCCGTTTAGCAACTAGCAAAAACTAAAAGTCAAAGCAAATTTAAGATCTGATCAAAGGCTCAGAAGTCAAGAATAGCTGGCATTTCTTCTGAGTTGTTGTACTACATGCTTAATTGGCTCCATTTGAGATTCCCGGCCCCCTTCTTATGTCACAGCCTATAAGAAAGATTTGGCTACTGCAAGGAATGTAGTTGATTTTTAGCTCATCTAATGATGACCAAAGCAGAATGGAAGTTGCTTCTTTCTCTTTGTTGTTCTATGTCTCCTTTTGGTTAATTAGAGGATATCACAGCAGAGCTTTGCTCCCATATTGACTTTCCTGTGACTACAGAGTGATTTTTAAATTTCTTTTTCCGTACTTTTTTTTTTTTTTTTGCTGTGCTGATTTTCTAGCCTTTCCCACATTAGAAATGCTCAGGAGTGTGGTGCAGGACAGCCAAAGCACGTTACAGGCCCCAGCAGTGGCACAGATGTGTCCAGCAAAGAGCTGCTTCTTTGCCCTCTGTCTGATGAGGCAGGGCCGAGGAGCTGATCTTGGTCCCTAAAAATCCATCTTATTCCAGAGGGATGTGAGCGCTCGGCATTCAGACTCCTCCCCACCCACAGAAAGTCACTTGCACAGGATGAAGCAGTTTCCTTGCTGGGTAATTCCCCCTTGGAAACCTGGGGAAAGGTGATTTTGAGGCAGGGTTAGCTCCTTCCCTCTCCTGTGGAGCCATGCCCTATGCCAGGTGTCCGTCCACGGAACACAGCCATGGGTGTAGCTCAGTGCAGCAGGGATGCCAGGGTCAGTGCCAGCAGTGCTGAATAATTAGAAAACTCCCAAGCAACAGCTTCTGCCTTTGCCTTATGCCGATAAAAATGCACAGCCACAGGACTGAGTTTTCCCTTTCTAGATGCTTGCTCTCCTGGTTGCATCACCAACCATGTCAATCTGTTGGAAGGGGTCTCTGCAGAGAGACCTGGAATGGTTGGATGGATTGGCAGAGTCCAGTGGGATGAAGTTTAGTAAGTCCAAGTGCTGAATCCTGCATTTTGGCCACAATAATCGCCTGCAGCACCACAGGCTGGTGACAGCAGCTGGACATAAGCCAGCAGTGTGCCCTTGTGGCCAAGAAGGCCAATGGCATCCTGGCCTGTATCAGGAATGGTGTGGCCAGCAGGAGCAGGGATGTCATTCCTCCCCTGTACTCTGCACTGGTGAGGCTGCACCTTGAGTGCTGTGTCCAGTTCTGGGCCCCTCAATTTGGGAAGGACGTTGAGACGCTTGAGCGCATCCAGAGGAGGCAACGAGGCTGGGGAGGGGCTTGGAACACAAACCCTGTGAGGAATGGCTGAGGGAGCTTGGGGTTGTTTAGCTCAGAGATCGGAGACTCAGGGGTGACCTTATCACTCTCTACAACTCCCTGAGAAGTGGCTGTAGTCAGGTGGGGTTTGGTTTCTGTCAGTTGCTGCCTGGAGAAAGAATGAGAAGACACAGTCTCAGGCTGTGCCAAGGGAAATATAGGTTGGATATTAGGAAAGGTTTTTATAGAAAGGGTGATAAAGTACTGGAATTGTCTGCCTGGGGAGGTGGTGGAGTCACCATCCCCGGAGGTGTTTAAAATGAGATTGATGTGGCACTTGGTGCTATGGTCTAGTTGAGATGTTAGGGCTAGGTTGGACTCAATCATCTTGGAGGTCTCTTCCAACCTAGTGATTCTGTGATCACACTTTTGTGGTTTCCACTGTGCTTGGCTTTGTCTCCCATTGCCCAGGCAGTGCCTCATCTTATTGCTTTGTGATGAAAAGCATCACAATATCAGTTTCCTATTCCTTCCTACTTGGAACAAAAGAAAACATCTCTGTCACCTCTTCTCTTCCACACTGACCATCCAGGCTTGCCTTTCTGAGCTTGTTGTCTGCTTTGTACCTGTCAAGAGACTTGATGTTTCTAGAGTGTTCCATGAAATGGGATGGTGTGGGAGCAGACTGAGTTACTGCATCTGTGCTGCTTAACAGGGACCCTCAAGTGCAGTAGCAGGTATCTGTTAAATTTGTCATGCATTTGATTCTTGCTGTCTAACAGCAATCCCTACATTCTTTTCAATTATTTTGGAGAGCAAAAGACTTGAGAGCAATGGATTGATTTTTGAATACCACCAAAGCAGGTAATTTCCCTACTGACTATCTCTGTTTTAAAATGGAGTCAGAAAAATAGTTGATGTGTGAGGGAAGAGATGATAATTTCTAGCAGAATAATGGAGTGGAACCCTTCTTTGAGTGTAAGGGGAAAAAAGGGGCAGTTGATTACTTTTGGTGGTTAGGCTAAATCTGCCCTCAGCTGTTGTGCTGGGCCTTAACCTGTCTGACAGGATAACTGAAAGCTCTGTACATATTTTGAAAAGCTTCTTTGGGAGTTGGGTGAGATGAGTACCAGCTGGCATCCTGATGCTGGACAATGTAATCTCTGGCAAGCATGATGTGGTAGGACCACATGCTAGACAGTTTTTCTCTGTGGATGGGTTTCTGGAATTATTGTGAAGTATCATGGGGTAATGGAAGATGGGGTAGCCACAAATATAACACAATCTATGGCTTGATTCTGTTTATTCAGGAAAAGAACTCTATGGAACTCTGGAGCTCTTTCTTGCTTCAGTTTGTCATGTTAAATGGATGAGCTGAAGAAAGAACAAGGCATCCTTCAATTCAGGAAAACAACAGATCCTGGATGATATAAGGGGTTGTGCTAAAATAAAGCTGCTATATCCTACACGATGATAGGACTGTAACAAAAATAACTTGCTAATCAGATCTAGAAAAAGGCTTTATTTCCTGGTGACAAGTACTGACTGGTTAGGGCTTCCTGGGCTTGGGGGCTTGGTAAGAGGTAAATTTCACATGAGAAGAGTGATATGATTGTTTTCACAGCCTCTCTGAGGAAGTCCTGTTTCAAATGTGTGACCACAGCACCACTCACCTGGGAAACAAATGGGAAAGCTGAGGTGTGCTGAGCAACAGAAAATCACCTCCTGCTCTTGGCTGTGTGCATGGGGTCCATATAGAGGGTAGCATTTTTATACAAGCATATGGAATCACCCAGGAGAGATGAAAGGAATCCTTAATGAAAAAAGGCTCTGTGAATTGTAGAGTATGCCGTGGATTGTAAAACCAGAGTTATGCCAAAGACACAGAAGTGCTCTTGGACCACTGCTCTGAGACACTGAATTGAGAAAGAAACCAGAAGAGAATAACAAAGGGCTGGGTGGAAGGGGAGAAAAGTGGCTCCAAGCTACTTCTTTTCCTTCTGCTGTGTGGCTCATTTAGTCAAGCAAGTCTACCACAGATTATCTTTTTTTGGTCTAAATATAAGTACTGCTAGCTCAAATCACTGTGTTGTTGCACTTGTTCCTATCATGGCAAAAGAAGTAGTATGATGCACGAAAAATAACTGTGGTTCCTCGCTTCAGTTGCATGGCTGGGAAAATCATGGTTTCCTGAGGCATTTTGCATTTGTCTCTTGAGATGCCTCTATTCAGACATGAGATTGCTGGCAAGAAAAGCCTTATCCAGAACCATGTTAGGATAGTTTTGAACTGAGGTGGTATTTAGTTTCATCTCTCTGTAAACAGATGGAGAATTGCAGAGAAATAACCACCTAATTCAGAGCCACATCATTTGGATACCTGCAACCCCAAAATGCATTAATGTCTTTGTGGGTATCACTTCCTGTTAATTCCTTTCAATCCAGTTAATCAAATTAGTCACCCATTGGGCTTGCAGCTCTCCACAGCAAAGCCAGCAGGATACAAAACAAGGTACACTTCTAATCTTTCATTTTTTCCCTTTTGCATCCTTCTGCATCACACCACATACTTGAAGCTAGCATCTTGAATAGTCTTCAACATGAAGCCAAGCTAAGTGTGTCCTGACTCTGGAGGATCTGATCAGCAATGTGGGTCTAGCCTGGAGTGCTCTCTATCCCCATCAGCAGCCTGGAGAAGGAACAACAGAGCAAGCTAGGGAATTTAGCTGATCATGGTAATTTGTTTCAGTTGGTAAAAGCTGTTGAGGTTTGTTAGACACTCCAGCAGGAATTACATATTTTGGCAGCACAGTGAGAGAAGAGATTTGACATGGATAAAAGTACAATAATGCCCCCTGGAAAAAGTAATCCAAATTTCTCCTCACTTGCCTGGGCTCTGAATTTACAATCTGCTATGAAGGCAGAATGTTTGAGTCGATGCTATCACAGATAGCTTAATGAGGCATAGAGCAGCAGTTTTAAAGGGGAGCTGAGCTGCTTGTGTGTTTGAAAAAAATAATACAGTAACACAAAGGGAACTCTAATACATGGATATTCTGATAAAAAGTTAATGGAGAGCACAGAGTTGCAAGACTGAGGTTGTGGTTGCCTCCTGCTGAGCACCAGAACTCAGTGGGTCAAAAATAATTATTTGTTTGCACGGATATTAAAAACACTCCAGATTAAATGATATGAGAAATACTTAAAAGGCTGTTCCATCTGTACTCTTCAGAGGCATAAGCTAATGCCTCTTTGAGGCATGGAGGAAAGCATTAGGACATGGGTATTGTTTTTCAGAGGGTTTTTTAACATCTTTTCTTTCACGAATTAGTACTGGTTGCTGCCAGTAGGACAGAACACCAGAATGGACTCAGGTCTGATCCAATGAGGAAAAAAGCTGTATTTCTGTCTCAAAATTACGGTGATACATAGTACAGTGCTCTGTTATATCAGTAAGCTCTCAGATATTTGGTCATCCCTCCTCTAAAGAAATGTACTGTTATCTCATTAAATGCTGGATCTATGAAATTTTGTGCTGAGTTGGACGATGTTTCATTCACCAGGAGATAGCTTCAGAAGTCTAAAAACTCACATGCAAGAGGTGAAGTTCTAGAAGAGTCTGCATTTCTGGCAGGAGCAGGTTTTTTGCTACCAGCCTGGTCTTCTCAGGAGCAAGGCACAGCAGAGCATATGAAAAGCATTTTGACCTCTATAAGTGTGGAGTCTAAGGATGTACCAGGAAATACAAGGTGAACCAAGGGCAAGCACTACATTTAGAGGTTGCATAATGCTCTTAATATTTACTGTGAGTGGTTCAAACACATGAAAATAGGAAATACAAACACTTCTAAAATGTAGCTCTCTTACAGATGCACAGGATAGGCTATACTGTCTTTTCATAAAGTGATCAAATAACACTGGGTTTTAAGTACTTCACTCGTGATTTGTTTTTTTAGTGCCAGGTTACAACCCAAATGCTTTTTCCTGGAGCTGTATAATTTGGAGCTATTATTGCACCAGATGGCACAACTTTCGTTTCTATTTTTTCCTCAATTTGCCAGTCTGGATTTGTTTGGTTGTTTTTTGGAAGCATTACTGTGTTGGGAAAAGTGTTCTTCTGGCAATCTAATGGTATTATTCTCCTCCTTGCAGGCTACAGCAGTACAGGAAGAACCAAATTAAATTTCCAGGGAGCAGACCTGGTGCCTGGGCATGGCCAGTCCTTGTGCTGCTCCCGATGTATTATGGGGATTCCTCTGTGACCAGTTTGCATTGTAGACCCCCAGACATCAAACTGAAGCCAATCATTTTACAAAGGCCCTTGGAGGCTCAAACATTTCTGTCACAGATCTAAGGTCTGCTCCTGCAGAGTACCAAGGTGAACATGTCAGGTGTTTTTGCTTTCAGCCTTGAAGTACCAGTGCTGTGCAAGCTGGTGCTGGTTGGGAATTTGAAACACCTTGTGTCATTTCTTCAAAGTTTTGCCTGCATCCAGTTGTCTGGCTGGGTGCTCAGATGGCTTTACTTCAAAGTTTGTGCAAAACATTCTAGGGCAAAAAAAATTCTTCTGAAAAAAACCCAACATTCTTCTGAAAAAAAAAAATCTTATGCCAGGCTGTTCCCAAAGGGGCCAATAGGATTTATTGGCTAGTGAGCATTTTCATTGAGGGACACCACAAATGCCTATGCTGTGTGGTGTCTGTGCTCAGCACACCACCTATCCATCCAGCTCCCAAGACACTAGTCTGATGTATTTAGGTGTTATTTAGTTATTTTCTTTCAGGAGGGAAAGCACGAAGAAACTTGTTTTCCAAAAGTCTTTTTATGTGCATTAATCACTTCAATTTGCGCACTGCATGCCTTCTCAAAAGCAGCTGCATGGTATGCTCGTTGAGCCTAGGCCATCATTTATTGAGGAAACAAATCAAAGACTGACTAGATCCTCAGGTGATGAAAAATGAAAGTGGAAGCTAGTCAGTTTTTGCTAGCTAAGGGCTTAACTCCTACTCCTTAAGAGCTGCCTTCTTCCCTGTTTTAAAAATGTTGGTCATGGGAAGCAGTTACAGAGCAAAAGGTGAAAAGATACCCAAAACTGTTCTCATGAGTGACTCTTCCAAAATACAGTTGAAGGATGAGAACGAAGCCTGTGTAGTGTTTATACAGGGATGCAGTAGATCTTTGCCATGCAGCTGTTGGCTATTTTGTTGTAATTAAGCAAGGACTTTGAAATCTTCTACTGCCATAAAGAGGTTTTGCTGCTCTAGGCAGGAATAGCTGTAGCCTTGTCACCATAGAGTGAGGGTGGCTCTAGCTATTTTCTGAAGTATTCATATGACAGTCACTGAGTACAGGATACTCAGCACTGCATTCAAAGCTGCCCCTGCTCCAAGCAGTGCCTAGTCCTTAGTGACTCTCTCAAAGCAATTGAATTCTGAGTGGCTGCTGGGTATTTTTTTTTCTTTAAGAACATTTAATCCTTTGAAAATGTAATAGTATCAACCAGTATTGATTTGCAGTCTGTGCTTTGCCCTTGCAGCAAACTGCTGTTTACAGCTGCCTGTGTGGTTAACCCATGGGAGTGGAGGTAAAGAGCCACAGCTGTGCCTCTGAGCATAGAAAGAAGTTAAACATACATTAGCTATGTGTTTCCTGCTGAGGGTCTTGGAAGTTTAAAGATGAATGGGCTCTACTCAGGCAGTGTCTTGCAACTACACATGATTGCTCCTAAGTCAGTAAGCTCACCAGTTTGTTCCTGTGTGTTGATACAACCCAGCGCTGTGATGTACTTCAGTACCAGACTGAGCAGATGCTGTTGGCAGGTTTCAGCATCGCTTATCTTACTAGCCCTGCCATGGGGCACTGGCTTATCTAGAAAATTTGAAGGCATTGATTTTTTGGTTTCATTTCTTTTTTCTCATTGTGCAACTTGTGTTGTTCAGGCCTGGTACCCCATGAGCTGTCCTACTGTCCTATGACCAAATGAATGATTCCTTTTTTCCCCCTTCCTTATGCTCTTTGACTGATAGAGGAAGGATAAAGCTGATTCGATTCAAAGGCATCCACTGCAGACCTTTGGGGTGAGCTGCTGTGACCAATGTAAAAGTTTGCCTCCATTCAGGCCCTCAGCACAGAGCCAGTCCTGATTACCTTGTGTTTATCATTATCACATTCTTGTAAGGCGCAAGGAGTCATCCTGTCACAGGTTGTGAAGTCCCCAGAGGTAGTGACAGGCACAGGCCTTGGCCCAGCTGTAGGGCACCACTAATAATGATGGTAGAACAACCATGGTTACTCTTGCCTTTTTTGGGGCTCATCTTTCCACTGAGACCAGTGTTTTTCATTTATGAAATCATTCCCCCAAAAGTAATGTTTCAGGCCTGAATATCTTGCTGCTTATGCATTGTATCTTTTCTGCTGGTCAGCAGAGGATTTTAGTTTCTGAAATATGTCATTGTCACTACAGTTCACTCAGACTATGACCAGCTCTCTTGGTATCAAAGAGATGGAACCCAAGGGCAAATCCATGTGGACTGGCCACTAATGTTCACAGAAGTCTCTTCTTGTAACATAAGTGGCAGTTCAAAGAGCATCTGAGTCTCACAAGTGAAAGTATGCCTAGCTAAAGAGCACAGTGGTCTTGTGGCCAGGAAATAGTGTTTTTTCATGGTGTGAAACACATGGTAAGGTGGGGGAAAGTATGTATGTGATGCTGCTTACTTGGAGGGGAAATGTTAGCAGAGGGGAGGGATAGGATGTGTGGGGAAACATCAGTGTGAAATGCAGTGGTAGGAAAGAGTTTGTGTGCAGGGAAGTTCATAAGTCTGATGTGAGTGAAGGAAAGAGTGGGCTTTTCCAGTGACAACTTTGTGTGCTTAATAAGTCTTTTGGCTTGCTCAGGAGGAGAAATGTGGAGAAAACAGTGGTGTCATAGGATTTTCTAAAGTAATAAATAACCTGTGGTTTCAAAAGATTTATCTATAGCCATGGGTGACCATCTAAATGGTTTAAGTGAAGAATGTGCCCATGTTTCCTTCCCTCTCATTAGTATCTGGACTTTTTAAGCAGTCGCTGCAGGGCAAGGCCTTTCTGGTGAAAGATCCATGAAAAGATTAAATACACTGACCACAAATGGTACACCCTCCTTCCTCAGCATTTGGGCTGTAAAGCATGGTCTCTGGAGTGTGGGGTTTCCAGAGCCTGCAGTTCAGCTTCCAAGTGGCTGCTACATCTCTTACCTGGTGGTTATGACCATTAGAGAGCAAGTCATTCAGACATGAATGTGACATTGAATGTTTAACTAATCCCAGTTTCTGAATACTGGGACAGACTGCATAGAACTCAAACTTTTTGGCTAAAACCCTTCTGATTCTTCTGTCTGGCAGAGAGTCTTTGTACGCTATAGCTGGTAGGGCTATGTTCTCCCTCTAGGTCAGCTACACCTCACTGAATTTGGACAATGGTCTGTCAATGTGGTTTTATCTCCTAGTTTAGATCTGTTTTACAGTTAATTATGTCATATCCAGAGTGCAGTTCAAAAGCCAAGTCTAGTGCCAACAGTCTTTAAGTGCTACCTGAGGTTATCCTATCCCCAAAACTGCAGGCTGAAAGGCAAACAGAAAATTTAATTGATGGTAACAGCAATGTTTGTTTCTATTTCTTTATGAAGGAAGGTCCAAGCATAAGTTAAGATGCCTGTAAGGTTTTATTTTTAGTTGAAAATAAGCAAGTAATCTGTGCCTGTTCAGGTTAAATCCAGTAGCTTGCCAAGGAATGGCTTGTTCTTACAAGGCTGTAGGCATACGTGTTTACCTGGCAATGTATTCACAGGCATCTGTGTGCCTGGTGCTCTGTGATATTTACCACATTGCAGGTCCCCAAAACACAGACTGTGAGAGCCAGTTTGTATTCTTCTAATTTCAGGCTGATAGCTCAGCTAAAAGAAATGGCTTTTTCCCTGAAAGGGGGGTTGACATCCATGGTGGTGAGTGAAACTCCGATATCCTGTTTAAGGACAGCTTATATGACTCTGCCAGCTTCTGAGAGGTGACTGCCATTGACAACTGCTGTCTGCACCTGTGGCCTTCTTTCTCCCTAACTTTTCAGCCTCTGGTTCCAAGTAGGTCTATGATAAGCACCTCAGATTTCACCTGGTGTTGCATGCAGACCTTTTCAAAACAGCAATAAACTTTTCAAAGGACGATTATATGGAGGAACATGCAAGAGTTTTGCATGAGTATGACATAGAAGCGTACAGAGGACATGTGTGACAGCCCAGTTGCTAACTGTAAATTGTGTGAAAGCAGAACTTCAGTGTAATACTGAGATATTGGTACAGGCACTCGCAAGCCCTTCTTTCTAGAGCACCTTGCCAGATTTGGGGGACAAAGGAGTGGTTCAAAGTGAAGGTGAAACAAAACTTACCAGATAATAGACTGTTTTCTGTTTTACAGATTTCCTTATGCTGAGGAGCTGGTAATTTCTGCTTCTGTTCCAGGTATAGCTTGTTATATAAAATTATAGCTATATCGTAAGTGGTTATTATTGTTGGCATGGAAAGCCAGGGAGCAGATGCAAGCCTTGTTTTGAATTTAACTTTTGGCAAAGGAAATTTTGTGTGCATGATCGGTCACTTCTTTTCCATCTATTTGTTATAAAACCAGATAAATCATTGTCTGTCAGCACACAAGTTGAAGGAAAGGAGTCAAAATAGTGGATGAAAAGCCAAAGAGAATGTATTGAACTAGATACCAGATATACTATCACATTGTAATTTATGGAGAATATTTCCTACCTTGAGATAGAAATGGATTGTGTTTCTTTGTCATGTAAAGCATTGTTGTCTTTTTAAGGCTAAGGCTGGATAGAAAAGTATGATTTAGTTCTTATGAGGAAAAACCCTTCTTTTCTTAGTCCACAGGTTCTGCTCAGGAAGCAGGAGACATCAAAAGAGAAGGGCTAGAAACACATTCCTGGGGCTGCATCTGGAGTCAGTGAAAGAGGATAAATTTAGGACCAATTGTTCTGTTACTTGTGTGCACTTCTTTTTTGTGTGGAACAGGAATGGGATGAATTAGTGGGATGAATACACAATGGTTTTAGGAATAACAGCAAGCTTTTTAGAGCTTTGCTGGAAATGACCTGAGTTGAATTTTGACCAACTAAAATATTAAGCTAGTTGTCTGTTGATCTGACTGTACCTTGGAAGTACTTAATTATAAGGTGTGTTGTTGCATTCTCACTGGGAAGGACATTGAATACTCTATGACTCTATGAACATTTGTTTATGGTGATATACTCTGCACTGTGGGAAGGTAAAGGAAAGGCAGATAATTCACAATATGGATTTGGCTCATTAAGCCCCATTTAGATCCACAATGAATTATCTCAATTTTGTGCTATCTCAAGAGAGTAAGTCTTGTAACAGCTTTTTCCATATTCAACCTTGTCATAGGCTTTTTGATATATTGCTCATGGTGTGCCTAAGATGTTTTTTTGTACCTGTTTGTGCTCTCTCTGTGAATGCTCAGCTACATCTGTTTGGTGTTTCAAGCCTATTTCAATTCAAACTAATTGCTTCAGAGAATGTTACCTAGGCCCACAGGATGATTTGCTGTATTTGAATCAATTGACTTCAGTAACCAGAAGGAAAATAAGTATGGATCATAGATCCAGTATAAGAATAGGTATAGAAGTAGTTATTTTCTTTTAGGAAGTGCCCAGGGGAAACTTTCTGCTTTTGGTAAAAAGCTATTTCTTTGAAAGTCACAATTTGAAAAATTCCTGAAAATACCTCCAAAATTAAATGGGATTTACCCTCTTACACTGACCAGTGTAGCAGCCTGTAATAAAGCACAATTAAAATTTGTCCTTTAGGAGCATTCTATAACCAACATGTACAGTATGGACAAGGACTAGCTTAGAAACATATAGCTGTGATGCTCAGATGAACATTGCTGAAAATCTGACCCAGACCTGGATTATCACCTCACAGGTTCTTCCAAGTCTAGAAATTTCTTTCATTTTCATTTGCTGAAACAGTTAAAAGGCAAGTTGACTCTGAAGCAGATGTCACATGTCAATGGCAGTTTCTGCAGATGAATAACAAAGCTCTTTAAGACTACTAAAAATAGTTGGGAACTTCCCAACTATAGCTGGGAAGAGTCAATCCCTAGCACCCAATCTATAAATAAGCAAGCTATTGACTAATATGATAGGTTTATGCCTTTCATGTATCTTAAGCGCTTTGGAAAGCAGAGATAATATGATGTGGACATTAAAACCAAGAACTAAGAAGTGAGGACTTCTGACACATAGTTTAGGTGGCTTGCAGTAATCACAGCCATAGGTTTTTGGGATCTTGCAGAGCAGTGGAACTGTTTTCAACCTTCACCAGTTTCAAAATCTAGTCAGATAAGATGGGTGGGACATTTTCAAATGCAATCCTACCACTAGATGGGGAGAAATAGTTATCTTGACAGTATTTTACAATCCCTCTTATTAGAAAGAAAACAAAAAACGCTTTACTGTACATGCTTCTTCTATACCCAGTATGCCGCTTTAAAACATAGCTGGTCTGACACAGTGTGGGTGCTTGCAGTCTGAGCAGGTCACTTGGACTCCATACACAAGAGAGAATAATTGACACATTAGCAGTTCATTTTCTCTATTTCTCAAGTAGATCTCTTATCAGATAGGCAGCTGAATGACATAGTAAAAGTGCTTGTTCTCCTTCTCCTGGACTACAGAGGGATTCTAAGTGGTCTCCCATCTCAGATGGAGGCATTTTCATACTAGGTGTCAAGAAGTGGATGAAGAAAGCCCCACAATTTTTTTCACTATTTGCAGGTGCTGCTTTACACAATCTTCCTTTCTGGGAAACCACTTCTGTCCACTGGACTGAAAGATTAGGAAGCGACCTCATATGCCTTTGTAATCAGAAAGGTTTGAGAAAAGTTTGTTTCAGTTTCACCATCTGTCTCCTCTAAAATAGAGTCATCTCAAGGCTATGCAGTTGCTTTGCTTGTATCATGGGCATCCCATGGTGGCCAGGGCTCCTGCACGCTGCAAGCTGCTTGTTCTGTTTCATCAGTGTCACACATGCTCTCTGGTTATAGCTGAGGGAGACTTAATTTCCACACCTACTGCTTTCTCCAAACAGCTTTCACTTTAACTCATGAAAATGTACAAATGCTGGGGGGGTGGCTTAAAGATGGATTTCTAGAGGCAGTGTTCAGTTTTATAAGACTTATGCCTGTTATGATATTTAAACCAAGCTGAAAATACCCCTCAGGTAGCTCTTTGCCTTTAAACAGGTAATTCTGAAAGACTTGGGTCTGATTCAGTCCACAGGGAATGTTGGGGTGTTCCACAGCTGCAGGATCATGTCCAGGGAGGTTACAGCTGCTGCTGACCAGCATGAGGAATCAATGAGATGGGCCTCTGCTTGGTTAAACTCGGGAATCCATTTATTGCACCAACACAGGAACTAACTCAGCTTAATCCAGAGACGGAGAACCTCAAACAGGGGCATGGTGGTGGATTTTATAGAGGAAGGGTGGAGTTTTATTTTTCCTAGGTTTTAAAGCCACGCCTCTGACTTTAACAACACCTGTCTGAAAATCAAATCCCTGCCCCTTTGGGTGAGGGCAATCCACAGAATGGTAATAGCAAAATTGTTCTGAGTTTCACTGGCAATGGATAAGGCACAGGATTCAGTCAACAAATCCAGATGGGTTCTCATATTCAATTTTTCCAGCAAAACTGCTAGCAATTACAGATCTGTTGAAAGCTGTTACATTCTAGAAAGCATTAAAATGCTCCCAATCTGCATCTTGCAAGGGTGTCCAACTTATCTATGTCCTTGATCTCTTTGTTCATGCTAAATTGAAAGGACACAAGTTATTGTGACCTGGCTTGTTGATTGTTAACTTTATCTTTCTTCCCACCTTCAGAAAGTGACTTACATGAGAACAGACATAATATACCTGCTAGTAATTTTTAAATTTTGCTGAGGCTTCCTGCTTCCTTTCTAACATGTAAAAATGTGGCTTACTTGTAGCAGTTCATGGTGAGAAAATTTAAGAGGTATGCACCTTTTTATTTAGATAATGTTTTGTATTCAGTACTCCTTCTTTGTCCTTAGAAGTGATTGAGCCTGTAGGCTTTTAGTGAAAATTAGTTTAATAGCTGTGTATGTACATACGCACACAAAAAATACATCTGAAATGTTGCTTGGCTCTTATAAAAGTGTTCTTCTTCCGGATGAATAGAACTTCAAAGGATGTCTCATTTAGAAGGATAAATATTTTTTAAAATTAAAGGAATAAATTGCTTTTATTTAGGAGGTGATACTCTCAAATTGTCCTTTCAAAGCAAAAACTTAAATCTTTAATTTTGCAAGTTTCAAACCAGACAGTTCTGTTTTCTGAGCACTAAAAAAAGTCATATCTTTTAATCTAAGTACACTGTATGATTTTGCAAATATTATTGTCTGTCTTGAAGAGTACAATTTTGAGGAGAATAAGTACTTGAGGGTGAAAAAAAAAGAAGGAGAAAAACCCTAGCAGGTCTTGCAATATAATAAGCAGTCTAATCAGAAAAACCATGTAGGGGTGTAAAAGAAAAAGGTAGGGTAGTCACTTCAGATACAGCAAAAGCAGGGAATGTTTAGTTGCCAAGGCTGATAACCTTGATTTTATTGCCATTATAACTGATTTTTTTTATACAAGATCTACTTGAGAGCCTGGATTTTTTTCCTACGATTACAGGTCCAGCTGAGAAGCTTTTCCTATTCTTCCCATCCTCTTGAACCAGGAATTTTGGTGGCTACCATGAAGGAGTAGTTTTCCATCACTTTAATTCTACCAATGTTTAGAAAACCCTCTCTTTTTCACTGAGAAATATATAAGTTCAACAGGAACTGTGGGAGAAATATGCTGCAGTTTCATGATAGGAAAGTTGTTTTTCTACGTCAGATATGATATAACATTATTTTTAAGCTTTCTATTGTCCATCTCCTAGCCAAGATAAAATTGCTCTTTGAAGCATTTTTTCTGCTAGGGAGGCTCTGAATGAGGAAAAGAGCATGATTTAGGAGCTGAGCTGATAACCAGGAGAGCTACATTCAATCCCTTGGACTGTCAGCCTCAGCAAGTCACTCCTTGGCTTTAAGCCACCCATAAAATGGGATGAGTGATGCGTTCCCTTGCTGTTTGTCTCGCCTCTGTAGATTGCCGAACATATGGTGCATGAATTGTCTTTCCCTTGGTGCCAAGGACACCAGGGACCCAGACTGCAGTTGTGATTTCCAAGACAAGCCATAAACAATAACAGGAAATGAGATTTTTGTCTTGTGTCTGTTTTAGACCTTGTTAAGAATTCCTTTGTATTCTTCTATTTAATGTGTAAAGATAACTAGCTGCTTCCAAGGGGGAGCTACACACTGAAATGTGAAAGGAACAAAGTCAAAGTCTGCTTTCCATGAGAAAGCTCCTTCACACCTACCCCTGCCCTCCTGCTGTTTTTTCTTTCTGAGAGTGAATTTTGGCTTCTGAACCAGCAAAGATGAAGGTACCTCATGGAGAAGTGAGGAGCCAGTCTGTGGCTGTGGTGAGGGTAAAGAGATGGGATGCATAAAGCAGCAAAATGTTGGTTCTACGGGAAAGATGCTAAGCAGTGTGGGAACACAGGACAGACAGGAGTTTTGTATAGACAAGAAAGATTTGGGTCAAGTACATGTGTGTATTGTTAGTCCTGTATGGGTTAGTCCTGTATAGTTCCCTGTATGGGAATTAAGAGCTCCAAAATCCTGTGGCTCATTCTGCTGCAGACAACACAGTAATTTTCCTGAAAATTTCCACAGGAAAATACTGTCTTTAAATAAGAAGCTGATATTTCCTTTGAGGAAAAGCAACCTGGAAAATATAAGGTTAAATCAGTATTTTGAAGGGAAATGAGGATTTTCATTATTTTCTTAAGATGCTTTTGTCTGTTCCTTGTTTATGAAGGAAAGATATATAAAACACAATTCTGTTTTACATTAAAATGAAGCAAAAGTTATTGTTTTACATCAAACCACATGAGTAAGCATGAAAGAGGATTTTTCTTTTCTTGGCATAATAGGTGTGAATAAAGGTGGTTTTTCACATTTTCAGCTAATTTTTAACTATCACTAAGTTGAACAGTTCTGTTTCGGCACTTGCTTTTGGAAGGAGTAGCTGCAGCGTTACACACTTCTGACTCGCTTCTTGGGTAATTGTGGCTTATATGATCTCTCTCCTGCTGGATTTGGAGGTATAAACAAGGTGCAGCAGGACCACCATGTAAAAAAGCACTGACAGAACACTGGGAAATGGGTGGCCTCCAAGCTGTATAGAAATCCTTCTGCTTTGTCATCAAGCCATATCTGCAGGGCCAGTTGTTGGTATGACAGAGGTGGCAGCCACCCAGGGCAAGGAGGCTGCAGTGGGCAGGAGGAGAGCTGCCTGCCTGGCCTGTGCCAAAGCCCTGCCAGAGAGGTGTGAGCCCTGGGGAGCTGTGGCTGGCCACACTCCTCACACCACAGCCTTGGCCACCCCACCATGGGCAATTCAGCTGGGGCTTTGTGTGCCACAGCTCTTCATCCTGGGTTCTTGTCTTTTAGCACGGTGAGAGCAGCTGGTCCCTGGTGTCTTATCCTTTGGCATCCACACTGACTCAGTGTACATGGACGACAAGCCTTGAGCTGCTTCTGCTTGGCTGCACAACAAATGTGCTCTGAGTCTGCTTCTCACTGCATTAGGCAGTGCTGAAACATTCATCACCTGCAGCTGCCACTCAAAGTTGGAGACTTTTCTGGGAAAATGCTTCGCTACAGATTAAACTGTGCACATTGCTTGAGTCAATCTGATTTTTAGCTGTCTGCCACAAATCTATGAAATGTCTTTCTCTATTTAGAACATGATCTTCGGCTTTCTTTATAAGATAAAAAGCCAGAAGAAAGACAAGCTGACAGTAAAAGTAATTCCTTATATGCATATACTATTTGCATAAAAGACAGTCCAGCAATGTTTGCTGTGTCAGCTGAAGTACATAATTGTTTTTTAAGTTCTGAAACATCAGCAGCTCTGGAATGTTAGCCTAGTTGTGTATGGATTGAAGCAGTGGCTCCATTTTTGGTGCACATCAACATGAGAATTAATGTCTTTGAGATTTCAGAAAAGCAGTTAATTATGGACTTAAGTTTTGAACTGCTACCCTGTTTTGACAAACGGCATGTGTAATTGGAAGCAGAAGACTAAGCCATGCAATCTAATCCTGTTAGGAAAAAAAGGGCATCCATTAGCAAGTAAATCTCACCTCTTACCAAATGACTGTTGAACTGAGTATACAACTCTAGCATTTGCTGTGGACTGTATGGAAATAATTATCCAAAACAAAATATGTTATTGTGCTGGTATTTTATACATGCAGGAAGCTGGAAACCAAGTATCAGGGAAAAGGAATTAGAATTGGAAAAGTAGAGCAGCATTTGAAACTCATTATTTTGATCTTCTGGTGGTCAGGAGCAAAGGCCATGTCTCTCAATGTTAAAAACTATCTGGTATGTACATGAATAGCAGCCTTTTCACTGGCATCCATATTTCCCTGGAAGTCATAGCAGTTTATTTTGTCTCTGAACCAACCGCAGATTGACGCAACAGGGAGTTTATAGACTTCAAGTGGCAGGAAACAAGTATCCTTTAAGTGACACATAAAATTGAAGATTTAGCCTTACTTTTGATCATTGTCCACCGTTTCTTCAAAGCTTTGTGTTTGCTGTAATTTTATTTCTTGTCTCTTGCTGTGGTAATGTCTGATTTGTCTGGTATTTCTTGTTTCCTGTCTTTATGTTTTGGATGTAAGTTAAACTTGAATCTCTTTTACTTCAAGCTTCTCCTCCTGATGCTCTTGTTAATTCTGTATTAAGCTGAAGCTTGTCCACTTAAAGGCCCTTTTGGAATTGAATGTAACAAGAGCTTTGGATGTCACAGTCACTCTCTGTGTTTGTCGGTGCTTTCTAGAAGATGGCTTAAACTGAAGCAGGGTACTAGTTAATTCTATATATTTGTCATTGTTCTTGGTTGTATAAAGTTGCCACATGGGGATCCAAGTCTTATTGGTTCTCCTCAATATTCAGAAGTATTTGTGAGAGAATTCTCAGTCTGATCTATGAATTTAAAGGTTGTCTTGAGAGTTGGTGCTTGTGTAATATATCATACTTTCTGCTCAAAAGCACTAGGAAAGAATGGACTTATAATGATGTTCCACTGAAATCTAGCAGGAAAATTTCTGACTCAATTTTCTTTTTTTCAGCAGAAAAAAATTTTATTTGTGACAGTTCTTGTGGAATGGCTGCTTTTCTCATACTTGCTTGCTTTTCATACAAATTATACACATGATGCTGCTTCTATCTCTGGTTGAATTCATAGGAATAGCCTTTAAAAAACATATTGAATATTGAATATTGAGGCAGAAGTCAAGTCTTAGAAATGTGCCCAGAAATTCAATTCGTAATTGTTTTTTGGATGGTATGGTTTTTTAAAAGGTGGTTGTTGTTTAAAATTTTTCCCCCTATCCTCATGGCTGTAACGAAGGTGTTTGGGGCAGTAGATTCCCAGCCTTGCTAATTTGTTTCTGTCTCTCTAAGCTCTAGCAGAAAATCTCTGAGAAATCATACTGCAGCAATTTGAAATGTTACCTTTCCCTTGCTGTTCACCATGCTGTCAGAACACTGCATTTCATGGGCATGTTGAGTGCTGGCAGATCTTTGTGCCTTGGTCACCACAGTTTGCTGTGTGAGTCTGGCCTATTAATTTGAATTGTAATGAAAATAGGCCTGCACTGCTTTGCTGGGCTGAGAACCAGAGTGTCAACCAGACCAGGGGCACCCTTCTTAATTGGTGTAAAATTGATGGGGTCACAGCAAAAATGGAACAGGGCAACTGTGTTGCATCCATCTCGGACTTGGTAGGCTTGAGCAGGCTGAAGGTGCAAACACTGTCAGGTGCTGGGTGGAGTTGGCTTGAATATTTGTGCAGTTTCATGTCAAAGCAGAAAAATTCTTGCTCAAGTGTTTGTATTTCAAAACCTTCACTTTTAATCTGAGTAGATTGCAAGACAGAATCTTGCAAAATTTTCATCTGAAAATGAAAAAACTACTTTAAAAGCAAATAAACACAATATTCCCTGCCTCTCAAGTTTTACTCATGCATTTTTGCTGGTTCTGTTATAAAGCAGAAGACAGTTTAAAAATGTCAGCTTTAAGTTGTGTCATTGTCCATGTATTCCATTTTTCTATGATATGCTAATATTGCTTAAGACTAAATTTAGTTCACTCTGTGCTCTTCCCTTGGTCCAAATTCTTTCTGACTTTGGGGAACCAAAGCTTGATTTGTTACTTACGCTGCAATATTAAAGTATTCTGTTCCTCCCTACCAAATACAGATTTACTTTTTTTTTTCTGATAGGATTGTAATTTCATAGTCTTCAATCATGTTTGTATTTGTCTGGAAATCAGAGAAGCATCTCTGGTTACTAAGGCCCAGAGCCTTTAAAGTTGTTTCTGGCATCTCTGTTCTATAATTTTATCTCTGAAGGTTCAAACATGGCCAGATGTCCTTCAAGTACATGCCAAACTTTCATCAGCCTCAAAGAAGATATAGAGCTGGAGAAAGGAGCTGCTTAAGTAGATATGCCCTGGGAGTCCTGAGGTAGCACTGCTTTTTGTAGTCTCAGCTTGCATAAACCTAAAGCTACCAGGAACCACTGAGTGGTTTTGGCACGCATGAAGGAAAGCAAACATATTTAAATTTACAATTGGCTGGTTGTATCATCAGACCTAGGCTTATTCTTCACCAAATCAAAAATGAAGAACAGAACAAAGAGCTCTTGATAGACCATGCTCTGCTGGCTTCTCATGTTGTTGGTTTTGCTTTTTTTTCCTTTGGTTTTGTTTTCTGTTTTTTTTCTCCTTTGTTTTTTTTTCTCCATTAACAATTGTAGAAGAGATCCTTTCAGCTTCTCTGACCACCTCAGAATGGTTTCGTTAGAGGTGTTTCATTAATGCGATGACTGCATTTTGCATACAGAGAATGTTTTCCTGGATTTAATATTTATTTTAATATTTTAACTATTTTACTGACTTTACCTGTTCTTCCTTCCCTCTGTAGGATTTTTCAAAGGAAGTAGCAAGCATAACTCTCATTTGGTGAAATGGAATCCAATGTCTGATTCAGGGATGTGCTCACCTGCTCAGTCTTGTATCTGGCTCTACTGAGATAGATGGGTTCACATTTCATGTAGCTGGCACACACTATGGCTGCTCTTCCAAAAACCCTTCCAAACCATCCTTCTTCTGGGTACTGTGTTTGTGTCTGTAGCTTCATTAACAAATTACCTTGGTCCAGCACATGGGCTGCTGCAGGGCACACTGCTTTCATACAGTCAAAGCAATTTACACATGGCTGAGGTCTGAGATAGGTGCCCAACATCAGCAGTGACTAGCTTTCAGCCATTCTCTTTAGTGGGCTGGGTTTGGCTCACACCTACAGTCCCAGCAGCGTGGGTGTCTGTGCCTGTCCCAGCTCTCCTGGGGCCATACTCTCTTACAGGGAGTTGTGTTATCTGAGGGAACTTTGCCTTTTGGGTCAAGTATTCCTGCAGTACAGAAGCATCTCTGCCTCTTCCTTAGATGAGAGTTTTAACAGGCACATCCCAGTCTCCTAGGGGCAAGGGAGAAGGCACATTGAACAGGGGCATGTTGGAGGTTGGATGCAAAGAGAACATTGGAGCTCAATCCAGCTACGAGGTGGTCTGGGGAGCTAAGCACCCCTTTCTGCCCTGTGCTTTGAGCAGAGCTTGTGAGAAGGCTTGAGCTCACACTGTATTTATTTCTCCTCCTCCCTCCTTCTGGTTTATCTGTTCTCTAACACCCCACTGCCTCACAAAGAAAGCTGGAGAGACCTGTGAAGCACAGGGACTCTGGTGAGGACTGAGCAGCAGACACTAAGAAAAGATCTTAGTTTGGCTGGATGATTTGGCTGGATGGTTTGGCTGGATGATTTGTTTATATGTTTGCTTTTGCCTTGGGCAAAGCACGTTGTGAAAAGAAATGGATCTAAAAATAAGATGGGAGTTTATATGAAATGGGAATAACTAAAAAGGGGGTGAGAGGAAAAGCAGTGGAAATATATAGGACAGCAGCAGTAGCTAGAAACAGAAGGTGGGATAAGAAAACTAAGGTGAAAGCAATCGAGCCCCCTCTTCCTACATCCTCTTACACGTAGTTCTAGACAAGGCTCACCTTGTGTTCACACAAAACACAGCCTGCTCTGGTGGGGTTTTGTGTAGGTGTGAAGATCCATCCTCAGAGCTGCTTGCCACTTAGCTAGCTCTGCTTGAGGAAAGGGAGAGCTGCCAGGAGAGTACTAGAGACAGATGAAAAAACTAATACTAGGTTGAAGACATACTTGCATCATCCTAGCAGAAGAAAAAGTCAGCTTCTGTAAGAGAAAATGAGATTGCTGGCCTCCAGTATAAGCCAGAGGTTTAGCAAAGGAAAAGTACTAGTTCAGGCCTGTGACCTTGTACTGGGTTTTTTTGACACCGTTAAAATATCTGAACCTCATTTTAATACAGGAAAAGTATCTGACTTTTTAAATAAGATTATAAAAGATTTCAATGAATATCTGCTGTATCTGGGAGAGTAGGAGGGACTAACCTTCAGTTTTCAAGAGTCTGGAATGAAGAATCTGCTGACAGGGCTTTCAAGTAAGTCACAGAAGAGCAGGCTATCCTATGAACCTGAGATAGACTGTCAAGGCAAAACTCACCGGAAAAGCTCAGAATAAAAAGACTGAAAAATTGCTGTGCAGTTGAATAGCCCATTCAACTCCTTTGTGGAAAGTTATGCTGGAATGTCAGAAACGCGGGGGTCTTCTCGAGCTAAATCTTTATTTAATGATAGACCTATTGTATAGTGCATGCTGTGGGCTGGTTTAGAGTTACCAGGAGGCTGCTGTTCTTTCTGACATTGTACAGTGGTAAGAATCTCACTCCCTATATATGAATGTATGAAAAATGTGTCTGTAGCTATTTATATAAAATGAGGGGGAGGATGAAACAGTGTTGGTTATTTCTGAAAACTCCTAAACAAATCATCTGTGTTTGTCTAGATTGCACGTACATGGCTGTCTAATGCACAATTTACTTAAAAAATAAATTTATTTCTTCAGAAATAGCTGTCATTCTAAAAACACTGCCCTCCCTGAGGATGGAGCTGATGTCTTTTTTTGGAGCCATCATTTACCAGTGTTTTGGTTGTAATTTGGTTATGTCATCTGAGACAGGATCTCCCGTTACTGAAAGGATAGAGAAGGAGAGGTACTTCAGTGGTGCAAGGAATTTTGTTATGTACTTAGTAATATTTCTTTGAATTTTTTCAGAAGCAATATTGTTGAACTTGCTGTTAAGTAGCTCTTAACAGCTTCTGAAAGCTTCCTTTAAGTCATAGATTTCCATTTGGCTTGCCACCTTAGAAACAGAAAGTGGTTAACCACCCTTTCCAGAGGTAATCTGCATGTTTAGTCATTGCAAAAATGGTCTAATGAAAAAAAAGTAAATTTATCCTACTTTTGTGACTTTTTCTTTGCTTTTGAATTTTAAAGCTAAAAAAGTCATTCACATAGAGAGATAAAAACTGTAAGGGAGCAGCTTTGGGAAAAACCTCTCTTACTTCAGGTTTTGGTGTTCTTTTCCTCTTCAGTTTCCATTCAAACTGAGTATTAGACACCACTGAACCAGGACAGTTTTATGACTACTTCACATGGAACCCCTATTCTGTATTCAGCACTTACTGTCTTTTTGGGAGTGTAGTGAACCAAAGAACAGAACAATGGAGAATCAACTGCACTGTCAGTCTCATGCAGTCAAACTGTCTTTGTCTTTCTTCCTAGTGTTACATAGGTTTGTTCATCACATTTTTTTTTAAATTTAGGAAATAAGTCTATGCTGTGATGCAGATGAACATACAAAATTGTTGGAAAAAATACATAAAACTGGTGTATGGATGGACTGCAGTATGTCCTTGCATTACAGATTAGAGGCCTCTCCTCATCAGATCTTATCTGCAAATGACTGAATCTCAATGTACACGTCATGAACGCACTAAATAGTATGTAAGCAAGTGGCAATTTACACAAACTGAAATTCACATGTACTACTTAGGAGATTTTTAATTAGCTCTATTGTTATATAAACCAATCATAAAGACAGTAGTAAAGACAAAGGCATGGCAGATTGCAGCATTTTCCAAGACTCAGGAATGCCTTGGAATGAAGATTTTTGCTCTGTTCTTAGGTCTAACACTTAGTAGTAGTTTAACAACAGATGTGGCACTCAGTTTCTGTGTCAGTTTACTCATTATGTAATGATATGTAAGATTTATCAATACCTAGTTTCTGGGATTGTCATAAAGTATTAAAAATGTTCATTATGCAACCAGGCACTCCCAGGTAGGAAAGAAAATCTTAATGGTCGGTTTTGACAACTAGAGGTAGTGAAACTCAAGGCTGTTGACACTTGGAAATGACAAAATTCTGTAAAAACAAGGAGTTTCCACTTGGAAAGAGAAAAAAAAGTAGAACTTTCTATACAATTGATTCTTTTTTCCATTTTGAAGGGAATAAAAGTTCAGATATTTTAGATGTTTAGATGTTCAGATGTTTATTTAAAACACATACCAGTTTCTCTGGGAATTATATTACTAGAGATTTTCCAGGCTATGCCCAAGAATTTAAGAATAGTTGTTACCCCTTGGTACAGAGAAGAGATGTGGTAAACCAAGACCCTGCCACCTTGAGCAAGCGTTCTTTAGGCTCTCTGGCTCCTAAAAAAGACTTGTACTCATACAATTGCTTTGGAGCTGTGCAATGATATCTGCATCCATTTGGGTTAGGGACCCCAAAGCTTTCCTAATCTGAAATGATGGAGTACATGGTCTGTCCTGGGGCCAGGCCACACAGCTCATGCATGGTCTGCAGATCCAGGTAGATCCAGGGTGCCTGAGGCTGTCACTGCCTTCCCTGCTGGCCCCAGGGCAGGGGCAGCAGAAGCCCTGAAAAAACAGATTAGAATCACAGCTGTCAGCACTTCCCCTCTCCTTGCTAGAGCATATTGCTCTGACGTCCTGTATCACATGCTGAGTGGTGTCCTGTTGAGGTCTTGGGACTTCCTCAGCGTGCAGGAGTTTTGTGGGAGCCTGCTGGAGTCTCCTGAGGACCTGTTTGGCCAGAATCAGCCCTGCGTCAAGCAAAGCTCTTGGGAACTGTGACACTTCTATACTGAATTTTTGTCTGAAGGGATCACAGTTGTGTTTGTTAGGAGAAATGTGTCAAGCTTTAATTCCAGTTTTGGGATGGTACAGCTTTGAGTCATTGTGCAAATCTCTGTTAGACCAACTTGAGGACAGCTCTGCCAGCACTGCCCAGCTCAGCAGCAGGCCCTTGGCATTTGTCTCTCCATGCTGCATTATTGAAGAGTGTTGCTAGAGAACAGTCTCATGGAGCTCCTGAATTTCAGTGCTTGCTGTTTCTCTGTGCATTTGTGTTGAAGGAGGAAGTCCCTCCAGTTACTTCATAAGCCTTACAAATGCTTCCCTTGCTTGGAGATGCTTTGGGTGAAAGATACCCGGGGGACACAACATCTGGTTCTCTTGTACTAGAACTCACAGTAGCTCCTAGCAAACCCATTTGGTTGTAACAATATTCTTTGATTTACTGTACTCTGCTAATTAATTGATAATATAAGGAAATGAAGAAAAACAGTGACTGACAGGAATTGAAAATGAGAGAATCACAAGTTCTCTTAGCATTGATTACATAAAGAAGCACAGAAGAGAGGTGGATGTGCCTCTGACAAACAGCTGAAATGAGTATTTCAAATAAGACCTGTTTTTGTGCTCAGTAGAAAACATCCTATTTACATGGTTAGCTTGGCATCTCCTTCTTGCTCATTGTGTGGTTCAGAAGTGAGAGGAAATTGTTTCCTGATCTGTCAAGCACAGACTGAATATCTGCCTTGCATATGGCATCCCACCTTCTTCACTGTGAAAGAGATAAGGATTGTGAAGATTGCTATAGAAATGCTGTTGACATCTTTACTTTTCCAGCCCTTGTCTGCTTTTCCTGTTATTCAGCAGCTGGTGACCACAGAGGCCATTCCCATGTGAAAAGTAACTTGGTTTTATTACCAAATATAGTGGTATTGAGATGATCTAGATTGTGAGGGCTCTCCCTACAGAGTAGTTCCATCCTGAACACCTTCAAAACTAGATTTTCCTCTCAGGATTTACTTATTTTCTAATGGGTATCAGCAGAGGAAGCAAGAAGGGAAGTTAATTGAGACCCTTGTTACCTGAAGCTTGGCTTAGGAAAGCACCCAGAGGAGTTTATGAAGCACAGGTGGAGCAGTGTTTGGCATTTCAGTTTACCCAGAGCGTGATTGTGTAGGGAGGCCAGTTTTGGGCCCTAAGTTGTGTCTAGGTCTTCCAGTGAGGTCCAAAAGATTTGGCCTGGATAGATGCCCATGTGCAGGCCTGAAGCACTCCTTTCATGCTGAACACTTGGACAGATGTTTTCACAACTCCCTGTTTTCTACTTGTTTACAGATAGCATGGGAGTAGTACAGGCTTCATGGTTTTTAGCCATATATCAATTCCTTGGCCTTTAGCAGAATTCCTCATGATTTCAGATGTAACTGACATAGTGTCAATTGTTACAAGGATTCTTTTGCATCACTAGCAGTAGTCCAAGATATTTTAAAGTCTACATCATTCACGAACAGCGTGCAGCATGCTTGGATACATTCTGTGTTTTCCTCATCATATCACATGTGTGATCTAGTACTGTTTCAGTGGAAAACTCCCATGCTGAATAGTTAACAAAAAGCAAAACTGTGCTTTTGATGATACGAGGACCATTTACATTGTGTAGATAAGGAGAATTTTGCTTATGATCATCTTAGCAAGTAAAGCTAGCAGAGAATTTTTTCTAGCTTAATAATGGCTTTGTAGAAAACCCTGACAAAAGGACTGTGCAACTTTGCATCCCAGAGAAAAACAGGAGACCCAAATAGTCACTGTTCCTCCCCCAGCAAGGCTGAGCTTTACTAGCTATTTCAAAAGATGGAGTATGCCTGCAGCAATCTGTTTGGGTTCTCGGACTTCCTTCTTGAAGCCTTTTAATATAAAGTCAGACAAATGTTTTCAGAATTAAAACCAAAGCGATTTAACTGATAATTTTTGATAATTTTTTAACCTGCAGGAATATGTCCATTAATATGTCCATATGAGTTTAAACTGCAGGAATATGTCCATTAGCTAAACTGAAAGTTGATAGAGCATTTGTCTTACACCAAAGAATCTGGTCTACATTAAGTAGGGGCATTCCTTTGCCTGTCTGAAAGGGGTTTATAACAGTATTACAGTTACTCTGTAACTCTAGCTGATTTGATCCAAGGCCAGGAAAGAGAGATGGTGCATCTCACATAGAAATGCAATCTCATACAGTATTATTTCATTCTTGGCAGTTCTTTTTCCTTCTTGTCTTACCTGACTGCATGTGGAGGATCACTGACTCCACTCTGACTGTACCAGCTTGTATTTGGAATCTTGGAAGAAGGACATTATGAATCTTGTGTGGTACTGGTTGCTTGACCCCCCCAGGAGCAGAAGCAGAAAGCCACTAATTCATACAGTGCTGAATAAATCCATGAGAAAACCTGGCAAAGAAAAGGAGCTAAAGGTTAGTTGATCTGGACAGTCTCAACACACACCACCTGACTGCACAAATCAGATTTGAATCAGCTCTTCTGAAGCCTAGAAGTGCTTTCTACTTTATTGACAACAGAAATAATTCCTATGGGAATAAACAGCTAAAGCAACCATGATTTTTTTCAGTAAAAATTACTGGGTCAAATTCTGCATGTCCTCCACCTGTATTCTGTTAAATTACTGCTGGCATCAAAGGGAATGATTTTGCTTGAGGCAAAGGATAGTGATGGCATGGTGCTGCTGGACTGAGTGAGTGCGTCTGGATGTGTTTACTACTTAACTGCAAGAGGACCAGCAACACTTGCTGTCACATCAGTGAGAAAGGAGCCATGACTTGTGTTTGCCAAGTGAAAACATCACACCAAATGATTAGCCAGAAGGACCCAAAATCACAGCTGAACTGTCAGAGAAGAATTAGAGAAATAAACAGGACTGCATGATTTGTCTGTATGATCTATATTTTGAAAAGATGGTCTGGCAGCATTTTTAGGAGACTTGGAAGATGTGAGTTTTTGTCTGTGTTCACTGTACTCTGGAACGCCCTCACCAGCCTCCCTCCTCCTTCAGTGCTGCCTGTGAGGATAGCTCTGGGTAAGAAGAGCAAGCCCCAGATGGCAGCAGATTGATGGGGATGGCCCAGCAGAAAGAGAGCCTTCCCGGAGCCCTTAGAAGTCCCAGAGCCTTGGTTATTCCAGCAGAAATACAGGATAGGGGTTTTTTTGTTTATTTTGGAACATTGAGGGTAGGTAGGTACTGTCCATGGCAAATTTAATCTGAAATAATAGAAGAGAGAGTGGAGAAACTAGTGTAAGGCTGCCAACTTTTAGTAAAATGAAGTAATACTCTACTCCAAGTGTCTTTATCTGGTGGTAGGCTTAGACTACAGAAGGACAGGCTGCCCACCCTTCCTTTGAATCTGTTCTGTCTGTAAAGGGAGTTTAGATTCCCCAAAGGATCTTAGTACATTTCCTTACAAAGTTTTAGGGAAACAGTTGTAGCCTAGTTGATTTATAAAATAGATGCTTTTAATTGACTCCTAGAATTGCAAACTTCCTAGCTTTTAGGGTGTCCTTATTTCATTTACTGAGTGCCCTCAGCTAATTATTTTACAGCCAGTTCAAAGCAGCCATGCATATAACCTGTGCAGCTCTTAAACATTTGCTGAAAGGTAGAACAGGTGGCTGGGTAGCAGGTGGTCACAAATAATCCTTTACTTTATTAAGTTAGGATTCAAATATGTAGCTAAATTGTCCTGTCTCCTTTCCCTGCTCTGCTGTGAAGCTGGTGTCTTTGGGTTTTTCTGAGGGCAGTGCTTGGTGGGCATCGTGACATTGTGAACACTGAAGCAAGCAAGATAATTTCCATAGTTGTTGTCTGGGTAAAAATGAGGTCTTGTTGGACCTTCCCCTGAACACCCTTTTATCATTGTGGCTTCCCTGTTCTGTATTTTCCCTTCCATTAGCCCTATTTCACCAGCCCACAACTTTGTCATAAGTGTAAATGTCAAGTGGCTTTAAAAATGAATCAGAACACAGTTTCTGTAACCCTGCCCATCTGATTTTCTCCATCTCTGTATTTGCCCTCTAAAATGCTCTCTGTAATTACTTGGTATGGGCTAAGTTGGACTAATTACTAACAGATAAGCATAAAGTGAATTACTGGAACTTAGTTCCACAGCCAGATTTCAGACTTCTCACATATTTTTCCTTAGTTGTAACAGCTAATATCTTTAATACCTCATCCCACGCTGTATTAGCATCAATGCCAGGACTTATGGGGGTTTCCAAGAGTACTCATTTCTTATTTTGTCTCAAATTAGAACAAAATGCAAACTTTATAAAAAAAAAATTTATTACATTTTCCAGGAAATTAGTCTTTGTAATTTATTTCATTTCCAAACCTTTAAGGATATTTTATATTGAAAGTTATATTATCTATAAATGTTATATTAAATTATAAAAACACAATAAAAATGTAAAGGTAAATATTTTAAAATTTAAATACGAACTATAAATACACATGTAGACAGATTAAACAATTAAACATTTCAAAATTTTTTGGGATTTACTATTCATATTGCCAAGGCAAAAATGAATTTGTAAAATGTTTTGTTCTACCTGAGACTTCTTTTTTAATTACAGCAAAATGTCAACTATCAAATGTTCAGTTGTATAAGCAGGATTCCTTACTGGAGTGAAATATTACAATTTTGTGGCTTCAAGGAGCTGGTTTGGTTTATTCAATGAGCTTGAATTTACTCAAAGAGCTCTGGAGACTCAGAGAGCTCAAACCCCATTTTTTGATCTAATTAGCAAGGGAGGTATGATAGACACACCCCTCCTCACATGGTGTGGTTACAGCTGGATGGCTCTGAGCCTCATGTAGTTGTTAATTCCTGGAAAACACAAGCAGATGTGTAGGGTTGAATGGAGCCCATGTTTGTTCAGGGATTTCCCTGCTGCCTAGTGATTTCCAATTTCAAATAGTTTAGTGTGCACATGGTGATTTTGCTGTTTCTTGCTGTATTTGATCCTCTGTTTAGCCACTTACTGGAGGTTTGTTCTGTCACTTGTGAACAGGTTTAAGAGTGACTGTGGCACTGTTGGGGTTGGGGAAAACTTCAGGAATATGCATGGCCTTGAGAGTTGGCTTAGGAGGGATCATGGCCCTGGGGGTACATTTGGGGAAGCTTTTGTAGCTGGGCCAGAGAGCTGGGCTATTGGAGCCATATGAATCCATCTGGAAGATGCTGTGGTCTTGGGACAAGTATAAGGAGTGGGCATGGTCTCTGGAAAAAATGCAGTCTGATGCATTTGTCTAACCCTTTGTGGATGTCGGGAATGGCATATACTGTTCTGCTGGAAGGTCTTTTCTTTGATCTTTAATGTAATATTTCCATGGCAACTTGCTCCCACTGGAGATCAGTCCTCACATAGTTCTTATGGTGTGCTGGGTAAGGTACCTGCAGAGGAGAAGTAGGGCCAGGCTGCTGTTGCACTTCTGATTCCCAATCCAAGATTTTCTATAAATGCTTTAATGGGACTTTTTGAATATGTTTGTCATCACACATTCCATACAAAATCAGGCAGCAATATTAACTGTTTGTACTCTGAGCATAACTATAATTATCTGTATTATGAATATATATAATTATGGTCATGTGCAGTATCTGAACAGTTGGTGCTGCTGCATGCAACTGTGAACTACTCTGGGAGGTCTCATATACAGGAAATAGCTGTAGAAGTGTTGGTGAAAGGGTAATTAAGCTAAAGGATAAAAGTATCTGGCAAAAAGCATTCTTTGTGCTTAGGAAACAAGCACGATTGTTGGGCAGGACTAAGTACTGCTGGTAGGAACAACTCAAAATGTTCTCCCAAGGGCAGACCAATGTTTACATAGAATGAAATCTGTGTTCCTTTTTCTCCAAAAATAAAACTGCAGTGGTTTTATTTTTGGTGCAACTTCCAGTATTGTACAGCACCTATAACTTGTGTATGCACAGCAGCTCAGCGCCAAAAAGGAATGTTGGTTTGTCTTAAGGTAGGCAGCCAAAAGTAGAAGCCATCCCCTCCCCTCTATGGGGTGCAGTTTTGAAAATAATTAAATGTAACTGTCAGAAGACCAACAGCTTTGTTCTGAGTGCTAGGGAGTTAATGGTGATTCCAGTCACCATTCCTCTCTTCCCCATAGAGATGCATTCTGCAGAGGGAACACACTATGGCAGTCTGGGCAGCTCTGACCAAGGAACTCAGTGTCTGTGAGCATATTCTCAGTTCACACTGCAGGAATCAGCCTTCTAAGAGAAACTGGAAAATGACATGAGCACCAAGGTCCACATCTATAATTTATTTTCTCCCTTTTTCCTCCTGTAATTTACTTTTCTGATTTTTTGTCTTTTCATCCTCTATCTGCCTCCACACTCTTTTGGCACAACTGTTCTTCACTGTTGTTCCCCTTCCATTTCTTCTTTTCATGACAGGACCAATCCATCTCCCCTCTTTTTACTCCTTGCAATTATTTTCCCTGTTAAAAGCTCTTGCTGCCTGCTGAGCCTTTAACGCTAGCTTTTTAGAAAAAAACATACTCGCCTCCAACAGCAGATTCCTTGATAAGTATCCTAACAACATAGTCTCCTTGGCATTTTTTTTGTCTCTTTTTCACTTAGTTTTTGGCAAAATCTCTCTTCTTTAGTGTGTTAGTCAATAGAACTATTAGCTACCTTGGTTACACTTCTAAGCCTTGTCACGTCTGCATAGCCCTGGTACTTAGCAACAAAAAAACCTCAGAGTATTTTTCTACAGACTTTCTCCTGAACCTCTCTCCCCACATGACAATGTTTATAGTGGATTATCCCTCCCCTAAACCAGAATTATTTAGCTTTGAAAAACTACTAATGATGCTGCAAACAAGGAAAATCAGTTATAGAACTCTTCAGGAAAACACTATGAATAAGCAGCAACAAAAACAGTGGCAGTAATCTCAGCTGCTCGTAACCTCAGAGCTTAAGGGTCACTTCACAAAAAGTTACAGGTGTCCTTTGGCCTTCCCGTGTTGTGTGAATGTGTATGTTTTTGTGCTTTAATCTAAGTCTACACAAAAGGCTTTTTCCATTTTGTTACGCTGCACATCACATGAGAGCTTCAGCAGCAGGGTGTGGTCTGTGGATGTGAGGCTGTATCACCACTGTAAACAGAAGGCAGCGGTGGTCTAAAGGTATTAAC
Organism: Anthoscopus minutus; assembly: GCA_013399455.1. NCBI lineage: Eukaryota > Metazoa > Chordata > Aves > Passeriformes > Paridae > Anthoscopus > Anthoscopus minutus. Next base: position 6,719 of record VWYI01025694.1, on the reverse strand, counting down.
TGTACAAAGTCAGGGGTAAGACTTCATTATATAAATAATTTGTCTCAAGTGCTGTTTTTGTTCCCAAAACAAACAAATTTTGTGTATCCTTACATCTATATAGCACATGTAGCAGTAAGATAAAATTCCAGCAAAAAGGTAGGGTACATTGTCAGAAAGCTGACAGACTGAAAAATGAGGTTACTAGAAGATGAGGTCTATACAGATAAAAAAATGGTGAATAAGAGGCGAAACACCAGTATGCAAGGCAAAAAGGGAAAGACTGTATCTGAAAATGGCTTGGGAATCTTCATTAAATGTCATTAACCCTTGCAGCTCCTTGCCATAAGGCATCAATGACATTAAAAGCATATATGGCTTCCAAATGTCACAGTTGCAGGAGAGAAAATAGATCTCTGAGGTGCAGGAATTCTCCTTGCATTAGGCTGGAAGCCCACCACTAAGATGAATATTTCATTAGGCAAGTTATGCTGTAGCTGTCTTCAACAGAATTTCTTGCTGTTTTGATCAGAGGAATCAGCTCTGTGTGAGAATGAATTCTAAATTCACCAGACTGCAGGTGTAACGTGATTGGGAATTCCCGTCTTCCTATTGGGCTGTGCACTCTGGGCACAGTGGCTGTGGTGTGAGTTTCACTGCTCATAGGTTCTGTGTAAAGGCAGAAAATAAAGTGGTAAAAATGAGCCTAATTTCATTTAGTTTATATACTGTTGTTAAGTTTTAAGATCCTGGTTTGGGCAAAAAATGGAAGTGGAGTGGGCACTGGGCATATGCAGAGGATTTAAATTCTGGTGACAAAGAGCCGTGTCTTTCCTGCCCATTATTTGTTAGTAGCCACTATGGGAAGGCATTTCCTATTCAAATCCTGTTGTGGCTGTAGTTCTCTGAAATGTTCTTTTTAACTAGTTTTAATTTACCTCCTTTTCTGCTTATTGTGCTGTCTACAGTTTGAATGTGGTACATAAAGGGCCCCACAGAAGCACAGAATGTCATTTTCTGCACAACAGACCACTGACAAGATTGCATGTCAAAGGAAAGGCCAGTTTTATTAATGGGAATAATGGCTGTGTATGCCAGTGGTTACTCTCCCCTGTACCTTTAGAAGCAGTTCTAGGAGAGGTACCACACATCCCTTCTGTGGGGTGGAGTTTGTCCAAAGTTCAGTTCTTTCTCCTTATTCCAGGGAGCCCTGGCTCACACCACAGAGTGCTTGGGCTAGCTGAGGGAAAGCATGGAAGATGTGTTCTCTCCTGCAGAACACAGCCATCAGCACAAGCCACCCTATGAATTCTGCTTTTGAATAGGGGCTCTGTTAGGCAGCCACAGTCTGTGGACTTCGAAGCAAAATACATTTTAAGAGTTTGCAAATATGTTCACGTAATTCCAGACTGTCATATGAAATCCTGAGAGCTCTTAAATGATTTTTGAGATGGAAAAATCCCATCCAGTTACATTTCTACTAAAACCTGTAGCTGTAACCACAAAGCTTCTTCCAAGGTTTTCTGAATGATAACTGTTTCTTATGTTTCTAGTTTAAAATACATATTTTTGTAACTTTCATCACTACAAGTAGCCACAATGGAGAGGAATCAACCAATTTGGGTTTAAAGAGTGAAGTTTACCCCAGCTATTTTTCTCCAATTGGATGATTTTTCATTTTAAAAGTTAAATCTGAGCCCATAAAAATATGCCTTAGAGTAAGTTTATATAATCATATAATGAACTGTATCCAGTAAGTAATTACCACTTCACTTTTTTCTAGTGTAATAAAAATCTTGAAATGGAGATCTGCAATATTTTATCAGATTAGCTGCTTAACTCATTTGATATTATTACAACAGGTCCATCTGAGCAGATAAGGTCTCCCTCATGAGAGATGCTGATGCTAGAAGGCCTTTATCAATCAGTCCTGAACCAGACAGTGCCTCATGAAAAGCGCCCCAAGGATACTACCAGGTGAACTGGCAACTCATAGCATGGCAATTCCTGTTCAGGGTTTATTTATAGGCAGATTTTGACCCTGGAGGTTGATTGGAGCTCTAAGGTCATTTTCTTCTCACCTTGCACAGAGAGACTCTAGGCAACTCTCACTTAAGGGGTTTTGTGTGAGTCAGTGCTGTTCCACTGGGAAATACCAGAGTAACTTGCTAATGGCTTGAGAGCAGTGGGCATGTTAGAGCTGACAGCACAGTGGATGTTATACAGGAGAGGGTAGGAACCAAATAGGTATTTTCCCTGCTGAGTAGCCTATTTAAACCTTGTCTTGACCATGTGTCCACTTGTGTGCATTCTTGTTCTTGTGTAATATTACCATCATTCTTTTCAACACCGATCTCTCAGAGAGACTCCAAGTCTTAGTGCTTAGTCTTACAACAATAATGGCTCGTGAGAAAACTGTGGCCCCAGAGTGGAACCAAAAGGCTCAGAAACCCAGAGGGAGCAAATGAGTTATTAGATTTGTTTCAGTTGTTACAGTTTCTAAATAGCTTTTGAGGTGGTTTTTTTTCCATGGGATTTTAAGGACTTAATGCAAGAAATATGATAGATAATACTCAGCCCAAATCAAATGACAGACACTGCACAAAAATAAACAATAAATCATTAGGAGAGTGGGACATGAGCTTGTATTTTTGGAATCCTTTCCTTGTGCCTTAGTGACAGGACCAGCCACTTCCTTTGCATAACAAACATGTAATAATTTGGTCTAGATTCTTTTGTTTTAAGCCCCCAGATGGGAAGGAAAACCAAAACTTTTTCAGGAAGGAGCACCCCCATTTTTCTGTTGCTCTTAAGAGCAGAGGCTATATGCAGGCCTTGAATCAGAACATGCTCTGTAAATATCTGAAATAAGCCTCACAAAGCTAAAAGAGTAATTTCAATTGCAATCTCATACTTGGTTTGGAATAGTTGTTTGCTGTTTCATACAACAGTAAATGGGAGGTAAACTATGTCATAACGGTAGAATACTTTTTAAATCTTCTGTGCAGTATCTGCAGGACTTGTCTTGGTAGGTCTCTTCCTTTCTTCTCAGATCCTCTAACCAAAATAAAATCTGTGGGTAGAGAGATAGAAAGAGGTGATAAAAGACAGACAGAAATAGCTCTCAGCATGAGAAAGGGCCATCGTGGCCATGGACGCCCACAACAGTAAGGGCAGTCAGAGGTGCCCTTGGAGCAGGTCAGGTGTTACTGCAGGAAGGCCCTTAGAATTACCTGCTCCCTGGGATGTACAACAGTGCTGGTGCAGATTACAGAACACTCTGTAGGGAGCTTTATAGTGCTGTACAAATCATGGCCAGCTAAAATCTGTGTTCTGAACTACACTGATGAGCATCTGCAGATTAGTAATTTTAGATGTTTTCAGTTTGTTCATACCTACATCTTTGCTAGTGGAAGAGTATAGTTGAGGGCTTCCAGGTTTATGGCACGTCTTTTAAGCTTCTTTTCCTAAGGTGAAGAGAGACTTAGCGCACATGCAGTGCAGAGATGAAAGCTCAAGGGAGCTGCTAAAACATTATGATTTATTAAGGACTTGTTAATGAAATGACTCCTTGTCACCCCTTTTCTATTTTTATCCTATTTTCCCTCAGCTTTTCCTGTACTCACTTGCAATAGAATTTGAATTAGCATATTCTGTAGCAAATCCCAATAGTTTGGGTTAAGTAATTAATTTGCAGTTTAGAATATAAGGTTTAGCTTTCTAAAATGCATGCACTGCATTTTCCCACACAAATGAGAGAAGAGAATATTTGTGTTTGCTAAATTAATGTGTCTTACTTGTTGTATCATGCACCAGTATTTGGCATAATAGCATTGCTGATGTACAGAGGTACCCAGTCCTCCTCCATTTTCTTCTTCCCATCACGGGTCTTGAGCAATCTGTTAAAACAGGTGATCTGCTGATGAAAACCTCTAGCATAAAGCAAAGCACAAAGGCAGTCAGAAGTTATATAAAAAAACAAGCCAAAACAAAAAACTCCAAAAATCAAAGAATTTTATTTGATTCAAGGAATTGGTTAACTGAGGTCTAGGAATTGAATGATGTGCTAGCAGTTTCCAGGAAAGCTGATGGTCATTGTAAACCTTTAACCTCCCAGTTCCTTAACTATAAAATAAGTTGTGAGAAGAATACAGCAACAGCCATGTAAAGTCATTGCCTAGGAAGAGGTACTGCTTTTCTGCAAAAAAGCCAGCACAGCCCAAAGGGGTGGGGAATTGCCCTGCCTGCCTCTGTTGAAGTGAGGGAAGGTGTGAATACTTATATAGGCTGAGGGTGTGTCCACTGTGCTCTCTGCTGCCTTTCCCCTGTGCCAAAGACCCAGCCAGAGTGCATCTCTTAAGTTTCTGTGGAAACTTAGGTGGTGTGGGACAGGAAAGATATGGTTGATTTGTCTCAAATATTGATGTATGCTGGTCTGCCCATGTGTATTTGGAGAGCCCTTTGTGGCAAAGTTGTGCACAGGTACTACAAAAGGAGTCAAAGAAAATTGGCTGCTATCTAGCAAAGTTTGAGCAAGAAGGGAAATGGTGACCATGAGTCCCCTGCTCTCTACCTTACTTTGACAAGCTATGTTGGGCAACCATGAGCTGGGAGAACATCAGTCCAACCACAGCCCCCAATCTTCAAGTGTACCTTAGACCCTAAGCCTAATTTTTTGTGGTTTCTGTGTGTTTTGCTGTTTTGTAGGTGTTTCCTAAGGATGTTGGAAAGACCAACACCATGGTTGTTACTTGCCTCCAACACAAGAGCAGCACCCTGGCTCTTCATTTTGCACTTTCCTTTTATACTTGTTTGTATGAAAAGGAGGTTTAATCATGTTTTCCATTATTTCATTTGAGAGCCTTAGGGAAAAGTGCTAGGGAGAAAAAATGCTATTGCAGATAAACTTCCACATTATCCACAGCTAGAGTTGACAATAGTAGCACACAGCTGGAAGCACAGCAAGGGCTGGGGTAAGGAACAGTCAAGGAAAAAATAGAGAAATTCCTGGAGTTTAATGTTGGAGGAGGAAGAGATACTGAGAGCTCTGATCACCATTGCTAATTAACAGGACTGTGAAAGATCTCTACAGATCTTGCAAGGTATAACAACAAGGAGAAACTGGTAAGTAGGATGATTCATTCTTAAGAATTATTAATCATTCTATGGATTTTGATGAGGATGAACAGATATAAAGTATTAATTTCTATGTCATGGTTAATATATCCTCAGGTTGTGAGAGTCCTAATTTAAAAAAAATTAGATTCACTTTAGCAAGATTCATTCCCAGATATGATACTATTAAGTATGAGCATAGGCATTAAAATTCTGCTTGCTAAAAGCATGTTAGATAGTTTGAGTCCTGGATGAATTTAATCTGTCAGAGTTGATGGTATTTATCTGTGAGCATTTACCATAAAAACGCTCTTCAAGGGGACCTGGTTTTGCAGCCTACAAATACTGTGGTGATGCTGAAGGGAGCAGAAGTGTTTCTGTTGTCTATAACATGAGGATCTAGGGCCTTGAGATCAGCAACTCAAAATTAATGAACAGAGTTTATATAATGCCATACTCCAGTAACATCTTATTTCTACCTGTAAAGCTCTTAAAAAGTTTGTACCAACAACTATTTTTCTCTAGGCTTGTTGATATTGAGAACTTTGTTAAGGAAGCATAACTCCCTGTAACAGAGATTCAGTAGCCTGCCTTGGTCTGTTCTGTAGTGTAACACATACCGTCATCCTCCTTTTCCCTGCCTTGGCAATAGCACTATTAAAAAACCTGTCCTGCATAGTGATAACTAAATCTGTTCCCCCACACAGGACTGAGGTCTGACAAAATGTGAACCATTGAAACATGAGGTTAGAACTAGAAGATATTAATCATAGGAATTAGAAGGTATTGAATAGTAATAGGCATATAAAATAATGGATATTGCTTAGGGCCACATCCTTAGGTTATGTGAGAATATACCATATCCTGGCCTATGGGAAAGGAAGAGACTACATGCCAGACAGCAAGAAGAGGCCTGATAAGGAGGAAGAATGTATATGGAAAACAGGGTACAGGGTGTAAAGATAACTGAAAAATAGAGCTCCTTATGTCCTGGGAACAAATGGATCCTGACCCCTGGTTGGACCATGGCCAAGGAATCAATGGGCATGTGCAAAGCAGCGGGGTGGAAAAGTCAGCCCGAAGAAGACCATCCTTACTTCATCCCTTTTACGACCCCCAAAGCCTAGGACGACCACCAGAGACAGCTGCACAGGCACAGAGGACTGATAAGCTGATTAGCATACAGAGC